>OY744518.1:136895932-136913432 GCA_963556195.1 Sepiola atlantica
ACTCCATTTTGCTATCGAGTTACCGTTATTCCACTTGAACTATGGGCACACATTTGATGGTAGCTCGGGATTATCATAATCCATGGTTTAGCCTTCTCATCGACGAAGGCAATTCTGAGATGAAGCATTATCTCGATGCCCGAGGTTTTCAATGCTTCCACATGCACACATTTGTTTGTGACAGACTGGGTGATATCAGGATGATGTTGGTGTTACTCATGAACGTTTCAAAATTTTCGCGATCGACGCTTTTACGGATGAGAGAACATCCGTAAAAGCGATGTTGAGGGCTGAAAAATCTGTTGCAAAGCGGACCATTATTTGTATTTCCTCCACTCGCACATGGTGCATCCATTAACATACTGGTGATTTTTCGGATTGCATCGATACATTCTTTTTTCGCATTGTTGAGGATCCACATAATATCCAAAGTTATTAATTCCATCCTCCCTCCAGTCCTTCTGTCCACAGAACACCCGATACAGTATCTTTTGAGCAAAATCAAATGAACGCAATTTGAAGTGAAGAACAGAAAAACAATGCAAGTCTGCCTTGTTGATACGCTTCCAACGAGCTATTCCAATTCCAATACATACATTTATACTTTTATACTTAATACATTTAAACTTTTATACTTTTTACTTTTGTACTTTTATATGCACCTTGTCAGTTAATACTTTTAACTTGATGTATTCTCTATATTTGATAAACCAATTGATTCTTGAATTTTGTCATTTTTACTAGAAGCGACTTGCTGATATGTTTCAAATGAGCCATCAACCAGTGTCAGAAAATAATTTTATGTCTAGATTAAGTCCAAAAAGGTGTATCTAGCCCAAAATGACCAAATATGGTAATTTGGGCACAGGCCCCCCCCCACACTTTTTAGGAGAGCCCCCACTTTTATAACTGTCCCGCCGGTCCTGAGATATATATATATATATAGTATTGAAATATTTAAACGTTAAAACTATTCTAGATGTTATTCAAAAGTATCTGTTGGAAAATCTCCCTAGTTTGTATGTCTGTATTTTTTTGTAATGGCGATCATAGTTTGCTCCCAGGATTATACGCCGGCCCTCACACAGAATTTTAATCTCGCTAGTGTTATAATATAAATGTACATTTAATGATAATCAGTTGTGTGCCATGAGAACCGTTTCGGGGATTCAAAAACATAGTCATCTAACATGGCTCCCTAGAACTTGTTTCTTTTTTTTGTAAATACCTTCCACGTTTTTAAATAGTAAAACATTTTGTAAATAAAACCCCCATTTTTAATTAATAAAAAAATCTGCAATGCCAAAGTTCTTAATGTACGTATTATTTTGTTTATGATTCAACCGGAAGTTAAAAAAAGATCAGAGTTACAGCAAAATGTTTCCTATTAGTCGTTGCTCATTGTGGGATGCCTCATGTTTATTTGGTCCAAAAAAAATAACAAAAAGATGTGGGTTGTAATAAAAAAAACCTTTGGTCCAGTTGCCTCATAGGCATCCAAGAAAATATCAATGTTTACGTCATCAACGGCGAGTTTCACCGAACACTTTCGAGACTGGCGAATACTAACGAACTTTGCCGAACGAACTGAATACACTTCAAGTGATTATTGGTTTTCTGTTTTTTGTTGTGTTTTTTGCAAGAAATGTAATGAAAGAAACTGTTGTGTTTTCGCTTGTATGTTTAATTGTTTTATGATACTCGGCAAATTTAGAAAGCCATTCTTAGCATAAGGAGGATGGGTGTGTGTAAATTTTGATTCGGCTTTCTCTGTTCGTAGTCGGAACTGCTTACGACTACATCACGCATGCAAATCTTTAGATGTTCATTCGACAACAGTACCAAACGTTTTATCACTTACTAAAGAGGACAGAATCCATTCGTGTTGTTCAGTCTTTGAATAAAAAAGATCGTTTCCATTACATTTTGGTCTCCACATAAAAACGTACAGATAATTGCCCACTATGCCGCGATGCGTTCACCCGTGGCGTTTATTCTACATTTTGTATAGCCTAATCCTTACATTAATCCTAACCTAACCCTAACTCGACGCATGTCTAGACAAGATTCATAAAATTGGGTCACGGGCGTGTGAGCGCATGGCGGCCGGAGCTATTTTGATTGAAAAAACAACTCATTTTTCCATTCGTGGCGGGGATCTTCTACAAAAGATTTGAACTTTGGCTGATAAATAATGTCACACTTAATTTCGCACGTGCATAGACAGGGATAAGAATTGAAAGTGAAAATGTTCTATATATTTCCTATTTCAATCACTTTGAACGACGAATTCCAAGAGTCACGATTTAATTTAATTTTATTTCATTCATTTGCTGGGGACGGGGCATTCTTCCAAATGCCATACAATCACCCGCTATTTACAGACTCCAATCGAGAGCTCTTTTCAGGATTCTGGCTGTTCCCTTGAGTGCAGCTGTTTGGATTTCTCTTGCATTTAGTTCACCAGGTATACTTGCCAAATACTTTTTCAAGTTCTTCTTCATGAGTCCAGTGGCTCCTATGATAACTGGAATGATGGAGATCTCTTTGAGGTTCCAGTTTCTTTTCATATCATACATTAGACCTTGATATTTTTTATTTTCTCCTTTTCTAGCTCTGTTTAGGCCCCCATCATTAGGGACACTGACCCCAACCAAAGTTGTCACTCTCTCGCTTGTTCCATATGACAATGTGTGTGTGCATATGTGTGTGTGTGTGTGTATATGTGTGTGTGTGTATGAGTGATTTAGACTCCACTATATTTCTTTGGAATCGCTGATTAATATTTAATAGTCGATTTCCTTTAAGATAGTGTTTGGGAGTTTAGAGGTGGGAGAAGTTGACACAAACATACGCGCTAGTGTGAAACACACACACACACACACACACACATATATATATATATATATATATATATATATATATATATATATATATATATATATATATATATATATATATATATATATATATATATATACTAATGATAATAGAATTAACGATAAGTGAAGTATCGTAAAGTGATCTATCTCGATAAAGTTTTGAGAAAACCTTTGAAACATTTTTCTGCCCAGGAAGCCAGGTTTTGAAGGAAGATATGAACTTTTCCACATAGCGCCTTTCAACAGACAATCTTCACCTCGGATTTGCCGAATAGGATATTTAAAATACCAGTCCAGGATTTTACTTGTAACTCTACGGAACTATACACATAACGGAGTACGAATGCATTCGGACGAAGTGAGATATTTTTGAACCTTCCACCTTTTACTTGAAACCCTGTAAAAATTGTTAAAAAACTTTCTCCAATTCTACAAACTTTTGCTATTTTGCTATCTGCACCATAGCGCCCCCTTTTGTCTTCGAAAATGGCTACTCAATACTGCTAATTTTTCCTTCCCGGCCATTTATTTCTTTATCCCCAACCTTTCTAGTGTTATTCTGCAATTTTTCAAAGTGAAATGGAACTAGGTAATATTTATTTATTATAAATACTACATTAGTAAATTTTAATCTCTGGCGAGAAGAGTTTTATCTTTGAAAAACCATGGGTTAAGGATTAATGTAACTCCTTGCATCTGAACTTTCGATATAATAAAATTTGTATTAATTTTATGTAAATTTATGTAATTTTATGTAGTTTTATACAATTTTTCATCTTCAGCTTTCTTTCTATATATATATATATATATATATATATATATATATATATATATATATATATATATATATAGAGAGAGAGAGAGAGAGAGAGATGGACGAGGGAGAGAAAGAGATGGAGACAGAATGGGAGAGAGGAAGGAAAATAATTGTGTGCACGCGAGAGAGAAAGAGAGCGACGAGCGAGAGAGAGAATGTGTGCGTGTGTGCGAGTGTGTGTGTGTGTGAGAGAGAGAGAGAGAGAGTACGTGCGTGTGAAAGAAAATGAGAATGTGTTCGTATGCGTGTGTGTGTTTGAGAGAATGTGTGTGTGAGACACAGAGTACGTATGTATGAAAGAGAAATAGGGTATGAGGGTGTGTGACTGTCTGCGTGTATATGCATGTGCGCGCGCGTGTGTGTGTGTGTGTGAGAGAGAGAGAGAGAGAGAGAGAGAGAGAGAGAGAGAGAGAGAGAGAGAGAGAGAGAGAGCAGATAGGGGGGAGTTAAATGAACACAATGAATACCGGAAATGAAAAGTATTTCCTGTCAAGTTTACGAGAGAATTAGCTTCAATTTGTCGGAAGTTCACCAGATCAAACAAAAATTTTTTTTTTTTAAAATTAAATTAAAAGAAAAGAAAAAAAAAGAAAATCAAAATCAAAAAACAACTAACAAAAAAAACTAATCGCATAACAAAAAGTAACGTTCTTGGCCTTTTGGCTAAGATCAAAGTGTAGTATCTGTTCCGATGGATACTGCACCCCATAGACTGGTATTGTCTTGGCCTTCGGGCTTGATTTACGCCGGTCTATGGGTCTGTCCTGTGCAGTTCTAGGAGGTCCACCCTCCCAGGCTTCGCCTCCCCTCTTTGAGGAGGAGTAAGTTTATTGCTTACTGTCTGAGGCGCCCCTACCGGGGAATGCCGACGGGGCTGCCCAGGCAATTTTTAAACCCCACTTTCCTGACCCGACCTTGGGTCACATCTTACTTGTGGGAATAAGATAAAAACTGGCGTTGTGCCTAACTCCTGGAGAGGAGTAAATCAATAGAATTTGGTTTGATTTCTACCATCTGTAATGGGTAATGTTCTACGGTCGTTTGCTTGTTAAATATTATCTCCCTTTAACGAGAACTCTCTTGTGAACATCCCACTAGAAATTGTTGTCTGTGTGTACATTAAAGGCTATATCGTACTCTTCTGTTATTATGCCACCATTTTATTGTGAGAGAAAAGCTAATAAATATTTATTCTTTTATTTTAATAAGTTCGTAAAAAAGGTCTATTTGTTTAAGTAAACTATTTATGTGTATTCAAAATACGCACCATGTTTCCGTGACTTTGCGTCATCAACGTTCGGGCAGGTTACGGAAGCGCCCGAGAGTTGACGAGGCGAACATTGCCAAACGCTAAATTGAAGACTGGCAGCCGATAAATTACGACAAAGAAAACAAACTAAAATACATATATAAAAAATGTCTATTCGTTTAAGTAAACTATGTATGTGTATTCAAAATACGCACCATGTTTCCGTGACTTCGCGTCGTTAACGTTCGGATAGGTCTCGGAAGCGCCCGAGAGTCGACGAAACTATTGACCAAGAAACATTTGCTCATAAATAATTTGTTTTCGTTAAAATAAGAAACCAAAGCAAAAAAAAAAATTCTTAAAAGCAGTTGTTGCGGTGTTTATGTTAATAAGAATAAAATTGAAAAAAGGTGTAAAAAAAACATTAAAAAAAACAAAAAGAACAAACAAAAAAAACATTTGCTTAACAAATCAAACAAAATCATCATTTGTAACTTTCCAGTGCACAAACAAAAAAACATTTTATTCAAAAACATTTGATTAACAATTGTTCCTTTGACAAAAATAAATAAATAAATAAACATCGAATTAATAACAGTTGTTTAGCTATGGTGCGTTCGTTCTTTATTTTTATATGTGTATTTTAGTTTGGTTTTCTTCGTCGTAATGTATCGGCTGCCAGTCTTCAATTTAACGTTTGGCAGTTTTCGCCTTGTCAACTCTCGGGCGCTTCCGTAACCTGTCCGAACGTTGACGACGCGAAGTCATGGATACATGATGCGTAATAGTACCCAAAATACTCAAGTCGGGGTTTAGATTTCACTTAAACGATATACCGCGATCCAACCATATTTAGTACAAATAAACTTCAGTTTATGCTTTACTTGTCCACCAAGTTTCAGCCGTGAATGTCCAACAGTAATGATAAGCATATCCGGACATGCAAAATTGTCAATGCGTATTTTATTTACCTCCTCTCCAGGAGGTTAGACACAAGGTCAGGTGTGGGTTTTGATGGAAAATAAGTTATTAGAAAAAAACAGGCAATTTATACTAAAATAGTGAGAAAAAGTAAAAAAAGGAAAGACAAAGAAAAAGAAAAAGAGAAAGAGGGGTGGGAGGAGGTAGTAGTGTGTTTAAGGGGAATAGAGACAACGTGTGCGGGGGAGGAGTAGGGGGGAGTGGATATGAGCAGTGAGTAAGTGGGAGGATGAGGGGGAAGTTGGTGTCACACGTGTGTGGAAAAAGGAGAAACAAATTGCCTGTGTTGTTGCTAAAAGATTATTTTCCAAATAAATATGATCGCTAACTGACAATCGAAATATTTTGGCCTTACCTTAATGATGTGTTTGTGTCCTTATTTCTCTTAGTATGCTACTCCGCTTTTTCCACATTTCTTAAACCCATTTCACACACACACACACACACACACACACACACACACACACACACACACACACACACATATATATATATATATATATATATATATATATATATATATATATATATATATATATATATATTAATATGTAGTTACATCGTTCCTTTCATTAAGTAGAACGCTCTTATGACATCAAGCCGCCAGATAAAGTGTTAAAATTATCACTGTTTATTCGCTTTGGCCAAGTGGTTTAGGGCGTCGGGATTTGAGTTGCAAATATACTCGGTTTCGAATCGCATGATAGTCATATCTCTATGCTGATGAGTCCCGATTATAAAGGACAAAACGTACACGATCTTAGATAATAAACAAAACAAAAATATGAGATATATATATATATATATATATATATATATATATCTTAACAGTCGGGAATTAGCTTCCTGCACTGAAGATTGCGTAAGCATGAAACATCGATGTCTGTAGGTAATAAATAATAATTATTTATTTATAAAATATTATATATATATATATATATATTAGGGTAGGTCGATTTTACACTTTTTTTTAAATATTAAAAAAAGGCACGTTCCGAAAGTTGTATATAGACCTATTAAATACTCATGCAAAAAATTAGATCAAAAACTTCAGCGGTTTTTTGAGCGTTTGGTATCAAAGATCGTAGACAAGAATATACTGAAAATTCCTCGTTTTTGCAAGATTTGCTTGAATATTGGTGTGAAAACCAAATAATTTTAGCATTTAAAAGCAGGGAATGTCCTTTTATTTTATAAAAATGATATGAATTAAAGAAATCTTCAAATTGAAAATTTGCCCCCCCCCTCATTTTCAGTATCTGCTTTTGTAAACTACCTTTTAACGTTATGAATTAAACAGTAATATTTGAATACCTAAAAAAATGATTTTTTCTGTTATTAGTGAAAATATAACAAGCAAAGAAATAAGGAAAAACCTAACACTATTTTAATGAAGCTTAATATAGAGAGTCAAATTGCTCCATATAAGACCCCTTAGACAAAAATGCTGGTCTCAATTTCTGACTCAAAACTTTGGCTGTAATGTGTTGATGCCTTGCTTCAAAACCATATACAGTTTGTGAAGCTTCTGTTATTAACTTAACTGCCCGTTCCACACCCTGAGAATGTGAGGGCAAATCTGGCAAGTCAAGCTTGGTTCCATTCATCAACGATTCTCGAAGTTCAGATTCAGTAAAATCTTCCGTCATTGGTGATTCAAAAATGCCGCATAATTTTAAATCTATTAATTGTGTCCAATGTGTGGCATTAAAATTAATAGGTAGTATTCTTTTTAATCTTTTTCTGGTTGACTCCTCACTCCTGAAAGAACAAATTAATTAATTGAATTATTAAAAAATTCCAATCTGTACTGCTTTAATAATTATGGTGAAATTAGATAAAATCTTTAAAAATCATTCTATAAATTGGAATAAATAATTGAGTCAGAGATATATGAATAAATATTACTTACCTAATGGCCAAAATTCTTTTTAAAGCTTCTTCTCTTACTTCAATCTCCTCAGATTTAACCATGGAATATAGAAAGTTTTCAGGCAGTAAACAAAATGTATTACCTTGTATATTTCTAAATGTGATATCTTGGATTTCCTGAGGCTTCTCCTTAATCCTCTGGGTCATATTAAAAATGTGCGCTTACTGATTGTGGAATTTACTATTTCTTTTAATTTCAAACCAAAAAGTGGCATACACATTTACAATAAAATTTACTACATAGTGTAGTTTTGTTGTGTGCCTTTGTGGGTATGCACCACGAGTCCATAAACACATAAGCCTGATGGCCAAAGTTAACCATCTTGCTTGGTTTAAAGGACCAATTTTCCAGGAGGCATATCTAGAGTCAACCTTACCTCTAGAAATACCTACTGTGTATTCATAAAGGAGTCTTTGGTCAGAACTAAGATCATGTATTTCATCAATTTTAAAAATTGACTCTAGAGGATTGCTAATAGTGGAAAATGATATTTGGGGTAAATCATATCAATCATTTGAGCATAATTTCCCCAGAGGGCTACTGAATGTTGTAGAGCCCTTTGCGCAACCATCTATGTTTTTAAAAAGGGCTCTGAAAGGTAGTTCATTATGATGCAAAGAGCAACCAATTGTGTGAAGAGTTTTAAAAAGTTTTTTTTCTAAAATTGCAACCATTCCACCATCGCAACTTGTGTTGGTATTAGTGTTGTCAACAAGTATAGTCTTGATACTGTTCTCACTGTGGAATTCATGCAAAACATCCACCACTTGATCTGCATGAACAGCACCTGTTGCACCACTATTCGGAAGAACTCTATGTGTCAGATATTTACTTTCACATGGTGTTTCTTTTGTAAAAGTTAAATGGTGTTCTGGTCCCTTAGTTTTTTTCATAATTCTCTGTCTATTTTCATACACAATTTCCTTATACATCAATGTGTCCTTATCCATTCTCCCATCAACTCCAATACATATATTTTAGGTGGGGTAAAAACTCCTGGCTGAAATAGTTTTATTTATCTACCTCCAACAAGGTAAGATGTGACACAAGATCAGGAAAGTGGGATTAGATAACCCTGCGCTATAGAGGTGAGCACTCTGGCCATTAAAAAATTGACTGGGCAGCCTCGTCGGCATTCCCCTGTAGGGGCGCCTCAGACAGTTAGCAATAAACTTACTCCTCCCCAAAGAGGAAAGGCAAAGCCTGGGAGGATGCACCTCCTAGAATTGCACAGGACGGACAAGCCCCAATAGACGGGCGTAAATCCAGACCCAAAGGCCCGGACGATACCGGTTTATTTGGTGGGGTAAAACCCCCTGGCTGAACTAGATTTTATTTATCTACCCCCAACAAGGTAAGATTGACAAAAGGTCAGGAAAGTGGGATGAGAAAGCCAGTGCTCGAGAGGTGAGCACTCTGGCCATTTAAAAATTGCCTGGGCAGCTTCGTCGGCATTCCCCGGTAGGGCCGCCTCAGACAGTAAGCAATAAACTTACTCCTCCCCAAAGAGGGAAGGCAAAACCTGGGAGATGCACCTCCTAGAACTGCACAGGACGGACAAGCCCCAATAGACGGGCGTGAATCCAGACCCAAAGGCCCGGACGATACCGGTTTATTTGGTGGGGTAAAAACCCCTGGCTGAACTAGTTTTTATTTATCTAACTCCCACAAGGTAAGGTGTGACAAAAGGTCGGGAAAGTGGGATTAGATAAGCCAGCGCTCGACAATTCAATATATATGTGTGATAATTAAACAGACAATCAACACGGGAAGTCAAATTCGCCCGATGAATTTTCAACCGGTGAATACCATAAAAAATATCCAATAAATAAAACGCCTATGTAAACAAATAATTATTTATATATAACATTAAATGTCATAGTGTTTTATTCCTTTTTAATTTGAATATGTACATTTAATTTCTTAAGAAAAATAATAATAAACTTTAAAATATTTATTATTAAGTAATGTATTACTTTTTTTTGTTAAAACCCGGGTTTAATTTAAGGCGACACATCTGCCGGTGAAATCTCGGCAGTGAGAAAAAATCTCGATTTATTTGATCTTAAAGTTGCAATGCTCAAATAAATACAAAATTTTGAAGAAAAATATTTCTTGTGGTAACTTTTGACATTATTTGGCAACTTTCTTCGAGTGCGATAATTTACAGTTTCAAAATCGACCTCCCCTAATATATATATATATATATATATATATATATATATATATATATATATATATATATATATATATATATATATATGTTATTACGTACTGAGTAAAGAATAGTCTTAAGAATAATTACTGAATAAAGAAAAGTCTAAAAACTGATTACTGAATAAAGAAAAGTCTGAAGAATGATTACTGAATAAAGAAAAGTCTAAAGAATGATTACTGAATAAAGAAAGATCTAAAGAATGATTACTGAATAAAGAAAAGTCTGAAGAATCATTATTGAATAAAGAGAGTCTAAAGAATGATTACTGAATTAAGAAAAGTCTAAAGAATGATTACTGAATAAAGAAAAGTCTAAAAACTGATTACTGAATAAAGAAAAGTTTAAAGAATGATTACTGAATAAAGAAAAGTCTAAAGAATGATTACTGAATAAAGAATAGTCTAAAGAATGATTACTGAATAAAGAAAAGTCTAAAGAATGATTACTGAATAAAGAAAAATCTAAAGAATGATTACTGAATAAAGAAAAGTCTAAAGAATGATTACTGAATAAAGAAAAATCTAAAGAATGATTACTGAATAAAGAAAGATCTAAAGAATGATTACTGAATAAAGAAAAATCTAAAGAATGATTACTGAATAAAGAATAGTCTAAAGAATGATTACTGAATAAAGAAAAGTCTAAAGAATGATTACTGAATAAAGAAAAGTCTAAAGAATGATTACTGAATAAAGAAAAGTCTAAAGAATGATTACTGAATAAAGAAAAATCTAATGAATCATTATTGAATAAAGAGAGTCTAAAGAATGATTACTGAATTAAGAAAAGTCTAAAGAATGATTACTGAATAAATAAAAGTCTAAAGAATGATTACTGAATAAAGAATAGTCTAAAGAATGATTACTGAATAAAGAAAAGTCTAAAGAATGATTACTGAATAAAGAAAAGTCTAAAGAATGATTACTGAATAAAGAAAAGTCTAAAGAATGATTACTGAATAAAGAAAAGTCTAAAGAATGATTACTGAATAAAGAAAAGTCTAAAGAATGATTACTGAATAAAGAATGAAAACATAATAATTGCATTTTATCGATTTCCTTTCTCCATCTGATAATATTGCCACCAAAATAATTCCGACATTTGTAGTTAAATCCTGATCGACGTCGTTTTTATGGAAGAGAGCGATCTCGTTCAATCCGGCGGCTCAAACACGCGCGAAACAAACAAATAAACGAGACTTGTTGACAGAACGTCTTTCGCGCGATCAATTCATTTTTATGTTTTTCATACAATTCACTTTACTTGCTCGGATCTTTTTCTTTTTATTTTATTCGTTAAGGAAATAATTTCCTCTGGCCATTTTATTTGTCTGCTTTACTAAGTCCATGTATTAGTACGCCTCTTAAATAGACATTTTATTAGTCGTAACAAAGAAACAACAAACACAGCCTCATAAAAATAAAAGACTTTATATATATATATATATATATATATATATATATATATATATATATATATATATATATATATATATATATATATAATGTATTTCTATGTAATTATTTTTTATAGGTGATTTTCAGCTCGTTGTTATTGAGCTTACTATTATTACAATTGTTTCACTTCCTAAGTGATTAAGATGCAGAAAAACTACATTATTAGTCGCCCTAAAACTCAAGAACGTATTTTTCGTTAATATATATATATATATATATATATATATATATATATATATATATATATATATATTCATTTTATACGTGTTTCTGGCACACAACCGTCATCAGCATGGCAACTTACAAAGAGATTGAACCCTCGGTGTTGATGTCTATAGTCCAGCGTCCTATCACTGGGCCAAGACGCTCTGTGTAGAAATATGTATGATTTTTATCACCCAAGTATTTAATTCATGGAACAGTTTTGCACCACTTTTATGCCCCCATTATATATATATATATATATATATATATATATATATATATATATATATATATATATATATATATACCGTGCTCAACAAAAACTAAACAGATATTGACAAGTCTCCTGCCAGCAATCAACATTTAAACATTAGCTGTATCTGTCTTTTGAACTCTTTCTCCCATCCCCCATTGCTTTACCCTCTCCCCTCTCTATCACCTACTTCCTTCCCCCCTCCCTTTTTTCTATCCTAAATGATTTTATTTCTTATTTCATTTCATATTATATTATTTTATTTTAATTTATCTCTATCTATCTATCTATCTATCTATCTATCTATCTATCTATCTATCTATCTATCTATCTATCTATCTATCTATCTATCTATCTATTATCTCTCTCTCTTTCTTTTTCCTTAGTTTCTTTTCTTTCTTTCTTTTTCTTTTATTTTATATTTTATATATTTTTTACTTTATATTATTTATTTTTTATTTTTAACGGTCCTAATTCTTACCATGTGACTTTCCAAATTTTAATTTTAAATTTCATTTGGTTTTCTCCTTATTTCATTCTTTCCAAATATGATCTAAGGTTTTACTTTGCCTGAGAAGATCTCAGTTTATAATAACTGTTGATCGATAACATAAACATGTCAATGTCGCAGATTTTGTACATGTCTGTGTAAATAAAAATAATCATATATAAAAGCTCTATTTGATATTGAGCACTTTTTATAAGCCTGGTTAAAATTCTTTTGATTACTATCCTGTGAATTTTTTATCTTGCCTGGATTATTAAAGAGATGAAAGATGAGGAGATCAGACACAAAGCTATTTTAAACTTAAGCATGAGATACCAGAAACAATGCTATTTTAAACTTAAGCATGAGATACCAGAAACAATGCTATTTTAAACTTAAGCATGAGATACCAGAAACAATGCTATTTTAAACTTAAGCAGTAGAGATCAGACACAAAGCTATTTTAAACTTAAGCATGAGATACCAGAAACAATGCTATTTTAAACTTAAGCATGAGAGATCAGACACAAAGCTATTTGAAACTTAAGCATGAGATACCAGAAACAAAGCTATTTTAAACTTAAGCATGAGATACCAGAAACAATGCTATTTTAAACTTAAGCATGAGATACCAGAACCAATGCTATTTTAAACTTAAGCATAGGAGATCAGACACAAAGCTATTTTAAACTAAAGCATGAGATTTCAGAAACAATGCTATTTTAAACTTAAGCATGAGAGATCAGACACAAAGCTATTTTAAACTTAAGCATGAGATACCAGAAACAATGCTATTTTAAACTTAAGCAGTAGAGATCAGACACAAAGCTATTTTAAACTTAAGCATGAGATACCAGAAACAATGCTATTTTAAACTTAAGCATGAGATACCAGAAACAATGCTATTTTAAACTTAAGCATAGGAGATCAGACACAAAGCTATTTTAAACTAAAGCATGAGATACCAGAAACAATGCTATTTTAAACTTAAGCATGAGATACCAGAAACAATGCTATTTTAAACTTAAGCATGAGATACCAGAAACAAAGCTATTTTAAACTTAAGCATGAGATACCAGAAACAATGCTATTTTAAACTTAAGCATGAGATACCAGAAACAATGCTATTTTAAACTTAAGCATGAGATTTCAGAAACAATGCTATTTTAAACTTAAGCATGAGAGATCAGACACAAAGCTATTTGAAACTTAAGCATGAGATACCAGAAACAAAGCTATTTTAAACTTAAGCATAAGATACCAGAAACAATGCTATTTTAAACTTAAGCATGAGATACCAGAAACAATGCTATTTTAAACTTAAGCATAGGAGATCAGACACAAAGCTATTTTAAACTAAAGCATGAGATACCAGAAACAATGCTATTTTAAACTTAAGCATGAGATACCAGAAACAATGCTATTTTAAACTTAAGCATAGGAGATCAGACACAAAGCTATTTTAAACTTAAGCATGAGATACCAGAAACAATGCTATTTTAAACTTAAGCATGAAATACCAGACACAATGCTATTTTAAACTTAAGCATGAGAGATCAGATATAATGATATTTTAAACTTAAGCATGAGATACCAAAAACAATGATATTTAAAACTTAAGCATGAGAGATCAGACACAATGATATTTTAAACTTAAGCATGACAGACCTACGAAAATTGCTATTTAACACTAACGCTTGATATACGTAAAAATCACGCTGAGACATCGGTTCTCGTTCGTATTAACAAAGTTAAGCGACGTTGAGCTTGGCCAGTACCAAATGGGTGACCATTGTGGAATGCGAGGCGTTGTATGTGGAAGTAAGGTGACACCTTGCTGCTAATAAACAAAAGATACAGCCCTGAAGATGCCTTTAGCACGTACTTAAGTATAACCTGTAAATCAACACATGTATTGACACAACAGAACAACTGCCCTCTCCCCACTCCTCCTGAGCCGAAGCTTTGTTATCAATCATGTGACGAAGCACTCAGGAGAGATTACAAAATTCGCTATTCATTTTCGTTTGTTGGGAGACGAAATAAAATGTTATTTTAAACTTAAGTGTGACAGACCAAGAACAATACTATTTACACTCTCGCTTGACAGACGAAAAAAATCTATT
Organism: Sepiola atlantica; assembly: GCA_963556195.1. Classification (NCBI taxonomy): domain Eukaryota; kingdom Metazoa; phylum Mollusca; class Cephalopoda; order Sepiida; family Sepiolidae; genus Sepiola; species Sepiola atlantica. Next base: position 136,910,540 of record OY744518.1, read on the forward strand.
TGAAACTCAAGAAAGACAACCAAACTAAAATTTATTTCAAACTCAATCCTGACAGACCAAAGAAAATGTTATTTTAAACTTAAGGATGACGGAACAATAAAAACGCTATTTAACCTCGACGCCAGACCAAAGAAAATGTTATTTTAAACCGATGTGTGATAGAACAACTGACCGACGAAGCGTGTCATTAAGCAGCAAGGACGCACCGAAAGACGAATGGATTCCTGTGCTATGTTTAATTCATTTTTTTATCTCGTAGATGTTCATAAATCACCGATTTAATAATTGGAAAGCGAATTAGATCGACCATTCAAAAAAATTGGATGCAAATTACTGAATGTACTTACTGTACGCATCGTTGGAGTCAATTGAACAGGCTGACTCTTTCACCCAACGATATTAATGGACTAATTGGTATGAACGGAGAAAAAGGTGACCTGCATAATGATGCTTCGCGCCGGAATAAAAAATTCAGAAATCTTAGCTGCAGCTTAGTGCTCCTTGAATACCTTAAAAAAGGCAAGTATTTTACTCGCTAACTTTTACGTGACAGGATTAAAGCACACGCGCACACACATTATATACCCCCCCCATATATATATATATATATATATATATATATATATATATATATATATATATATATATATATATATATATATATATATACGAGCCCTATCTAAAAAGTATCCGACCGTAGGCCAGAAAAATATTTCAAATACGTGACGGGGTAGCACTCTAATCCCCTTGAAAGTAGGCCCTTTGTGCTTGCACCCACTTAGCCCACCGATCCATCAACTGCCGGAAACACATCTGGAAGTCTTATTTTGAAATAGTGTTCATCTCCGCCGTCACGTTAGATTTAGCAGGTGCTTGGAGAAGATGCGATGGGTGTAACACAAATTAAGGAGTGGTTCAACCGATTCAAAAATGGCTGCACATCAGCGGAGAGTGACCAGCGTTCTGGCAGGCCCGAAGCTGCTCGGAGTGCAGCTGTTGTTGAGAGGGTGCGAAAAAAGAGATAATGCGGAACGCGACGGCGGGGATAGAACACCATTCCAAAAGAAGACTTTCAAAGGTGTTTTCGGCAGTGGATGGATCGGTAGACTAAGTGTGTGCAAGCAAAAAGGACCTACTTTTAAGGGGATTAGGGTCCCAACCCCGTCATGTATTTGAAATATTTTTCTAGCCTAAAGTCGGATACGTTTTAGACAGACCTCGTATATATATGATTGGTTAACTAGCTAGCCGTGTATATAAAAACACCCGGCAAAACTAACTCCATGTATTTTAGCCTGAAGATTCCTCCCGGGGATGAAACGCGGGAGCGTCTGTGTAGCTTAATTGCCATGAATATATTTTCATAACTTACTATATATATATATATATATATATATATATATATATATATATAACATTATATATATATATATATATATAACATTATATATATATATATATATATATATATATAAAGATAAATGAAAGAAGAAAGATAAATTTAAAAAAAATGAATGATAAATGATAAATATTGAGCTTAAAGTATACTTTTAGTTTGATATATGAACTTAATTAATTAATATATATATATATATATATATATATATATAAAATATCAAACTAAAAGTATACTTTAAGCTCAATATTTATCATTTATCATTCATTTTTTTAAAATTTATCTTTCTTCTTTCATTTATCTTTATATATATATATATATATATATATATATATATAATGTTATATATATATATAATGTTATATATATATATATATATATATATATATATATATATATATATATTAATTAATTAAGTTCATATATATATAACTTCTTTGTAATATAGCAGGGAAAATCCCAGAAGAGTGCTAGATTAATTAAGAATTAAAGTTAAAAATTAAAAATTAAGAGCGTAATATTTATTTATTTTGGTACAGAAAAATTAGTACAACATTCCTACCGTCGGTTTCAAGCACGGAAGGACTTAGCCATCCGGCTCTTTTCAGCTTCTGTTGTCATCTGTTTCGGAAATGTGAAGTCACGTGTCACTCTCGGTTGGACGATATATATATATCTATCTATATATATATATATATCTATCTATCTATCTATCTATCTATCTATCTATCTATCTATCTATCTATATATATATATATATATATATATATATATATATATATATATATATAGATATATATATATAGATATATAGATATATAGATATATATATATATATATATATATATATAGATATATATATATATATATATATATATATATATATATATATATATATATATATATATATATATATATATATATATATATATATATATATATATATATATATATATATATATATATATATATATATATATATTCTGTTCAATGTTCCTTTCAATAGTAGAACACTTTATGGGATTAATCTCTCGCTTATTTGCCGAGTTGTTGACAACGTGGACTAAGACGTTGGAATTTGAGATTAGAATATAACTCGTGTTCCGGGGTTCGACTCCAGCGAACGGTGCGATTAATTTTTCTCTACACTGACGATTCCTTTAAAGAATGAAACGTATACGTATGTAGATAAAAACAAATATTTTGAATCATATATATATATATATATATATATATATATATATATAAATGAAGAAGAAAGATTTTTTCATTTATCACCCATATATAACCATGAAGATGGTTTACTGTTATTTCCATCAATAATACAATAAACTATTTTAAAATACTGTATATATAGTACAAAGGAAAGGCCCAAAGACATCTATTTATATGCCTAATTTTATTCATTTATATACATACATATATATAAATGAATAAAAAAAAAAGATTTTCTTCATTCATCACCCTTATATTACTATAAAAAGGATTACTGTGATT
>OY744518.1:136915932-136920932 GCA_963556195.1 Sepiola atlantica
CGGTTTTCCATCCATTTACATGTACTAAAAAGAAGTTACTCTGATAATCAAGGAGTTACATTCCTTATGCATCGAGGAATTAAAATAAAAAAGAAGAGGTGCCTGTGTGTACGTGTGTGTGTGTATGTCGAGGGAGAGGAATGGGCAGAGGAGAAAGAGGGAGGTGGGGAGAGTGAGGGTGAAAACGAAAAATAATAGAGACATGGATCGAGAGAAGTAAAGAGATTTTTTGCCCGGGCAAAGCCCGGTAGCCCTGCTAGTCTTAAGTAAGACCCACAAAAAGAAGGTCACAGAAATATATGACGATACCTTCCAAGATGTTCCCCTTCACGGATTAGCCTAGAGCTACACTCGATAGCCTAGGCGGATTGGTCAAAGTTAGAGCCTCTCACTCGCACGCAGTCAACATCGACACAGAATTGGCGGCGTTATTATATCGGCGTGCATCACAGGAAATGAATTTGGACCTGTTCGAGTGTAAAAAAGCTGTCACACTCGCAGGCTATCACAACACCGTATTTTTTTGGAAGGGAATGTTTTACTATGATTTAATGATTTGACATTCTCGTAGAGACGGTGCTTTACAATGTTTCATTGTATTCGGACAATGTTACAATTTCATACCTGATAATCTTAGAATTCAAACGAAAAAAAAAAACCCCAACTATTACGTTACCTTTTCCTTCTACTGAAGAGATTTATCTTCCTCCCACAGCGGTAAGATATAACACAAGGTTGGGAAAGTGAGATTTGAAAAGCCAGCGGCCTAGAGAATGAAGAGCACTCTGACCGACAAAAATTGCCTGGGCATCTCCGTCGGCATTCCCCGGTAGGAGCGTCTCAGGCGATTAGCAATGAACTAACCCCTTCTCAAAGGGTGAGAAGGCAAAGCCTGGGAGAGTGGACCCCCTAGAACTGCACAGGACAAAGTATCCATCGGAACAGATACTACACTTTGATCTTGGCCAAAAGGCCAAGGCAAGTGTAGGATTTAAAAATGTGTGTTTGTTAGTGTAGAATGTTCGTTTCCAGTTTCCGGATAAATCTTTGTTCCTTAGGAAATAATGCTTAAGTTGTATTTTCCTCGCATTGTCAATGTTGGTATTAGTCACATTTATTTAGCTTATGAGGGATTAATTGTGCGGATAAATTCAGATTTTCAGCAGGAATAGCTAATTTTAAGGGTATTTTGTATGATGCCGAGTAAAAGAAAGTTTATCAAGAAGGTGTGTAGTTTTCACCGAATGATTCCCTGTGAGAAAAGATCAAACTTGTTGCCAGTATTACAGCCTCCTCCCTCCCTAACATACCACTCATGAAACCCTTAATAACATTCATAATCCTATCTGCTATCCAACCATATTTAGTATAAAAAAAACACCAGTCTATGCCTGGATTGTCCAGTTTCAGTCATGAATATCCAACAGTCTTTGTTTAATAATATGCGGGAACACTTTGGTGATTGCCCCTATTAGTAGGAGGTATGACCCCCCGGATTCTTGTTATCTGTGGGGTTATTTTTATATGTCTTTAAAAGCAATCTCCAAACCATTTCTGAGCTTAAGAGATGTGTGCATCAGATTTATTGACAATTTTGCCCGTCGTATCAATAAAAAAAAGAGTGTTGGACATTCATGACTGAAACTTGGTGGACAATCCAGGCATAGACTGGTGTTTTTTTTTGTTTTTTTACTAAATATGGTTGGATGGCAGATAGGATTGTGAATTTTATTAACGGTCTCATGAGTGGTATATGGGGGGGGGCTGTAATACTGGCAACAAGTTTGATGTTTTCTCACAGGGAATCATTCGGTGAAAACTACACACCTTCTTAATAAATTTTCTTTTACTCGGCATCATACAAAATATTAAACCCCTAAAAAGTAGCTATTCCTGTGCCACAAAAACTTAATTTATCCCCACAATTAATCCCTCATAAACTAAATAAACGGGAATGACTGAAACTTAGCGACAAGTCTGAGGTTTATTGATACCAAATATGGTTGTATTGTAGATAGTGGAGGGGGTGAGTTGCTCTGACATTTTTTCAAATTAGTTGACTACCAGCCTCACGTGTTTGATTTAATTTCTAAACCTGGAAGTTTCGTAGATAAATGAAGTAGATCATCAGAAATCGAATTGTGATTTTAAATGTTCTGCTTTCATTCTTAAATCACGTGTTTCATTATTGCAAGAAAACGGTGATGTAAAGGTAATAGCTTCTTTTATTACCTTAAATAGACATTTTTGTACACGTGCAATGACGCCCGGCACAGCTGAAATCACTTTAAGATTCATAACGTATCGTTGTATGCAGATTATCGATTGAAATGTCTGCTGCATATTTACCGTCTTAGACTCGTTCAATGTACATATTTTATATTTCCAACAATATTTAATATTCAAAATATCAACAACAAAACGTGATTCACAGTTTTTATTTATTTCTCTCTATATAAAATGTTAGGTATGCGTGTACACACACACACACACACACATACATATATATATATATATATATATATATATATATCTTCCCTCTCTGTCATAAATTATGTAATCCCCCCTTAACTACATAATTATAGATTAGATATGCTTCAAATTTCCCCCTCTCTCTAAATATGTATTGGATAGGTTGTCACTCCCTCTCTCTCTCTAATTATATTTGAATTGTCGAGTGTAAATTTCCTCTTTTTTCAGTTTCAAAGATGTAATCATCTAAATTGGATGCTTGACAATACCACATGGTTGAAATAAATTATTGCATCGATGATTATGTAATTTCGTGTTACTACATTTTACGAAATATCAACAACAAAACGTGATTCACAGTTTTTATTTATTTCTCTCTATATAAAATGTTAAGTATGCGTGTATATATATATATATATATATATATATATATATATATATATATATATATATATATATATATATATATCATAATATTAAATGAAATAATAAAATAAGGTGCCAATCAAATTTTATTAGAATTCAAAGTTCAAGCAAAGTATCTTAACGTCCTTAACTCATGAGTTTTTAAAGATAATTACCGCAGTAACATTACTGCATGTAATAAATAAACCAAATCAAATAAAAAGTTCAGTAACTTTTTATTTGATTTGGTTTATTTATCGTTGTAATAATTAACATAAACAGTGAATGCATTTTTCACTGCATCAGTGCGGGCGCATCTCACAACTGGATAACTTTTTCAATTTTTTCAATTTTTTCAATTTTTCATTTTTGGACTGTCACTCATTACTTGGATCAATCTTCAGTCAACCTCCTGGATATCTTTCTTCAATATGTTTTTAAATTGTATGACTTGGATGGATTGTATAGATTTAACAAAAAAGTATGTTTTTGGATTGATATATTTGATATTATATACTTTTATGTATTTTGTATATATTTTTATATATTTTCAAAGTGTAATGTTATACAAAATATGAAAAAGGGAGAGAAAGGCAATGAGAGAGAGAGAGAGAGAGAGAGAGAGAGAAAGGAAAAAGGGATAAGGAAGAGAAGTGGAATAGAAGAGAAAGGGGGGAAGAGAGGGAGAGAAAAAGGGAGAGAAAGGCAAAGAGAGAGAGAGAGAGAGAAAGGAAAAAGGAATAAGGAAGAGAAGTGGAATAGAAGAGAGAGGGGGAAGAGGGGGAGAGAAAAAGGGGGAGAAAGGCAAAGAGAGAGAGAGCGAGAGAGAGAGAAAGGAAAAAGGGATAAGGAAGAGAAGTGGAATGAGGTAATGATCGGATTTTATCTCTGTCTGATGAGATCTCAGTTTCTAACAGCTGTTGATTGATAACATCGACATGCCAGTGTCGCAGATTTTGTACATGTCTGTATGATATATATATATATATATATATATATATATATATATATATATATTACATGATCGTACATTATACGTATCATTACAAATCGATTGATTAAAAGATAAATATAAATATTTATATTCATTTGACGTTTCGGTAAAAGATACCTGTTTCAGATATGTGAAAACTCCAGATAAAAACTATTATTTCATTGAATACTTGTTACAATATTGGAGTTTATACGACTCTTTCCACTATTATATTGTATCGTGGATGCATGTGTGAGATTACAGAGAATAGATGTATAAATTAGGGTTTTGTTTTAAGCATATCATTATGAATCAACGAAGCCGTCATTTAGTAAAAGCGCACAGTATGAATTACATGTGTTCGGTTTTTGCCTGTTGTCGCAGTCGTGCGCGTCGCCAATGCTGAAGTAGGCTTTTCTCGGAAGTCCGCTTATATGTCGTCTCAAGATTGCGTTCCGAGAATTCTCAAGGTCTACTTGTACTTAATAAGCGTGGAAAAGACAACAGAAAGAAAGAAGAAAGATGGAAAGGAGTCGAAAACAGAGAGAAAACAGAGTTATCTTTCCTTTGAATGGAATTAAAAGGAAGCGTACAGGTGTCTTTCGTGTGAATCAATAATGGTGTGAAGTTTGTTACGGATTTATAATTGATGACGAAAGGGGGTGGATAGTTGAAATAAGGAAGAAGGAAGGGTAAAAGAACAGGTGCGAGAAAGGGAGACGGTTAGGGACGGGAGAACGGAGAAGGGCAAAGGGGGGAAGATGTAGAAAACAAGGGGAAAAACAAGGGAAAAGGAAACAGTGGAGGAGAAGGGAGAGGAGGGAAGAGGGAGACAGAAAGAAAAAGAGATGGACGAGAAAAGAGTAGGGAGAGAAAAGGAAAGAGAAAAAGAGGGTGGAAAGAGGATGAGGACAAGTGAGAGGAACGAAAAGGGAGAAGACGAAAAAGGGAGAGGAAGGTGAGGAGAAAAGGAAAGAAGAGAAAAGGAAAGAAGAGGAAAGAGAGCGAGAAAGGGGAAAGAATAAGGGAGAGAAAGGAGAGAAGTTGATTAGGAGACAAGGAGGAGAATAATGAAGGAAGGCGAGAAAAAAGGAGAGAAAGGCAAAGAGAGAGAGAGAGAAAGGAAAAGGGGATAAGGAAGAGAAGTGGA
>OY744518.1:136923432-136928432 GCA_963556195.1 Sepiola atlantica
CATTGTTCCACTGGAAATGTTAAAACACATCCAAAGGCAACGATCATATTTACTAGAACGCGAACAATCTTCAAGTGAAGGTCGGATCAAGAGGGTGAGAAAAGGGGTAACGTCACATACTGGCGGAGACTAATTCGTGAATCACACTGATGTCGTGCTGTTGCATCTGTATTCTGCGTATTTTTTATTGTCTGAGTGTAAACGTGTGTCTGAGTGCCTCCACTGCACAGGCCGTGATCGTCCACTTGTCTGAATTTGGTACTCGATTCCAACACTGGTTGCAGCGTCAATCATGTAGGTTCTGTCAGTGCTGCAACAAAATAATTCTCCCATTTGAATGAGACATGCTGCCATATCCAGAAAATGAGACTGACTGCCATATCCAAAAATGAGACAGGCCACTACTGATAACGCTATAACCAAAATCAGGATTTTCATTATTTGCTTGTTCACGTCAACAACCATGCCGAAGTCTGGACACTTTCTGACAAAACAAAATTAATATTCTGTATGATTTTTCTACATTGTTTTCTTCATCCTGAGGAAGTCTTTCAATAAAGACGAAACGTTCATGAATACATAAATAACAAAGTGTTTGGCTTTCCTCTTTCATTTTCCATATATATATATATTAGGGGAGGTCGATTTTGAAACTGTAAATAATCGCACTCGAAGAAAGTTGCCAAATAATGTCAAAAGTTACCACAAGAAATATTTTTCTTCAAAACTTTGTATTTATTTGAGCATTGCAACTTTAAGATCAAATAAATCGAGATTTTTTCTCACAGCCTAGATTTGACCGGCAGAAGTGTCGCCTTAAATTAAACCCGGGTTTTAACAAAAAAAAGTAATACATTACTAAATAATAAATATTTTAAAGTTTATTATTCCTTTTCTTCAGAAATTAAATGTACATATTCAAATTAAAAAGGAATAAAACACTATAATATTTAATTTTATATATAAATAATTATTTATTTACATAGGCGTTTTATTTATTGGATATTTTTTATGGTATTCACCGGTTGAAAATTCAACGAGCGAATTTGAATTCACGTGTTGATTCTGTGTTTACATATTTAATTATCAGAAATATATATTGAATTGTCGAGCGCTGGCTTATCTAATCCCACTTTCCCGACCTTTTGTCACACCTTATCTTGTGGGAGTTAGATAAATAAAAACTAGTTCAGCAAGGGGGTTTTACCCCACCAAATAAACAGGTATCGTCCGGGTCTTTGGGTCTGGATTCACGCCCGTCTATTGGGGCTTGTCCGTCCTGTGCAGTTCTAGGAGGTGCACCTCCCAGGTTTTGCCTTCCCTCTTTGGGGAGGAGTAAGTTTATTGCTAACTGTCTGAGACGCCCCTACAGGGGAATGCCGACGGGGCTGCCCAGTCAATTTTTTAATGGCCAGAGTGCTCACCTCTATAGCGCAGGCTTATCTAATCCCACTTTCATGACCTTGTGTCACATCTTACCTTGTTGGAGGTAGACAAATAAAACTATTTCAGCAAGGGGTTTTTACCCCCACCTAAAATATTATATGTATTGGAGTTGATGGGAGAATGGATAAGGACACATTGATGTATAAGGAAATTGTGGATGAAAATAGACAGAGAATTATGAAAAAAACTAAGGGACCAGAACACCATTTAACTTTTACAAAAGAAACACCATGTGAAAGTAAATATCTGACACAGAGTTCTTCCTAATAGTGGTGCAACAGGTGCTGTTCATGCAGATCAAGTGGTGGATGTTTTGCATGAATTCCACAGTGAGAACAGTATCAAGGCTATACTTGTTGACAACATTAATACCAACACAGGTTGCGAAGGTGGAATGGTTGCAATTTTAGAAAAAAAACTTTTTAAAAATCTTCACACAATTGGTTGCTCTTTGCATCATAATGAACTACCTTTCAGAGCCCTTTTTAAAAACATAGATGGTTGCGCAAAGGGCCCTACAACATTCAGTGGCCCTCTGGGGAAATTATGCTCAAATGATTGCCATGATTTACCCCAAATATCATTTTCCACTATTAGCAATCCTCTAGAGTCAATTTTTAAAATTGATGAAATACATGATCTTAGTTCTGACCAAAGACTCCTTTATGAATACACAGTAGGTATTTCTAGAGGTAAGGTTGACTCTAGATATACCTCCTGGAAAATTGGTCCTTTAAACCAAGCAAGATGGTTAACTTTGGCCATCAGGCTCATGTGTTTATGGACTCGTGGTGCATACCTACAAAGGCACACAACAAAACTACACTATGTAGTAAATTTTATTGTAAATGTGTATGCCACTTCTTGGTTTGAAATTAAAAGAAATAGTAAATTCCACAATCAGCAAGTGCACATTTTTAATATGATCCAGAGGATTAAGGAGCAGCCTCAGGAAATCCAAGATATCACATTTAGAAATATACAAGGTAATACATTTTGTTTACTACCTGAAAACTTTCTATATTCCATGATTAAATCTGAGGAGATTGAAGTAAGAGAAGAAGCTTTAAAAAGAATTTTGGCCATTAGGTAAGTAATATTTATTCATATATCTCTGACTCAATTATTTATTCCAATTTATAGAATGATTTTTAAAGATTTTATCTAATTTCACCATAATTATTAAAGCAGTACAGATTGGAATTTTTTAATAATTCAATTAATTAATTTGTTCTTTCAGGAGTGAGGAGTCAACCAGAAAAAGATTAAAAAGAATACCACCTATTAATTTTAATGCCACACATTGGACACAATTAATAGATTTAAAATTATGCTGCATTTTTGGCATTCTCAGGGCGTGGAACGGGCAGTTAAGTTAATAACAGAAGCTTCACAAACTGTATATGGTTTTGAAGCAAGGCATCAACACATTACAGCCAAAGTTTTGAGTCAGAAATTGAGACCAGCATTTTTGTCTAAGGGGTCTTATATGGAGCAATTTGACTCTCTATATTAAGCTCCATTAAAATAGTGTTAGGTTTTTCCTTATTTCTTTGCTTGTTATATTTTCACTTATAAAAGAAAAAAATCATTTTTTTAGGTATTCAAATATTACTTTTTAATTCATCACGTTAAAAGGTAGTTTACAAAAGCAGATACTGAAAATGAGGGGGGGGGGCAAATGTTCAATTTGAAGATTTCTTTAATTAATATCATTTTTATAAAATAAAAGGACATTCCCTGATTTTAAATGCACAAATTATTTGGTTTTCACACCAGTATTCAAGTAAATCTTGCAAAAAACGAGGAATTTTCAGTATATTCTTGTCTACGATCTTTGATACCAAACGCTAAAAAACCCGCTGAAGTTTTTGATCTAATTTTTTGCATGAGTATTTAATAGGTCTATATACAACTTTCGGTACGTGCCTTTTTTTAATATTTAAAAAAAAGTGTAAAATCGACCTACCCTAATATATATATATATATATATATATATATATATATATATATATATATATATATATATATATATATATATATATATGCTCATTCCCCTGAAGATGGACCCGGATGAGTCTGAAAGTACTTGGGACACAAATCAAAACTATGGCAGATTCATCGGCCAATTTCCCCACCTGAAACTAAGATTCTGATTCGGAGTATTGAAAGGATCTACCAAAGGATATCCAGACATAAGTTGTCGGTTATATTCAACAATATTTGTCTGCAAAAGAAGATGCTGCCTATATCTATCTATCTATCTATCTATCTATCTATCTATCTATCTATCTATCTATCTATCTATCTATCTATCTATCTATCTATCTATCTATCTCTTTCTCTCTCTCTCTCTATATATATATCTCTCTCTATATATATATGTCTATATATACATATATATATAATATATATATATATATATATATGAGATTAAATGGAAAATGGAAGACCTAAAACTGTTTTCTTTTATGACTTATGTGAACTAACAAATGTACTTGTTTTCTTTTATGACTTATGTGAACTAACAAATGTACTTGTTTTCTTTTATGACTTATGTAAACTAAAAAATGCAGCAGCAGCAAAAAACAACAACAACGAAATTCGAGCGTTGTGTACGTAACAACAACTGATAAAGCTACAAACGGTCTCTTAGGTTTCAACCCTCCTTGACAAAATTAAAGGTGCTATGTTACATTAAAGTTTGGCCTTCGTAAAATATGTTTCTACTCTGTCTCAGAAGACCATCTTCCTCGGCATTGACTTCTTATACAGTGGGGATTGATCTATTGCCCATCGCTTGTGGTGCTCTTATTGTGGAATATTATCGGCTCCGATCCAGGCTATTTTAAAAACTTACCCAAGTGCCTCTCTCGGAGTAACTGGATTCCCAACATTAAAAAACTGACCCCGTGTTACAACCAGTCTTTTGTGGGAAGAAGAGTAAATATTACCCTCAACCGAGACCGGAACACTTTACACCCGTCACACTGACGCTTTATATGTAACAATAATAGTATAGCACTATATTTGACCAATTCTTTGATTTCATCATATAAATAGCTAGTGTTGTATAGATAACACGTAGCAGAAGTAAGCGTCACAATGACGTTGTTCTCTTTCTTTTTCTCTTCCATTTCTTGCCGCTGGCATTTCCTTTTTTAATAGCAATGGTTGTAAGAGTTATTAATAATTACAGCAGATAATCATTTGGAGTTTAACAATTCTTTAAGGATTTTTCTTTCTCTTTTAGATACATAATACACTGTGTTTCTTTCCCCAACCTTTTCCTCTTGATTGCGTGGGCTTAACTAAGAGAAAAAGAAAAAAAGTGGCAAAGAAACAAAAAGAAAAAACGAAAAGATGTGTAATTATAAGGAATATATGTAGTATTCATGCTATAATAAATCTGAATCTCTGTCGAGAGAAAGACAAAGATTTAAATTTATTATAGCCTGAGTACTATATATTTTTCACAAAACTTACAGATCTTCTCGTTTTTGGCCACTTTTATCTTTCCTCTCTTGATAAAGCCCACGCAACAACTGGGCAAA
>OY744518.1:136933432-136935932 GCA_963556195.1 Sepiola atlantica
TGTTAGCTTCTTTGGACGTTGAGAAGCTATTCACAAATGTCCAAGTACACGAAACTATTAACATAATTATTAACAGCATATACAATAACCCAACTCTCCCTGCACTCAAAATAAACCCTAATATATTACGCAAACTCCTAATTTCTTGCACCACTGAGGTACCGTTCTATGGTCCTAATGGTAACTTATACACCCAGGTAGATGGCGTTTCAATGGGATCAGCCTTAGGACCATTGTTCGCTGAATATTATATGTCTAACCTAGAAATGAAAACTTTTAATATTATCCCTAAACCCTCCATATATGTCCGATACGTCGATGACATTCTCCTACTGACAAAACACTTATCTAATTTAACTCAAATAAAAAATGCTTTTAAAAATAATTCAACATTAAACTTTACACAAGAAATTAATATCAACAAAAAAATTCCCTTTCTAGATATAGAAATAGAAATGTCTACAGATAAATTTATCACCTATCCGTATAAGAAACCTACTAGTAAAAATTCCAACTTACTTAATTTTAAGAGTGAATGCCCTGATAAATATAAAATGGCTGTCATAAAAACCTTATCTATCGTGCCAAAAGGAACTCCTCCAGTAACGAAATATTTTTTAAAGCACTTGCCGATATTAAACAGACATTAATTAATAATAACTTCCCTAATTATATAGTAGATCAACAAATAAAAAACTCACTAACCGCCATAAATAAAAACACTAACAACAACATTACTACTAATAATATAAACTTGTTCTATTGCAACCAGATGCACTCCAACTATAAAGTAGATGAAAAAATCATTAAAAATATTATACATAAATACATATCCCCTGTAGATAACGATTTTAATATAAGATTTATTATTTACTACAAAAAATTTAAAACTAGCGATTTACTAATAAAAAATAATCCTACCGACAATGGCTTACTAAAGACTAGTAATGCTATATACGTGTTCAAATGTCCTATCGGAGAATGTGTCTCCGCCAACAACACGTATATTGGCATGACTAGAACCAGTATTTCACATCGATTAACTTGCCACCTGACATCCCCTCAAAGCTCCATTTACAAACACCTTATAGCACATAACACATCCAAAGATAATTTTAGAAATATCTTAACCGGTACCACATTCATTCTTGCTGTATCATTTTGCGGTATTCGCCTCCCCATAACGGAAACGTTGTTCATTCAATTAAAAAAGCCCAACATTAACCATGCTCGTTATGAGGGGTGCGAAGGCGTTTTGAAATGCTGTTGAATGATTTTATGTTTTTATGTTTTTATCACATGGAAACGTCCTCTTAAATAAATTCACCAATTTTATTTTGCATTTATCAATCATCCGCCTGAAGACGACCAATGATGGTCGAAAACGTTCGCGTTAAATATGGAGATTTCTTACACTCCATTATTAAAAGCACAAGATCTATCGTCCGACGAATAGAAAGATTGGATCAAAAAAGGAACAAACAGAAGTTGGCACTCCTGTTCAACCAGATATGTATAAAAGAAGGAATGTTGCCTAACTATACAATATATATATATATATATATATATATATATATATATATATATATATATATATATATATATATATATATATATATATATATATTTTCACTTAGAAGATACATTATTCAATGAAGACCTGGATTAGGCCAATAAAAACAAGCTCGATGATACTCGATTACAGGGTACAGAGCATTTATATGTGATTTTTAGTAGGCTTGGTAAGCCTTCAAAATATCACATATAAATGCTCTGTATTCCGTTTAGGAGACCAATAATCACCACAAGAGACTTTTTCTTTCAAAGATTATTTATTTATCATATATATTCAAATTAAAGAGTTTTTTCCTACACGTGTTTCACTACCAAGAAGGTCCTTCTTTGGCAGATCATCAGGAAAATTAAGTACCTGGAGTAAGAATTTCAACAACCGATGAGGTCACTTAAGAAGAGAAGAAAAAATAAAAAGATAAAAAGGAAAAAATAGGAAATATATATATATATATATATATATATATATATATATATATGTGTGTGTGTTTGTGTGTGTGTGTGTGTTTGCGAGTCTAGGTATAGAAATAGAAAGAGTTAGCGATAGTACTAGATAGAGCAGACACGAGGAACCTTCGCATTACTCGTACGTCGTTGTGTAAGAAAGAACTACATGTATGGTAAGTGCAGCAGTGGATAATCTGTTGTCTTCCATTTGGGGTTTGGTTCGCTGAAAATGAGATCTTTTGGTAAATCTGGCGCTGTCTCCAGTCACGGAAATAAAATCGATACCGATTGATTTTCATCGATTCGATTCTTCTCCAATGTTAATAGATTGATCTCTGACCGTCTCTGCTGGCAGGAACGGTTGTCGCCCTCCACCACTCTGTCCTCTCTCTCTCTCTCTCTCTCTCTCTCTCTCTCTATATATATATATATATATATATATATATATATATATATATATATATATAAATATATTTTTCTC
>OY744518.1:136940932-136963432 GCA_963556195.1 Sepiola atlantica
GTTAACATTTATGTTAGATTGACTCAAGTGTTTTGAAGTTATTTAAAAATGCGATTTCATCTTAGTTTAGAAATAACCTTTTGTCGAATTGTTATCGTATCTTCGTAAGATGTGTTGTTCGTCGGTCTTCCACGCTAGAGGTTTAAAATAGAATTCTCATCACCGATTGCATGTACGCGTCTTAAGAGAACCTGTCCTTGTTGAAACCCCAGTCTCATGATTTTATCGAAAGTGTTTCTTGTTAATTCGATGCCATCACCCTCGCTTTTGAATGCGCATTGAATGACAATCGTCACCAGTCGCTATTTCTGGCGATTTCCTTTCATCAGGATTTACCATTCCTTGTTTGGACGTGACTAAAATTTACGACGTAGGAGGAGAAGTGGCAATTTTCTATCTATTGATTCAACTCTCGCCAGAAGGAGACACAATTGAATAGAGTCTGGTGTAAGTTCTTACTTATTAAAATGCCATTGGAAGCGAACAGAATGCATGCGATATGTTCTACAGTTCCCGCTTTGCCGCGCGGCTGGAAATCTTCGAGGTCGCTCTTTGAAAACCGTACGTAATAAAATTCCATTGTTTTCGGCCTCCATAAATTTAACTTTAAATTAGCCCTCAATATATATTTAGGTTTGGTTCGACTGCTTTACGGCATATCAACACTTTTGGGGTTATTTAATGCCGAAACACAATACGAGGGTTGTCTAGTTTACGACATATAAACTCTTTTTTTTTCTATTTAATAACAAACAAAAAAATAAATAAAGGTCTGATTTCGTCTGTTTTGCGACATATCAATCCTTTTTTTGCGTTATGTAATCTCTAAACAAAATAAAGGGCTAGTCTCGTTTGTTTTATGGCATATCAACACTTTTTGGGTTATTTAATGTCGAAACCCAATAAAAGGATAGAATTGTCCAGTTTTCGGCATATAAAGTCATTTTTGATTATTTAATGGCAAAACAAAATAAAGGACTGGTCTCGTCTGCTTGGGAACACATAGACATTTTTTGGGCCATGTAATGCCAAAATGCAAAAAATGCGGGTCTCATCTGTTTAACGGCATATCAACTCTTTTGGGTTTATTAATGCCGAAACACGATAAAAAGCACGTGTCGTTTGTTTTATGGCATACCAACACTTTGGATTAAATTGCCTGGTCTGTTTCATAGCATATCAAGCCTTTCGGATTGATATGCCGTAAGAATGAAATACAAACATACAGTGCCTATTATAAACATCATACTCAGCTATAGTCCCTATTTACTTGCCTCCCCACGAGGATAGAGTTAGGCACAATGCAAGTTTTTAATGTTGGGAAAATCCAGCATCCCATAAAAGCGCATTATAGATAGAAACAAAAATAAAAATTGCCTCAATCTAGAAAGATTTCTTCTCCATCCACAGAGAACAGAAAAGATGAAATTTAGTATCAGAACAGATATTATATTTTGCTCTGAGCCAAAGGGGCAAGTGAATGAGGCCCTATAAAACAGACACTTTCCATTACATGGCGACACGTGTTTCACAAGCTCACTGTACGCTTGGGCTTATACTGCCTGTTAGTGGTTTACGCTAATCGTTGACCCTTTTGTATTCGCGGTCAGATGTACCCTCTGTTGTATTCTCCCTCACAACTTTTGCTGTATTTTAAACAATGCTCCTACGATTATTGGTATTTTATTAACTTTCTTCATAATCCATAACCCTTTTCAGTTCGCTGGCGAGTTCGGTGTGTTGCAGTACCCGTTCTTTCGGGGTACCCGGTAAGATCCAACAAGAATGACAAAGAACAGAACGTATATGGAAAAACTTTGGTTGTCTTTATTTCCCATCACCGGATATATAAATAGTAACAATAACCTTACTTGCTTTCTAACAATATTTTTCCTGTTTTTTAACAATGATAGACTCAATTCCTTAGTTAGATTTTGGGTCACGGAATTTCTTGAATAAAAAAACCCAAATCGGCGACAGCATCATAAAAAAAATACAGATTCACCCTCGGCGAAAATTCGGTTCAAACAAAACACACACACACATGAAGTTACAGTGAAGAATTAGTTTCGCATATACCTTTAACATTAACCACCACCATCATCATCATCATCATCATCATCATCATCATCATCATCATCATCATCATCATCATCATCATCATCATCATCATCATCATCATCAGTATATATATATATATATATATAGATAGATAGATAGAGAGAGAGAGAGAGAGAGAGAGAGAGAGAGAGAGAGAGAGAGAGAGAGAGAGAAAGAGATTTTTCACTTATAAAATAGATCATTCAGTGAAGACCGGGGTTGTTCCAATAAAAACAAGCTCGATGATACTCGATTACAGAGTACAGAGCATTTATATGTGATTTTGTGAAGGCTTACCAAAGCATTCCTTTCAGGACACCAATGATCACCATTAAAGATATTTTTTCTTACAAATATTATTTATTCAAATTAAATGTTTTTTTCCTACACGTGTTTCACTACCAAGCAGTTACTTGCTTGGCAGATCATCAGGGAAATTAAATGTCTGGAATACTGGTTTCAACTGCCGACAATACACAATGTGGCGTTGCAATAGTTGAGGTCACTTAAGAAGAGAAAAGGAAAAAAAATAAAAATAAAAGCCAAAATTAAAAAACAAGGAAGAACAACGATAAAAAAAGAAAGTCCTAGAAAAGTCTTAGAAAAGTAGCTCGTTCATTATTTCTTCCAACAAGCCAACAAGCAAATAATCGATCCCAAATACATTAAAAAAACCAAAAAACCGGAACAATGTGCGGTAATACGTCGGCCGGCACAATGATGAATAAACAATAAATAAACAATGATGGGGGGATTTATTCATCATTGTGCCGGCCGACGTGAAAGTGTATTACCGCACATTGTTCCGTTTTTTTGGTTTTTTAAATGTATTTGGGACCGATTATTTGCTTGTTGGCTTGGTGGAAGATATAATGAACGAGCTACTTTTCTAAGACTTTTCTAGGACTTTCTTTTTTATCGTTGTTCTTCCTTGTTTTTTAATTTTGACTTTTATTTTTATTTTTTTCCTCTTCTCTTCTTAAGTGACCTCAACTATTGCAACGCCACATTGTGTATTGTCGGCAGTTGAAACCAGTATTCCAGACATTTAATTTCCCTGATGATCTGCCAAGCAAGTAACTGCTTGGTAGTGAAACACGCGTAGGAAAAAACATTTAATTTGAATAAATAATATTTCTAAGAAAAAATATCTTTAATGGTGATCATTGGTGTCCTGAAAGGAATGCTTTGGTAAGCCTTCACAAAATCACACACACACACACACACATATATATATATATATATATATATATATATATGTGTGTGTGTGTGTGTGTGTGTGTGTTGCATTACCCGTTCTTTCGGGGTACCCGGTAAGATCCAACAATAATGAGAAAGAACAGAACGTAAATGGAAAAACTTTGGTTTTCTTTATTTCCCATCACCGGATAATTTACGCCGGCTACGCACACACATACAAAAACAATGTTTTGACATACGTTTGTCTCATGAAAGTCTTTTTCTTGCTGAGTTCACAGACTTGCTTTCCGCTAGAAACTCGTTCATATATATATCAGATTGGAAAACAATTTGCTCTGCATTGTCTATCCGAGCATGAACTGAAACAATTGTTCCACAAGCACTTCCAATTGTCTATTTGATGAAATACAAGTCAGGGGATTCCTTCACTGTACCAACTTGCTTATCAGTCGTATTTTTAGTCAGCGGACACGAAAGCCTAACAGCAAGACGGGCATGGGTACCATAGTCAATAAAGCTTCATCGGTGTCATAAACATCGGTAACCTCCCATTCTTCCGGTACTTCGATACTCCGATCACGAAGCGCTTCGGCTCTTCGCGTTTCTGAAACTGTCGCCTTTCAAGTCTCGCTTACACTGCGGAACCTTCTCCGTTTTAACAGTTACCAAGTCGCTTTCTTTCTTTCTCGACGTCCCACCCACAATGAACTCGTCCACGATTCGTTTTTGCCACTCTTCATTATCTTACAGGTGTATTTGCTTCGTTTTTCTGTTTCCTTGGTCTTCACACTGTGAATTATTATTATTATTATTATTATTATTATTATTATTATTATTATTATTATTATTATTATTATTATTATTATTATCGTCGTCGTCGTTCTTGTTGTTGCTGCTTCTACTACTACTACTACTACTACTACTACTACTACTACTACTACTACTACTACTACTACTACTACTACTACTACTACGGTTTTGTTTTATCATTAAATTATTAACTGAACCAAATTGTTAAAACTTTTTAATTTTGTTGTTTTGTAAAAGTCCAAAATAGTTAACAGCCGAGAACTGGTAAAAAAAAAACCCCAAATAATTTAAACGCAGCAGAATCAAATTCTCTACCGACCAGTATACTTTTAATTTAAAAAAAAAATTTGATTTTCATCTTTATTGTGGTTATTCGTGAGTTGTACAAGATGAGACGTGGTTAGTGGGGTGTTATGTGGTGAATTTTATACTATCTGTAGTAATATAGTGGTTTGATGGGGTAGGTGTGTATGTATTTTTGTACAAATATGTACAGATAGATACTGAAATAGCCGGGAGCCATTTTATTCCCATGGCTGTGTCTTTTACCTGTAGATTTATTGTAAAATGTGAAGTTGTTGTGTGTCAGGATAAATCGTATGATGTTGTATATATCGATAATGTAGATGTCTTGTAGGCTTTAGATGTGTAAAAAAAAACCTGCATACAGAAATTCCTTTTTCATATGGAATGTTTGTAATAGAGTATTTATTTACGTCCTCTCCAGGAGGTTAGGCACAAGGCCAGTTATATCTTACTCCCACAAGGTAAGATGTGACCCAAGGTCGGGTCGGGAAAGTGGGACTTGAAAAGCCAGCGCCCGAGAAGGTGAGCACTCTGGCCATTAAAAATTGCCTGGGCAGCCCCGTCGGCATTCCCCGGTAGGGGCGCTTCAGGCAGTAAGCAATAAACCTACTCCTCCCCAAAGAGAGGAGGCAAAGCCTGGGAGGGTGGACCTCCTAGAACTGCACAGGACAAACCCATAGACCGGCGTAAATCAAGCCCCTAAGGTCAAGACAATACCAGTCTATGGAGGTGTAGTATCCATCGGAACAGATACTACACTTTGATCTTAGCCAAAAGGCCAGGAAGAGGAAAGTATTGATTTACTCCTCTCCAGGAGTTAGGCACAAGGCCAGTTTTTATCTTACTCCCACAAGTAAGATGTGACCCAAGGTCGGGTCGGGAAAGTGGGGTTAAAAAATTGTCTGGACAGCCCCGTCGGCATTCCCCGGTAGGGGCGCCTCAGGCAGTAAGCAATAAACTTACTCCTCCCCAAAGAGGGGAGGCGAAGCCTGGGAGGGTGGACCTCCTAGAACTGCATAGGACAACCCCATAGACCGGCGTAAATCAAGACCCGAAGGCCAAGACAATACCAGTCTATGGGGTGCAGTATCCATCGGAACAGATACTACACTTTGATCTTAGCCAAAAGGCCAGGAAGAGGAAAGTAAGGATGCATCAATTGTGACGAAAATTACGCTGTTTGGATGGTTGCCATTCCTGTTGAATATGTATGTAGACTTCGTTTATTTTCATTTAGAAGTGAGTTCCTATTTACTAAGCCCTCTCACAACGTGCAAGTTAGACACAGGGTCGGTTTTTGCTGTGGGAATATGCAGTGTCTCAAGAAGAGTCCTCTTTGATTGTAGAAATGTGAAAATTGATATAATCTACAATAACAGCGACGACAGAACAGATACTACACCTTTGTCACAGCCCGACTGTACCAATATTATGATGTGAGTGTTTAAAAATAATGTTAAAAGGAAATTTAACATTAAAGGTGAAGTTAGAGGTTAGGCTGATGTGTACAGGAAGTTTCGTCACGGTAGGAAGTGATGTGCACAGGAAGTGATGTGGCAAACAAGCCAGATAGATACTGCGTCTTGGGTGTTCAACGTCAAAGTGAACGGACGTCGTTCGCGAGGTTCTTCCCCCACCCCTGGATGGCCGAAATGTTGCGTCCATATAGATGTACTTGCTTTAAAAGAAAGAAACAAACAAACAAATAAACCATAAAAGTAAGATGTCGCCAAAGGGTCTATTGTTGTTCTTTAAAATTGCTTCCATTATTACAGCCACGAATAGAAACAAAGAGAAGATCAACATCTTTACAGTGACTCTTACTCCCACTAATACAGAGAGACACCACTACCGATTGAACTTACAACGTGTCAACGCGATGACATCCTTTTTCTTTAGACGAGACGAAACCGGTCAGCTGTTTACAATGGCTAACAGAATTGATCTGTCTGAACGTTAGGGTTTGAAAGTTGGTCTGAGTATAGTCTATTACTGCTCACCAAAGATTATAATTTCACCCCATGTATGGCTAAACTGATGAATCAAACTAAATCAGATACAATTACTTTTTGATAATAGGTATTATATTTCGGAATCAAATGAGAAAAAGTGGTTGATATGCCGTAAAGGAGACAGACGAAACTAAAGAAAAAGAAAAAAAATTCATCAGGAAAGAATTGCGAGTTCAAGGCAATTAGGCACGCCCCATTCACCGGCTAACATTCATCAGAACTCACGACGCTGGACTTTTTCTATGTTGAGTCATAAAAGATAGACTTTATTCGACAAAACCGACAGCCGTACACGAATTACAGAAAGCCACCGACGTAGACGCCGCCGAACTAATAAATGAAGTTATTCGCCATGTTGGCAATTCTGTTGGTCTGTGAATGACATCATTTAAAAGTTGAAATATGTTCAATTTACTAAGAGAACATTGCAGTCCGTGTTCATTTTATTGTATTAATGACGCACGAGCGAATTGCTTTAATTATTTTAGCGGCTTCTAATAATAAACGTTCGTGACAAAATAGTCACGTATTATGAAACGGCGTTATTGTTGATGCAAATGATGATGATGATGATGATGATGATGATGATGATGATGACGATGATAAAATAAATCCGATAATCAAAAGATCCATATATATATATATATATATATATATATATATATATATATATATATATATATATATATATATATATATATATATATTATTGTTTTTTTAATAAGGAAAATATGTGTCCAATTTTATACTTCTTACAGTATCCGAAAATTTCTAAATACAAGCTCAATAAATCTTTATTGTTATTTTGATTCCGACAACGTTCGTAGAATCTCTAGTCAGTCTTTCTTTATATACCGCGCTTCGCATAAACAGAACTTAAATTCCCTTCTTGAATGTAATAGTGTCTCGTGGCCTAATGGTTACAGCGCTTTCTTACGGGGTCTAGGTTGACTCTGTGGCAGGGGTTCGAGCCGTCCGACGTCCGAGATTATCATTCCTGCACTGGTGAGAGCAAAAGGTAAAACTAATTTAATATTATTTATTTAAAATTAATATTGTAAGCCCCTTTAATAAGATTAAAGTTGAGCCCTGTTCGAGGAAGTTAAAAATAGACTGACACGTAGCTATAAGGCATATTCCGACAACGTTCGTAGAATCTCTAGTCAGTCTTTTTTTATATGCCGCCCTTCGCATAGATAGAACTTAAATTCCCTTCTTGAATAATTGACGATGTGGCAGGGGTTCGAACCGTACGAGGTCCGAGATTATCACCCCTGCACTGATGAGAGCGAAAGCTCTAAACGCTAACGTATGTAAGTAAAAAAAAAAATTATTTATTTAAAATTAACATCGAGGCCCAAGGGTCTAGTCTGTTATATAAAGGAAATATGTCTGTCCGTTTAACTACAAGTCAGAAACTACACAAGACACACCCACAGAGCTGATATATTCTTTTTCAGCATTGCCTCGGATAAAATATAGACAGGTGTTTTTATTTTAATATTCATTTTTGGAACATAATTAGTCAGGAAGTCGATATTTAGAGCGATTTTTTAATGTTATTATGTAGTATTTCATCAACGATATATATATATATATATATATATATATATATATATATATATATATATATATATATATATATATATATATATATATATATACTTCTTTGTAAAATGATAGGAAAAATCCCAGCAGAGTGCTCGATTAATTAAGAATTAAAGATAAAAATTAAGAGCATAATATTTATTTATTCTGGTACAGAAAAATTAGTACAACATTCGTACCGTCGGTTTCAAGCACGGAAGGTCTTACCCATCCGGCTCTCTTCAGCTTCTGTTGTCATCTGTATTGGATGTGTTAGGTCACATGACACTCTCGTTGGGACGCGTTATTTGCTCAGTGTGTTGTGTGTGTTTGTTTCAATTTAAATTTAGTGTAATAAGACCGTTGAGATTTAAAACACGAGGGAATTCAAGATAAAAGGGAATAAAAAATCAAAAATATATGAAAATATATATAAAAAAAAATATATAAAAACATATATATAAAAACATTTCAATACTAAGAATAAAAGAATAAAAAGAGAGAGAGAGAATAAAAAAATGTAAAAAAATATAGAGAATTAAAAAGAGAGAGAGAAAGAAAGAATAAAAAGAAAGAATAAAAACATAATGAATAAAATAAATTAAAAATAAATTTAAAGATTAAAATAATAATAATAATAATAAAATAATAAATTAAAAATTAAAAATTAAAAATTAAAAACAAAAATAATGAAAGGGTTTCTCTGAAATTCCCGTGAGCCAAATTATGAATTTGTATCATTAGCCGTTATATTTTTGAAGGTATGCGTTCTAAAAGGAAAAACCGTTAACGTGTTAAAAATCTTTTACCCAGATTGGAGTAATTTTAATGAAGAAATTCGGATCTAAGGGAGGTAACTTAGTTGGAAATATGAAATGTTTGAGTTTGTTAAAATGGATTTGTAGATTAATCTAGTGGCTGATAAGTAAATTAAATATTTTTGCATTTTTTGTATTTTCGTGAAAGTCGAAGTTTTTGGTCTTGGAATTTATGTGGATATAGTTTGTTTAAATGGATCTGTAGAGTAATCTAGTGACTGATAAATAAATTAAATATTTTTGTATTTTTGTGAAGGTCGAAGTTTTTGCTCTTGAAATTTATGTGGATATAGGTTGATTAGGTGTTTGTTCGTTTTTATTGTGTTTATATTAGTAGAGGGGGGGTAGTTAGACATTATGTGAATCGGTCAGACCAGTTTATAAGTAATGCTTGTCTCTTGTGGATACACCCCCTAAATATTTCATCGCGGATATTTAAACAGGCGGTATTCGGATCGATGATGACCTTTGAAATGTGGTATTTTTCAGCGTCACATAGAGGACATCTGTTTATGGCTGGAGAGAAGGATGGTTTTCTCTCAATTATTTTCAATTTGATGGTGAAGGGTGTATTTTCTTCTTTAAGCTGCCATATTCGGATCGCGAGTGTCGTATTAGCCTTGTTTTTGTATCTGAAGGAGTTTCTGTGTGCGTATAGCCTTTGTTTGAAGTTTCCCTTCGTCATCCAACTAAGCCCGTTCAAAATTCAAAAGGATGACTGTTTAACGGTTAATAATTTTTTAATGTTAATTACTATGCTAGACACTTTAAAATAATCTGACAGGTTTTATGTAAAGAGCTTCAATAATTTACAATCTTTTGACATTAGACACGTCATGTATTCTTTTTGTATTTTTAACTAGGATGTGTCTATATTGAGAAGGGGACACTCATGTTTATTGAGCTAGTGTTGGAGAAATGCAAGGTGAGTCTTCGAGAAAGTGTTGTAGTAGTGAAACCGATGTAATAATAAGTTTTGTTATTATTGTCGAAGATACATTCCATCATAGGGCATCGAAATTTAGCTAGTGTTGGAGAAATGCAAGGTGACTCTTCGAGAAAGTGTTGTAGTAGTGAAACCGATGTAATAATAAGTTTTGTTATTATTGTCGGAGATACATTCCATCATAGGGCATCGAAATTTAGCTAGTGTTGGAGAAATGCAAGGTGAGTCTTCGAGAAAGTGTTGTAGTAGTGAAACCGATGTAATAATAAGTTTTATTATTATTTTATTATATGGCATCGAAACTGATATATTACATTAGTTTTGCGTCTGAAAAGTGTTGTTTTTAACTAAGTAGTTTTAGGTTTTCAATATTTTATAATAAATAATTAATCTTATTTTATTATTAAAGTTGATGGGATATATATATATATATATATATATATATATATATATATATATATATATATATATATATATATGTATATATATATATATATGATTATTTTATTTAAACAGACATGTACAAAATCTACGACACTGCCATGTCGATGTTACCGATCAACAGCTATTATAAACTGAGATCTTATCAGGCAGTGTTAGAATCCGATTTTAACTATAGATCATATTTGGAAATAATGAAATGGAGAAACAAGAAAAAGCAATTTTAAATTTTAAAATTTTAAATTTTAAAATTTGGAAAGTCACGTGGTTGGGACCGCTAAGAATCAAAATCTCAAAATCAAAATCAAAAAATAAAAATATTAATATAAAAGATAAAATATAAATTATAAAATATAAAATATAAAATATAAAATTAAATAAAATAATATATATATATATACAAACATATATATATATATATATATATATATATATATATATATATATATATATATATATATATATATATATATATATATAAATGTAGAAATAATAAAGATAAAATTATATCTTTAAATTAATCCTATATGGAAAAGTCAATGCTCACTATACGAGGTAGGGCAATAATAAAATGAAATGAGTGATGAGAATAGAAATTGGACAAAGAACGATATTTATTGAATCATCAAGTAGTTTAAACGAGGGATTCCTTGTTTGAACTACTTGATGAATCAATAAATATTGTTCCTTTTCCAATTTCTATTCTCATCACTCATTTCATTTTATATATAGACAGAGACGTTTATGAATCATAAAAAAATAATGAAAAAATAAAATATTTTAAAAAAGTCTTGGAAACGATCGTATGCCTACTAATAGTTGGTTTTGAATTCTTGGAACTATGTTCAAATTTTATTGATCTCAACTAATATATATATATATATATATATATATATATATATATATGTATATGTGTATATATATATATATATACGTATATATATATATATATATATATATGTGTGTGTGTGTGTGTGTGTGTGTAAAGGTTTAAGGCTACCAACATTTGTAAAAAAGCTTTTTTCAACATTTATTTATTATTTTGTTATTTTTTCATATATGTAAATGGATTTACATATCTGATAAAAGCGGACCACCGCTTGAAACGCGTTATAAAAAATTATAAAATAATAAAATAAAAAAATAATAAATAAATGTTGAAAAAAACTTTTTACAAATGTTTGTAGCCTTACTCTTTTACATATATACTTTTCTCTCGTTGGAACTGCACTAATACTGCACTACCCTCTTATATATATATATATATATATATATATATATATATATATATATATATATATATATATATATATATATATATATACCAAAGGTGCTTAAGTTTTCATCCTGATAAAACATAATGTATAAAAATAATAGTATTAACTATTGTTACTAAAACGAGATTGCAAGCTAAGTCTGGGCAGCCCTCAGAACTAGTGAGTTCCCCTAGGGCTAATCCCCCAAGGAGGTCGGGCAGATTTCGACAGGGTAAAGCCGTTGTCATTAGAGACACTGAAGTAGGAGCTCCTTCTTTCGAAATGGCAAATGGGACTTGTCCGACCGATAATAATTTTAACATTGCTCCCTGTGGAGCTTCGTTATGCAAAACTTGTGATATTCTAATAACATCTAAAGAATATCAATCTAATGTAACTAAAAGAATCTATCCAGTCCTAAATCATTCGGGGGAAGATTTGTCGTGTAGGTCACAAAATTTAGTTTACTTATTATCTTGTAAAAATTGTAATTTACAATATGTAGGCGAAACAGTACTACCTTTAAATAGACGGATGAATTTGCATAGAACTAGTAATAAAGGCTGTGTCCATGTAGTAAACCACTTTAAAGAAAAAACCTGTGGAAAATCGTCTTTTTCAATACAGATTATTGAAAAATTTACAGATAATGGATATGATAGTTCTGGTAAGGTAGATAATAATACGCTTAAAATGCGTCTAAATAAAGAAGATGCAATAATTAAGAAAATGCGAGTAATTTATCCATATGGTCTAAATGTAAAAATAAAAAAAGATAATTTACAAGACGAATCAGAAAATGTAGGGCGATTGTATCCAGCTTTGCCTCGCTACGGTACTAGAGATAGAACACATGTAAATAGGAACAATAGAGAATCTGCCGTTTCATGCGAAGAATTTTTTCAGAAAACTAAAGAGATTATCATGAATAATATTTCCGAGTCTTTTAATTACATTAGAAAACTTCTTAATAAAACCAAGAAAAAGGTATTAAAAGACATAGCATCTAAGATATTATTAAACCCGGATATGATATATAGGATAGAAGAACTTCCTCAATGGTATGAGTATATCATGGATATAATCGATACAAAATTATACAAGCCACCTGCTGAGTGTATAAAAAATAAACCTCGAAATGTTTGTGTAGTCCTATATGAAAATAAAGGATTTGATGATATAAATCTGCCTAAAATATTTAATAATCCAGAAATCATTCAGTCACTGCCCAATGAACTTAAAAAAGAGGAACAGAAACCAATAGTAACATATAAACTAGGGCAAACTATCCGGAATAAGGTTTTTAACTATAAACAAACTGTAGAGAATTTAAATATTAATGATAATGATGAAATGTATATACCATCATGTGAATGTGAATCCTCCCCTTTATGTAATACTGACATAGGGCATATAATTACCGGTAATCTAGCGATAGTTAAAAATTCTAAATTAAGAAAACTCTTAATAGGTTCCTCTATAGTTTGGGCCTTTTACTTAGAGTTTCTTAATTTAGAATTTTTAACTATCCGCCTAGATTACGGTAAATTATATGCCCTATGTCAGTATTAATAAAGGGTATTGATGCACCATGTCTAAACATGAATATATACACTCCATCATTTGACATAATTTTAAATTCTACAGTTTTGTTTAAAGATTTAAACACCTAAAAGAACATCCCTACTTAGAAATCCACAAATAACGACGGAGCTTGAAATGCTTCAAAATAGGTTTGTAATAGTTCCTATTGATAAGGCGACAAATAACATAGCTTTTATCTGTAAAAAGTATTATATACAACGCTTATTGCTAGAAGTAGGAATAATAGGTGAAGTTTCAGATACTTATAAATTAAGTAATAATAAAAGCGATAACATTATTATAAACAATACTGTTATTTGTGAAAAATTAGGATTAAAATTAGAAGAAAAATACAAAAAACTTCCATCTATGTATTGGATACCTAAAATGCATAAAACACCAGTTGGCGCCCGTTTCATTGTTGCCTCAAAAATGTACATCACTAAACCTTTAAGTAAGGCTGTGTCTAAAATCTTTAAATTAATTATAAACCAAATAAATAATTTCCATAAAAAAAGTAAATTCTATAGTAATATAAACCTATTTTGGGTGGTAAATAATTCCGATCTAGTAAAAGAAAAATTAGATCGTATTAATTCTCGTAAACAGGCTAAATCAATCTCGACATACGATTTTAGTACATTATATACAAAAATACCCCATAAAGAACTTATTAAAGAATTAGGTAATACTGTAGATTTAGCTTTTGCAGGAGGAAAAAGTAAATACATAGACTTTGCAAAATCTAAAGCCTTTTGGTGTAAAAATAAAAATGGTAAGACGAGTGTATCCAAAACTGGTCTGATAATGCTTATAAGTCACCTTATAAAAGAGAGTTACTTTCAAATAGGGAATAAATTATTTATCCAAACAATAGGTATTCCAATGGGTTTGGATCCGTCTCCATTTTGGGCAGATCTATATTTACATAGACTGGAATATATATATATGTCATCACTAATAAAAAATGATATATCTAGAGCGTATAGTTATCATGGATGTAGGCGATATATTGACGACCTTGTTTGCATTAATGATAGCGAAGAGTTTGCAAATACTAAACATTTAATATATCCTAAAGAGTTAAAATTAAACTGTGAACATAAGGGAACACAAGCTACTTTTCTTGATTTGGATATAAAAATTGAAGATAAAATATTTATCTATAAACTGTTTGATAAAAGAAATTCATTCCCTTTTCGTATCGTGCGAATGCCATATAAAAATAGTACTAGCCCTGTGTATATATTTTACGGGAGTATTATGTCTGAATTTCTGAGAATTGCTCGTGTTACCTTAAAATTAGTAGATTTCATGCCCCCAATTTCTGATCTAATAATAAGAATGATTAACCAAGGTGGCGATCAAAATAAAATATTTGGACAATTAAATAAGGCAATTACTCGCCATCCTGATGCTTTTAAATCTTATCAAATTAATCAAAATAAACTGATAGAACAAATCATAGTATATATAAATAGAAATTATATAATATGAATAAACGTATATATAACACATCTGCTAATTATAATAAGAATAACAATAAAAATACAGTAGAAAGAAAGAAAGAAATGTTAAAAAAGAAGAAGAAGAAGAAGAAGAAGAAGAAAACCGTTCATAACTATGAACGCTGATTTTTAAACACCGGGAGTTGGTAAATAAGAAGAAGAAAAAGAGAACAAATTAACGGTTAACTTACAGACGCAGATTTGAAACAATGAGAAAAGAAAAAAGCCGACAGTTGTGAACGCAGATTAGAAAAACTATAGTGAACAAGGAAAATTAATATTTATTTGCGGCTGACAACAACGGGGAGATGGACAACAAAGTAGGACGAGGAAGAAAAATAGGAACTAAAGGTATATATGTGTATGTGTGTATGTAATATATATATATATATATATATATATATATATATATATATATATATATATATATGTATATACATATTTATTTATTTATCTTTTATTTTTTGATGTGTTGATGTTTTTTATATTTATAATATAAAACTAAAAATAATACATTAATCACTTAAATAATAGTGTCATGGATTCGTCCAAACACTTTAAAATGCAACAACATTTTTGTGAGTAACGGATAAATTTTATTAGACAGACGAACAGCGCAGGTAAAAAAAAAAAAAATATTTTTTATTTTATTTATTTATATATATATTTTTTTTTTTTTTGAATTCTTAAATAACTAATATAAGTAAGCAAAACATTTATATGGAACAAAACGTAGATTTAGTATAAGGAACGTTTATGTTTTTGTCTTTTAAGGGAAGTGGGGTCTGATCAACTCTGCTGGGAAGCCATGAAATTAAATACTGTCTTGTTTTTAAATTCCCGAAACAGTTTTTCATGGTAAACAACTGATGATCCCTTAAAATAGTGTTAGAAACTAACTAATATAATAACTGTAAAAAATAAATTGACTTACATGAGTGATTTTCCACTGGAAGACTTGAGACTATAA
Organism: Sepiola atlantica; assembly: GCA_963556195.1. Classification (NCBI taxonomy): domain Eukaryota; kingdom Metazoa; phylum Mollusca; class Cephalopoda; order Sepiida; family Sepiolidae; genus Sepiola; species Sepiola atlantica. Next base: position 136,956,471 of record OY744518.1, read on the forward strand.
GTTTTTTTTTTTTTTTATTTTTTATTTTTTTTATATAGTTTTAATGGTTGAGAAACTTCCGAGACTATATATATATATATATATATATATAATGTTTAAAAAATTATGTTCAATGATTTTAACTTAAATTATATCATAAAGAGACAATTTATTATATAAATATAAAAGAAATGAAATATTTCAAATCTTCCTGATATAAGTGAATATTGCAGGTAAAATGTAACTCAATCATTAGATATTCGTTTATGTTGAATTTTTCAATCGGATGATACATGGCGGCTGTCCATTCGATTTCGACTATGACCACTTTTTGCGTATCGATTTGATATTAGAGTAAAACCTCCCAGTGAGCGGCGGCTCAAATATGGCTCTTTAGGCTTGCTAGATATTTACAGACCATACCACAGAAGTGACAGGTGTCATGATGATCTGAAGGGATGCAATAGTTTAAGTCACCTCTTCTTGTCCGTGCTTGATTTTGCAACACATTCACTCGTTGGTGATTGGACAATCCGGCACGTGAGATAGTTACCAAATTGCAAGTTTGGAATCGTCACTGTTCCACATTTCCTCCGTGTGCTGGGGGTGTCACGTCCCGTCTCTTCCTCGCTGCTCTCTTCTGCTGCGTGTGTTTCATCCTATTCTTTTCAAAAAGCTTGCTGCCCTCAAAAGTCACTTTCCTCCATCTTTACTTATCTACAGACATCTCCTCCCATCTTCCAACATCAGTTCTGAAGCACTTTAAATCGTCTTCGAGACAATCTTTGAATCGCTTACGCGGTTTGTGCCTTGAGCGAGTATTCCGAATTAGTTCCGAGTATATATATATATATATATATATATATATATATATATATATATATATATATATATACTAGATGAATATCTGTCCTAGGAAGATAAAATTAATTCCTCGACCAGAACTGTTTTGCGCTAGTTTCATCTCAGCTTACGAACATTAAAATCAAGATATAATGATAATAAACCTTATATCAAGAATCCTTATTCTAATTTTCATCAAAATCCATTACATGATGTTGATTCTAGAAAATATCTAAAATATGTACAATGTAAAGCTGAAGAGGTCTTAAAAAGAAATAAAAATTTAGTGACTCTTTCTTGATGATTATGCTGCTGCTGCTGCTGCTGGTGATGATGATGATGATGATGATGATGATGATGATGATGATGATGATGATGATGATGATGATGATGATGATGATCATCATCAATATATTTTTTGTTTCACTCCTGGTGGAAGAACCCCTCCCTGGTTTCTTTCCACCGTGTTTTATCCCTGGCTAGGCGTGGCCAAGTAGAACCCAGTTGACTATCGATGTCGTCTATCCACCGGGGTTTTGCCTTTCTCTAGATCTTTTCCATTGCTTCGGGGCCCATTCTGTCGCTCTATAGGTGGATCAAATTACTACAAATCTGAAATATTTGAACTTTCAAATAGAAGATTGTTACCATAGTATGCCCTTTAAACACCCATTAAAATACTCCAAAGTAACTTAAATTTGCGGAATCTTTATTAATTGATATATAACACCTATTAGTACAATTTCACAAAAATTGGCAGCATCTCTTATTAAATCTTTAAAAAAGTGAAAGACTCTTACGAAAATGCGAATTCGTAGTATTAGCAGGCGACAAAGCGAAAAAGTACGTAATATACTAAATAAAATGCCGCAGTGTAATGGGTGGCAGACGTAGTACATGTTTATGAGAGGATAAAAACCCCGCCACATTTCCTTTTAATGAATATTGATCCGGACTGAATAGTTACAAGTTAAAAGAGACTGGAAATTTTTTTTTCATAACCCGGATCAATTTATTGGGAAAAATAAATTTGTTTTACTGTAGCTTTTGTTTCTGAAGTTATTCCGATCAATGAAGTAGGGAAAATTTCTTTTTGCTTACATATATATAATTATAAATATTTGTTTTTATCTACATACGTATACGTTTCATTCTTTTCGAGAATCGTCAGTGTAGAGATGAATTATTGATACCGGTCACCGGACTCGAAACCCAGAACACGAGTTATGTTTCAAACTCAAATTCCAACGGCCGCAATCAACAACCCGGTTTATCAGCGAGAGATTAAACCTAATTAAAGGCAGCCGTCGTCAAAGTGTTCGACTACTGAAAGGAACATGCATTAAATCCACGATGACGACTGTATTAATACTACTCGCTACAGAGCCCAGCCAAGATTTAGAGGCGACAAATAATTATAAATATTTGTTTTTTTATAGGTTATGATAAATAAGTGATAACATCATTTATTTATTATAACCTATCTATCATTATTTATTATAACCTATCTATTATATACGTTATTGATTCGTGCGATCTTTGATCAGGAATAGAAAAAAGCCAACATTTTGTGAATGCAAACAAATGAGCTCGAAATACCTTCAGTTAAATCTTCTTCCGGTTTCCTCGCATCACGTTGCGCGCATGCGCCAAATGACGAGAGAATTCACTCAAATCAGCTGAAATTTAAATCTATTAATGAAAACGAATACCAAATAAAAAACGAAAAAAAAACCCCAAAAAGGCCAAAAAAAACATAAAAAAGGCTAAATTAAAATAAAAAAACAACAACAAAAAGCAAGGATCGTAAACGCAAGTTCGTTCGATCTTGTCACCGAATAACGATCTATAATTCAATAGAAAAAAAATCATTAAGAGAAACCGGCGAACGAATTCTGTTTCTCAGATTGGAAACAAACAAACAAACAAAAAAATCAGAAAAAGAAAAAAAAAGCGCGCGCATTTTTTCGACTTTAAATTATCTGTACTGTTTTGTTGTTGGTATATTTTCAACTTGGTAATCAAATATGGATAAGCTTATTTGCTAGTTACTTCGATTTTTACATGTCTTTGCATTTTAACGAGGGGCTTCGTCCGTCGGTCGCTTGATCAGTCGCTCTTTTACACTTCAGTTTGAAATCGTATTTTAATCGCTGAAGACGTAGATTGAATGGATGTATCTTATGTTAAAATTAGCTGTATACATCACACACACGCACACACACACACACACACACACGCACGCACGCACGCATGCACGAACACACACACACACATATATATTTATACAGAGAGAGAGAGAGAGAAAGAGAGAGAGAGAGAGAGAGAGAGAGAGAGAGAGAGAGAGAGAGAGAGAGAGAATAGAATGCTGAATTCCAATGACCACATCTTTATTTATTTCTCAGAAAATCAATATAACTTTACGGACCGTTCCGTCCACACATGAACAACCATTCGCGTTTGTCTCGTGATTCTAGCCTGAATCTACAAACGGCGTTCAAGCCCATGCGACCGCTTTCAACCGCCACTACTAGACTGATGAGGGTAAGGAAGCCCGAAACGACGTCGTCTGTAGGTGAAAACACTTTAATATTAAACAAATATTTATAGTTAAAAAAACGTTAAAAGATGTAATAGTCTTCAAAGTAGAGCCCTGTTTGAAATTGAAATGTTTGTTGTCATCAGCAATACTCTAGTTCCGCTAGAGCGTTGAAAACTGAAATGAGCAATCACATTTCCTCGCCTCCCGGGTAAGTGTATCTTAATCTCAACTACTGTCTGTAACGATTTCTCGCGGCCGCGTAGTCATGAACGTTTGTCTCGTGATTCGAGCACATGCGACCGTTTACAAGCGCCACTCTTACACTGATGAGGGTAGGAAAGCCCGAAACAACGTCGTCGGTAGGTGAAAAAACCTTAATATAAAATAAACATATATATACATATATATATATATATATATATATATATATATATATATATATATATATATATATATATATACAGGGTGATTCATAAGTCACTTAGCTATTTATTTTTTCAAATTCTAAAGTTAAAAAATACGGTAATACTAAACAGAAAGTTTATTCAACATATTCATTTATGGGAGTGTAAAATTACAGCAAATTTTCAAAATTTCCGCCCTCGTTCTGCATGCATAGCTCCATTCTTTTTGGCAAGGAATTTACGACTCTTTGTAGCATATTTGATTGATTATGAAATAAATATATATAGAAACAAATATATAAACGAACAAATTTAAAATAACAAATAACAGTAATTAGAGAGTAAGATAACAATTATCAAAAGTTTATAGTATGTTTGTGCTTCATATGGTAATCATTTTAAATAGCTAAGTGAAGTGACTTATGAATCACCCTATATATATATATATATATATATATATATATATATATATATATATATATATATATATATATATATATATATATATATATATATAAGGTTAATACAACAAAAGATATAAGAGGCAACTAATATCTTTAATTAGTGGACATCCGGATACAATTGGAGCTCAATATACTGGATAGAGCATTAATAGCAATAGATAAAGTGAAAGAATAAAATAAGGTGCGAATCAAATTTTATTACAATTCAATGTTCAGGCAAAGTTCTTTAAAGTCCTTAACTCATGAGTTTTCAAAGAAAATGTTCTCCTCAGAGGACCATTACCGCAATGACATTACTACAGGTAATAAAAATTAAACTTTGAAAAAATATATAAATATATATATAAAAATACATAAAGGTATATAAAACATCAAATATATCGGCCCAAAACATACGTTTTAGTAAAACTATACAGTTCATCCAAGGCAACAAGTCTAAAATAGCTCGAGGCAAGATATCAAAGAGGTTGATTAAAAAATAATCAAATTGGTGAATGGTGGTCAGAAAACGACAAAAGTTATCCAGGCGGGAAATTCGTTTGCTATCGATGTTATAATTGTAAGTAATTTGAAGGCGATAAACAGTCATCCACACACACACACACACAGGCATGAGATTCCTTCTTCCCCCTCCTCGAATGGCTAAGGACTTAAGCTAGGAATTAACTACGATAGAGTAGTAATTTGGTTTCTCCCTCAACGTTTAGTAAAACATCTCCAAGATCAACGGTGGGCGTACGCCTGAATAAAACAGAATCAAAAGTTTAAAAGATTGTTTGTCTCGTGAATTGCGGTATGAAGCTTTTTGTTGTAGCGGCGATGTTCACGGCAGTACAGAAGAGAAGAAAGAATCCAAACACTAGACGATATCGAGACGACACCCCTCCACGCGACGAGGAAGAAGTGAAGGTACGAGAAATTAAAGGTATACAACAATAGTATCATCACCATCACCATCACCATCAAGATCACTCCTGGAGGAGGCACCCCTCCCTAATTTCCGACCACCTTATTGGTGACTGTCATTGAGGAGGTGGGCCCGAGTTCTACATAGAGATTCCATAGTTGGACAAGACGTACCGTAAAAAAAAGGGTCGGAGGTTACATCGACTGAAACGTTGTGAGAATAACATTCAAGATAAAAACAGTATTCCAAATAATCCAAATAATACATTTATTTTGTTGGTGTTAATAACGCAAGGACAAAAATGACAAAAAAAGAGATAGTCAGAATCAAATAGCGAATTGTCGAATGTGAGGCTATATGCGTTACAAGGCAAGAATCCGACTTACTTTTCTTTATATGTTAGAAGATATATATCTTCCAATACTTTATCGATATATTATCACTTATTTAATTTAGAGTTTCACATTTAAAATAAAACGTTTGGCGTTCATCAATTGATTTACTATCGATGTGTATTGAAACAGGATCTTGTCATGATTTGATCATCGGAAAAAAGCTTATTGATTTCGATTAATTAATTGCTAGTTTTATTCATTTCTATAAATTTTTGATTTTGATTGAAATTATCGACATGCCAGGTGTAAAAGCCTAATGATCATTCTTAAGACATTTTATGGATCGATGTTTATCTCTTGCCATCTACACACACACACACACACACACACACACACACACACACACACACACACACACACACACACACACACACACACACACACACACACACACACACACGCACACACACACACACACGCGATGATATTATGTCACGGAAAAAAATAATTAAAAAAATGTTACTATTTCCTGAAGATGACTTTTGCAGGCGAAACTTAGTTAGAATTAATATACATAAATATTAAAAATATATATATATGTGTTGTTTGGGCTTCAAAACAAAAATTCTTTTCCATATTACCCAACGCTTTCAAAAAGGAGGACCAACTTCTAGTACATTTACGCGCGTCCGCGCTCCCTCGTGTGAAGAATACAAAAATATTCACCCTTGCAAGACCATACGGACTTTTTAGTGATATTATGTCACGAAAAAAAAAAAAAGAAATATATATACATTTTTAATTTTTTAAATTTTTCTAATGGTCTTTTTTTCTATTAAAATATTTAAAAAAAATAATAAATGTCCCATAGGTTTCACGCAGGTTTCGATTTTTCGTCGAATTATCCTCAGGTGTCAAAAGCAAATAAACAAACACGCTGGAGAAAGAAGACAATTTTTTTAAAAGACAGCGGAGAAACGCATAGAGAACGTTTTTCATATCGTCAACGTGTTTCACATTAAAAATACTGGAAGTTATCTACATAAAAACACAACCTACAATTAATAAGATCACGTATAGAAACCAAGCTTTACGTAATGCGATTTTATTCTGTGATGCCACTCCGGCGTCGCTGGATTTAAATTATCAACGTCTTTCCTGGGAAAATGTGAAAAAAACCCTCTGCGCGTTTCTCCACTGTTTTTATGGAATATTTTGTTGTTATATGAATATTATAAGAAATATAATAATACGAAAAAATAGTTAAAAGTATTAATAATGTAATACTGTAGTTTGTCTTTTTAAATACTAAACCGCTACTTCTGTATTCTATCATTCTTATATACCCATGGAAAGGAGAAAGAGAACTTGATGGGATCGACCTTTATTTAGATTAACAATTTAGTGTAGTATATTGACAATAGTAAGACATAAAAGTATGACATAATACCGGCGATAGGGGAAAATATTCAGAATATCAAGAACAAT
>OY744518.1:136965932-136968432 GCA_963556195.1 Sepiola atlantica
TTGACATAATGTACATACATACCAATACACATATACTCAACTTGAATGCATCCAGGGGAGAACTTGAATGCTTCCAAGACACTATCCTCGAGTGTCTACGGTCTCTCTGTACAGGGGTTTGTCAGGACAACCTGGTATGAGGATACTTCAAGTAAACCCTGACCAAATATTCAAAATAACATAGTATTCGAAGTCCAAATAAGATCCTCTCGGTATGGCTACACTGGTTTATACGAGGAATGGCGCCCCTTCTCAAAGTGATGTTGCCTCTAGTAACACCACTAAGCTTAGAAACTCCACCAGACCAGATGAATTCTTGTCTTGGAATCCGGTAAGACCAATAGATTACATAAAAGGTCTACTATAACATAGTTAACTGATAAATTAGGAAGAAGAGAATCAATGTTCTTCATTTCTTTATTAATTCAACTTTTTTAGAAATATCTCATATAGAGATCAGGTGTTAGCCCCAGGAAAGGGCCCTTGATTTTTGAGAACTTCCACCGAAGTAAAATGGTATGGGGTTTGTCTTTTGCATTCTTCCAGTCTAATAATGTAAGTACATTATTTTTCATGTATTTAATAATGTAAGTACATTATTTTTCATGTATTTAAACATATAGGTACATTTTTAAGTCGTGTATTTAAAAATATAGGTATATTTTTAAGTCATGTATTTTGAGAACTGAGGTACATTTCTAGTATTAAATAATGGAGGTGCATTTTGATGTCGTGTATTCAATTGTGGAGGTACATTATTTTTTATTTAATAATTGATGTGGAGTAAGCTGGTACCCCTTCCTGAGTTTGGAGAATGAGATACTCCAAGGGCGATGAAAGGGAGGCAACTCTCACGACGACACAAGGAGGCAAGTCATTCAAGTCACCGTTTGGACCGTGTATGACTCTCGACATATTTCTATTATATGTTACCCGACCTTTTCCAAAAGAGGTCTAATCAACATCATAATATTGGATCGCTCTTGGAGCATCTCATTCTCCAATCTCATGAAGGGGTACCAGCTTACTCAACATCAATAATATAGGTACATTTTTAAGTCGTGTATAATTCTGGAGGTACATTATTTTTCATGTATTTAATAATGTAAGTACATTATTTTTCATGTATTTAATAATGTAAGTACATTATTTTTCATGTATTTAAAAATATAGGTATATTTTTAAGTAATGTATTTTAGAACTGAGGTAGATTTCTAGTATTAAATAATGGAGGTGCATTTTGATGTCGTGTATTCAATTGTGGAGGTACATTATTTTTCATGTATTTAATAATGTAAGTACATTTTAAAGTCGTGTATTGTATAATGAACATATATTTTCCAGAGGTTAAAACTATCAGTTCGTTTCGTAAATCACCCCTCCCTCTTACGATGTTCAATAATTCATCTTTTACATAGTTTGTCCATTGTCTCCCGTTCTTCTAATGGCGTCATTCTATGACGCATTCGAAAAAAAAACACAAAAAAAACGAGTCAACCATTGGAATCGGTTTTTAATCAAATTTACTTAGAGAAGATGTCCTTCAAGGCTGTTGAAAAATCGCTTAGGTTTTGTTTCACATCAACAATTGAATGGCAAAAGGTTTGACAGATTCCCAACAGATGAAGAAGAAAAAAGAGCGAATTTTTGTTTTCATCAAACAGGAAATCAGCGAATGTTAACGGAGATTCTGAGAGAAAAACAGCGGCGGATTATTCAGAGCAGAAAAAATGGACTTGACAGGATTTGCATCATATGATATTAAAAATACTCACATGTTCTTGTCTATAAAAGATAATATCTATCTATCTATCTATCTATCTATCTATCTATCTATCTATCTATCTATCTATCTATCTATCTATCTATCTCTCCCTCTCTCTCTCTCTCTCTCTCTCTCTCTCTCTCTCTCTCTCTATATATATATATATATATATATATATATATATATATATATATATATATATATATATATGTAAAAATAAAAATGGAATAAAGGATAAGCAAATCAACAACTAACAAAAATATATCCTACTCCAGCTGGAATTTATACTATATCATGCGCCGACCGTGGAAAAATATATTTCGGTGAGACACAACGTCCGTTAAAGAAACGAATATATGAACACAATCGTGCTATAAAAAAACTGTGATACCTCAAATGCGTTATGCACCCACATGATTTCTTTCGGTCATCACTTTAATACACAGAGGGCAATTTCTATTAAACATATTCATGATACTAAACTTCGACGTCTCACAGAAGCTTGTTTAATCCTATGTCATAAGAACACGATTGTTCAGCGACCAGGTTTTTAATAACATTTCTACTCCTTCCGCTAGATCGATTCTATACAACGGTTAACTTTTAACCATTGTTCTTCTTCTTCTTCCTCCTCCTCCTCCTCCTCCTCCTCTGCTACCCCCCCCTCCCTTGTTTTAATTCCTCCGTCAGTAGTTTCAAATTACTACTAATTCTCTCATACATTTGACGTTTTAA
>OY744518.1:136970932-136993432 GCA_963556195.1 Sepiola atlantica
AAAGTACCCTTTCTCTATTTCTTTTTCTATTATTTTGGTATTGTTAATATATGCTAACACCTAAAAAACATAATTGCACCCCCTCCCAATATAGAAGCATCCTTGATAAAAATACCAAAATAATACACCACGATACCAATATCAAAAAATTAAAAATACTCGAAGCCCTCTACATTAAAAACTAAACATCCCACAATTAATAATGTTAATTATGAAACTAGTCGCAACATTTTAAAGTGTCTAGCATAATAAATAACATTACCAAATTCTTAGCCATTAGGTAGTTATGCGTTTGAATTGTATGCACTTTCTTTAACGTCATCAATTTCTTAACCGTTTAAATAGTCAAACTTTTAAATCTCTCATATGTGTAGAACGCCATCACGCTCTCATGTACATTTCAACTTTACAGACGATTTTTCAAGTTATAAACTACTTGCCGTTATAATTCAAAAATGAGCACAACAGTAAAGTCATAATTTGTAAAGACACTAAAACTAATACCGCCTGAAGATGATTTGACGATTCAAATCGAAAGTACTTGTAAAAAAGAAAAAAGAATGGAACAAGAAACCCATGGATCATATTTACATCAATTTGACCGAAACATTAGATGGACAATTCGGAAAATTGAAAAAATAAAAAAAAGTCGCATCAAACAAAACCACTCCGTGTTATTTAATAATGTTTGCCTAAATGAATATATATATATATATATATATATATATATATATATATATATATATATATCAATTAAAGTATAAAGATAAATATTTTATTTTTATCTCTGATCCTACCGTGATAAGAGAATGCTCAATATAATATATAGAGCATTAATACAAGAATAAAATGTATGAAAATAAAAATGTGATAAATTACAATATTTGTTAATTCATCAGATGTTCAAGCAAGGAATATCAAAAGTATTTTTTTCTTTAATCCATGGATTTTCAAAGATAATCTCTTTTTATCAGAGGAGAAAATCAGGTTCGCATAAAAAGAAATAGAGCAAAAGTACCCTTTCTCTATTTCTTTTTCAACTTATGTTTTATTTAAATTAGATTTTAAATTACATCATTTTCATTTTTCCGTTGGACTACACATTTTTATTTTTGAATTCTTGCTTGCCAAGGAAGCTTTATAGATGGCAATGACTTTATTTATATATTGATTTCCTACGAATTCTTAGAATATTTTCTGGTAAGTCATTCATTTTGTTGTCAACTGAATGTTGTTTTGGATTTCACAACTTTTATGTCTCATTACGAAGATTAAAATCAACCTTTAAAGATACTAAACCTTTAGGAAACTGAAACTATCTATCTATCTATCTATCTATATATCTATCTATCTATCTATCTATCTATCTATCTATCTATCTATCTATCTATCGCTCGAGCTTTGAACACTATTGACAACAAGCCGCTTGCCCCCGCCTCTCATGTAAATGTACGGAATGACGTTAGGCTGAATCTACGAATTGCAACCGCCACTTCTGCACTGATGAGGGTAAAAAAAACCGAAACAACGGATAAAGGCGTTGAGTGTCAATCGGTACTAAGTGACAGTCTTCTGGAGTTTGAAGGTTCAATCCTCACTGCAGGCGATAATAGGTAAGAACAAATTAAAAAATTACTTAATATTTCTACCCGATCATGGTTGACAGTACAAGAACAATCTACCGACGTTGCTTAAATAAAGCGTTCAGTTCGTAATTTCGTATAGATTTCCGATTTCGACCTAAAAGATTCCCGAGGTCGAAAAGATGCACTTGAAGGTTCATCGAGGGAAACGTTGTAAAAAATCAACGCAGATGAGAATAGTAGTCCGAATAATCCAAATAATACAATTTATCAATCCTTATCTCAAAAAGTTCGAAAAAGAGAATGGCTATGCTTTGGTTTTCAATTCTCGCTTGAATTTATTTATTTTATTAGATAAGCTTTCATGAACATTCTTTAGGAATCGTATCACACTGTTCCTTACAAACGACTTTCAAATTGGCAATGATTTTTTAAACTTTATTTAACAGTAATTAATCTGAACTTTAAACATTTAGCATAAAGAAACCACTTCCCTATAATTGCGTCAAATCGGCATTGCAAAACGAACTTGTTTTTTTTTTTAATGAACGTATCTGTGTCTTTTCTTGCTGTTCAAACGTTTTTGAACTCGTCGATATTCGAGCAAATAAATATTTCGTACTCAGGGAAGAAGAAGAAGAAGAAGAAGAAGAAGAAGAAGAATAAAGAAGAAGAAAAAAGAACAAGAAGAAGAAGAAAGAAAAGGAAAAAGAAGAGGAAGAAGAAGAAAAAGAAGAAGAAGAAGAAGAAGAAAGAAAAGGAAAAAGAAGAAGGAGAAGAAAAGACAAAGAAGAAAAAGAAGAAGAAGAAGAAGAAGAAACTGACTTGATTATGTTCAGATTGACAGCTTGCTTATGTCACTGAAGAATCTTTAGATCGCTTTGCACTCACCATTCCAGAATAATCTACTTAAGAATAAAGCCACGTGCGACGGTTGACCGATTATTCGTACTCTTATCCTCGTGACGTACACACACACACACACACACACACACACACACACACACACACACACACACACACACACACACACACACACACACACACACTGACACGCATACACACACAAACACACACGCAATACTAACACATCTATCTATCTATCTATCTATCTATTCACTAAAGCTCTGTGGATGTTGCTTGTTATCTTGTTTGTTTGTCTCTGTGCACACTGAATGACGTCACGAGGAGATTACGTCATCAACTGAAACAGACATCGAGAAGACAAGAGACAATGTATACACACCTGGTAGCATTAAATAACCCGAAAAAGGTTGATATGCCTTAAAACAAAACAACCAAACGAAACACAATAACAAATATTTAAGGATATAAAAAAACTTGAAGCATAAAAACTTTTAACCAAAATGACTGGATTTGGCATTAAATAACCCGAAAAGGGTTAATATACAATAAACCACCATGAATAAATATTTGTAAGATATAAAGAACTTGAAGCATACATTTTTTTAACCAACATGACTGGATTCGCCATTAAATACCCCAAAAAGGGTTGATATACCATAAAACACCATGAATAAATATTTGAATATATAATGAACTTGGAGCATAAACACTTTTACCAAAATGACTGGATTCGGCATTAAATACCCCCAAAAAGGGTTGATATCCCATAAACCACCATGAATAAATATTTGAATATATAATGAACTTGGAGCATAAACACTTTTACCAAAATGACTGGATTCGGCATTAAATACCCCCAAAAAGGGTTGATATCCCATAAACCACCATGAATAAATATTTGAATATATAATGAACTTGGAGCATAAACACTTTTACCGAAATGACGCAGATCCCAATCTAGCTTGACCGCCCCCTACCTTCTCACCTTTTCTTTTTCTCAGTAGCCCCTTACGTCTACAGTGGCGGCCTGCCTTGTTTGGGGTGAACTATGTTTAAAAAAAATGACGTTATTCGGCATTAAATACCCCGGAAAGTGTTGATACCCCATAAAACGAAACAGCTAAACGAAACACTCTGAATAAATATTTGAAGATATAAAAAAATTGAAGCATAAAGACTTTTATAAAAATTATCTTGCGTAAAGAATAGATTTCTCAGGTTACCGAATAGTGTGAAAGAAATATAGGTAAACAGAGAGAGAGAGAGAGAGAGAGAGAGAGAGAGAGAGAGAGAGAGGGGGGGGGGAAGGGAGGAATGGAGAGAGATGTCTGTGGATGAATTATATATATATATATATATATATATATATATATATATATATATATAAAAATAATTGTATGTGTTCGTCTTGTGTTGTTTCAATCGATGCGAATCGGTTTGTATCTCTGTAGTCAATGTTGTTCAGCAATAATCGATTCTTGCTTAAACAGCTGATACAGCACGATCCAACCTCGTTGTATTTTGATTGGGGCAAACGAGACTTTGTTATGACGTCACTGTACCGTTGTCATCAACCATTTTTCTTGTGGCCGACTGACCATGCACCCTCAAACCTAACTAAATAGATCGCCACCCTGTTTACCAAGCTCGAGCCCTTTGTTAATCGCCGCAATGTTGCATCACTCTGCTTGCTTTACAAGTTTCAACGGAATGTGCTCCGCCGAACTTGCTGCACTTGTGCCTCCTCAACGTAAATACAACTCCGACAAACCCGACCAGCAGCAAAATCACACCCCTTCACCGTAGAAGTACTCAAATGTCGGAAGGCTTTCTACTCTAATAGCTTCTTCCCCTGAACCGTTTGCTTCTGGAATTCTTTTCTTTCTACGTTTTCCCGACTGTACCAAGACGCAGAAATTTAAATGTAACGTGAACAAACATCTTGCTGCACAACTTTTATAACCTCGTAATTTGGGTTATAATAAATAATAACTTGTAAAGAAAATGGATGAACTATTAAGAGAAACGTTTAACAGATTTATTAAAACTGAACACAGAATGAATTAATTGGCCGCTGTAACAGTCTGACGTCGTGATCTTTGTTTATCTTTCTTTCTGGGCAGAAGATCATTTCCAAGGGCGATAACTCTTAACTCCCGAAATGGTTCAAGGGAGGTAATTCGTTTTCGTTAGATGTCCTAACAACAACCCCCACTATAAATCCGGCCCTTAATTCACAGTAGTCCTTCCGTGTCACTAGCAGTGTGCCTTGTTTAATTAAGGAGAATATAATCGTCTGTTTTTCCTATGAAAAGAACGAGAACTAACAAGATTACGCGCGACTTGCTAGCTCAACGTAGCGATTGCTACATTACTCTGTTCACCTTCAATCCTTTTTTCGCTTAGGTGCATACATCCTTTATGCATACGTGTCGTCGTCGCCGCCATCATTGTTTGTGGTTAACCCTGGTTGTTTTTCGTCTCTTGATAAAACTCACTCCGACACTGTTTTTTTCTTTTATAAAAGGTTTATTTTATTTAAAGACAGAAAACATCAGGGAGACAACGTGTGTGCGCATGAGAGAGAGAGAAAGAGAGATCGACAGATAGTCGTCTCTCCACATCAGCCACCCGATCCGATATGTGCTGCTATCCCTTCTTGGAGAGAGCCGCTTATACACGTCTTTTCTAGTTGAAATCTCGCCGGCTAAAAGAGAGACGGGTCCGACAAGAAACTTCCGCTGGAGGTAAGCTTTGACCTTTAAGACTTTTCCACTCAAACTACCGCTCTCACTATGTAATACAAGATTGAGATTCCAACTGTTGTAACCCGAATAACAGGGTAAATAGCAAACAACAACAGGTATAAGAGATAGTAAATAAGGTTTATTTAAAAAAAATATATGGTGAACAGAGTAATTCAGCAATCATTATATTGAGCTAGCAAGTCTCATGAGATCTTATTCTTTTATAAAAATGATACGATATGAAATATGATTGAATTATAGCAGCAGACACAGGGTAGTTCGCTTTCCCATTCTCCTGCTGCAATGATGGACGCGCTTTTTTTCTTCTTTTTCTTCTTCTTTTTCTTCTTCGTCTTCTTTTTTTCTTCTTCGTCTTCTTTTATCTTTTTTTTCTTCTTCGTCTTGTTTTTTCTTCTTTTTCTTCTTTTTCTTCTTTTT
Source organism: Sepiola atlantica (assembly GCA_963556195.1). NCBI lineage: Eukaryota > Metazoa > Mollusca > Cephalopoda > Sepiida > Sepiolidae > Sepiola > Sepiola atlantica. Next base: position 136,976,568 of record OY744518.1, read on the forward strand.
CTTCTTTTTCTTCTCTTTTTTTCTTTTTCTTCTACGTCTTCTTTTTTCTTCTTTTTCTTCTTCTTCGTCTTCTTTTTTCGTCTTTTTCTTCTTCATTTTCTTCTTCGTCTTCTTTTTTCTTCTTTTTCTTTTTTTTCTTCTTCTTCGTCTTCTTTTTTCTTCTTCTTCTTCTTCTTCTTCTTCTTCTTCTTCTTCTTCTTCTTCGTCTTATTTTTTCTTATTTTTCTTCTTCATTTTCTTCTTCGTCTTCTCTTTTCTTCTTTTTCTTCTGTATTTTCTTCTTCGTCTTCTCTTTTCTTCTTTTTCTTCTTCATTTTCTTCTTCCTCTTCTCTTTTCTTCTTTTTCTTCTTCTTCTCATTCTTCGTCTTCTTTTTTCTTTACTTTTCATTTTTTTTTTACTTCTTCTACTTCTTCTTTCTTCTTCTTTTTCCCTTACAGTTGTAATAATGTAGTCTAGTTGGGGATGATCTCTTCCGTTCTCTACACCCCCTTTCTCACAGAAGAGACGTTGCTAGTCTTTCTCTGCTCTATCGTTATTTTCATGGAAGGTGCTCAACTGAACTCCAATCTCTAGTTTCTTTTTTGTAAGACATTCACAGCTATAATTCGCCTTCCTAACACAACTGCAAATAAGTTTTCTCCGGTGCCTTGCATCAAACGGACTTTACACGAATAAATCTTATTTCCAAGAACTTCCCATCTCTGGAACGGGATAGTTTTGTCATCTTCAAGTCTAATGTAAACAAATACTTGTCATAAACCGTCCCCATAGGTGTTCAAATTTTGTCGATTCTATTCATCATTTTCATACTATCCTTCATCATTCAGCTCATAATTCATCTATTTTCTTATTGTCGAGAGGCTTTTCGCCTTGATAAGTGGTGACTAATTAGTAAAAAATAATCTAACAAGTCGATAAAAAGGCCAACAAAATACTTTCTCAATATCGTCATATTCTTTTGATGTTTTATTCTTATATAGCACTGTAAAGTTACATATTTTATAAACCCGTTCTCACTCAATCCCCGAAAGGACGAACGAGAACAGAGCTTAAACAAACGGCGTCCGAACCCAACCAGCTAACCCGCCAAAGAGAAGGATTTTTCTATATACTTCGCTACGTTTTACTTACGATTTTGTGGCGAACGTTATCAACAAGAACGAGTGGTAAAAAATAGTCTTGACTTACCTTATCGCCGCAATAAAGAGTCCGTCTTTGCCTAGAGTGTAGAACCCCGATGTGAGAAAGAACAAGTACCCACTGGAACTAGAGTATTTATACGTATCAACCATGTGCGGCCTCCTTACTTTGGCATCCATAAAAGATAGACTTAAAGGAACTTTACGGTGGCGTTTTAGCATTCGAAGGGCTACTAATATCATTGAACGATAAAGATCAGTATTGAAAACGATGGTGTAAGAAAAACGTATACCACATAACGCAGTTCTAGTGGCGAGCATGTTGTTTAAAAGTATTGAAAACGGTGTTGTCACTGTTCTTTAATGTCATATCATATGAATCAGCATCGGACGACTTAGTGGACCGGCTTGATTCTGTTGTTGGCAGAATTGTTGGATTCTTGCAGGAGGGCCCACGTAATGGTTGCCGACATCCTTAAATGAAAGTAGTACTATAGAAATTACTGGATTCGAACTTGATACACCAGCTCGTCAGTTCTGTGTCCTTATCTACGTAACCACCGTCACCTCCCTATTTCTTTGCTGGGCGGGGATTATATGAGACGAAATGGTGAAACACTTACTTGTTCTTCCGTTGGAGAATTCTCTTCACATTTCTTGTGGCATCTCTCCCTCACACGTTGAAGACTTAACATTGAAGACTTGAAAAACACAAAAGGAATTTTCATCGCTCACTTTATTTGAAGTTACAATGTTTTCTCACACCCTTCTATTTCATGTACCGTGTGTGTGTGGGGGGGGGGACTTCGAGCGTCCAACCATGAGAGCTATCCCGAAGACGTCTTCACTAATCAGTAACAAATCCCGTTTTTCGATTTTCTAGCTATTCAATTGTTTCTTTCTCCACATACCTAGCAAGAACGTAAGCTAGTCGTGAGACTGCATAACTCCGTCTGACAACGTAAGGATAGGCTAAAAATCTTATCTGGACCTTACTTTCCACCATTGTATGAAGTATTTCCGAAGGCATGTGATCGAAATGTTGATAACCCCAAAACTATCTATCCGATTAGGCTGACATTTTACATGGTGGTTAATGTTATGAACCGCATCGCCAAAAGTGTGACTGTCCCGTTTTCAGTAACCTTGACCGTTGACCTAGTTATCCTAAAACTAAGTCAGTTCTGAATTAGATAATGACATATATTTTGTTTAAGTATGGTGACGATTGGTCAAGCAATGTGAACGCTAGACTGTACACAAGTAAACAATCTCTGTCGCAAATATGGCCTTCGCCTTGGAAGAAGTAACGTGCCCCCTCAAATCATTTGTATTTATTTTACAAATCTCACAATATCATGTTCGAATTCCATCAACGCATTCCTCCTCAAATCCCAAAACCCGACCTCGCACATTTTTCGCCGCAATTAGCAACATCTCCACTCACCGCTACTCACCCCAGGGGTAATCTCGTTAAATTGACCAGTCGAAGAGATAGAAACCGATTGACCACGAGCGGATACTGTATTATAAGTGTTAGTTTTCAAGAGAAGGTGGCGTGACTTTTGAATCCTTTTTTTTATAGGATCGTCTTTTAATGAAAAGAGGAAATATAGTAAATCTGGGGGTTTCTACAATCCCCATGGTGCGTACACTTCGAATTTCTGTGGTGATGTGGCAGACAAAGTCTCCATCTTTCTCTCTCACCTGGTAGATATAGTTATGTACAACGTAAAAGAAAAAAACTCCAACAACCTTGTTGCTCAATGGCTTATGTCTCTTGGTTCGTTGTCCCTTTATTCTCTCACAGCACTGTAAGGTTACATATAAGCTTCCCATCCCCCCATCCAAAAAAGACTTTCCTCCCTTCCCCCTTACGTGTCATTCCGAACTTCCGCCCATGATCCAACTTCCTGTACACGTATCTCTCATTCTACTCTTACTTCTAATAGAATTCTCCATTCTCTTACGTAATTTTAAACATATACGGAAAATGTCTAATCTAACTCTATTTTTACACCCCCCTCTTAGAATGGCATGTTCTGACTGTAACACTATGAGGGGGAAGACGTTTAAATTGGATTTGATGCCGAAGAAAAGAAAACTTGAAACAATGAAATAAAAAACGCGAATCCTTTTATTAAAGAATGATACATTTATATGACGTCAGTCAACGGACAATTACAGAATAGTTTATTAAGATTTGGTAAACAAAGAGAAAGACCTTCCTCTCTACGCGTCACTTCAGACTTCCTTCCATGATGCAACTTCCTGTACACGTATCTCTCATTCTACTCTTACTTCTACTAGAATTTTCTATTCTCTTACGTAAATTTAAACATATATGAATAAATCCAATTTAACTGTATTTTTGCACACCCGCACCTAAATATCATTACAGAGAAATGGGAAAGAAGCCGGAGGCAGAACGCGGATAGCTCATCGCATGAACAATTTAAGCGTTTGTTTAATGGACGAAACTAATTTCCGAAGATATGCACGCAAGCGCTCGGTAATCGATACAACATTAAAGTAATTCAATAAAATAATAAAAAGTTTCATCCATACTTTACATAAAAACAACCTTTTAACAGAAGTACAAAAAGTCACCATAGTATATCACTTATCGGTTTACTAAAAGGGTCGGCAACTTACGGTCCGAATGTCACATCCGGTCCGTGGTTATATCTTGATCGGCTATCTAGACAATTGTTAACATTTGACACCGAAGACGATTTTTCATAATCTGCATAGTGCAAACACACACACACGCACGCACACACACACACACACGCACGCACGCACGCACGAACGCACGCACGCACGCACATTTATGTGTGTGTACCCCCTATAGATGGAGCTCTCTGGTTGAGGAAGTGATGGTTAGCAATACTCTTCTGTAAAAATAATTGAGATTTCTAGGTTACCACCATCGTAAGTTTGTAAAATGCTTATTACACACATACGGATAAACACATAAACACATACACACATACACACACATACACGCAAATTTCAAATCTCGCTCGGTTTAACAAAACTGATAAGTTGTAGAGACGCCGAAACACGGATCTGTGATCTGCTGGGACGGCAAAGTCTACGATTTGGCAATCTTTTATTCTTGTTAACTATTATGACACCTGGTCTCCTTGCTTGGATGAGTTGATCTACATGTACCTCCATGTCCCAGAGGATTTTGTGATTTTCGTTTTCCAGTACGGTCTACCGTTTGTGTCTCTATCACTTGTCGGCATGTTCAGAATTCAGTCATTTGCATAGTTCCCCACGCAGTCGTGTCTGTTTTTGTGTCTTTTGGGGGCTACTTTGCTGCAGTCACTTATGTGATTTACCGTTTCGTCTCTTTGTCCACATAGTCTACGTTTACTGATTTCCTGGATTTTATCTATTTTAGCTTTGATGTAGTTAGTTCTAATCGCATGGTTCTGTGTAGCTATCAGTAGCGATTTCGTTTCTCTGTTGACGTGTCCTTTTGGTAGCCATTTCTAAGTGTTTTCGCGAGTTTTTTCTCTTATCATTCTTATTAATCGTCCATGTACTTTTTTCTTTTCCTATTTTTCTTTTCTCGTCCTTTTTTTTGGTTTCGCTTCTCTCTGTATTGCTTATTTTGATGGTGTCTATCTGCAACGATCATCCTTTCTGTGTTCTGGGTTATGCATTTTTGCAATTCTTTTTTGTTTGTGCCATTCACACATTTTTCTATACGTAACAGTCCTCTTTCCCCTTCTTTCCTTTTCATGTAGAGTCCGTCAGTATCATACATTCAGGCGTAGTGCATTGTTCATGGTCACTAGTTTCCTAGTCTTCTGGTCAAGATGCTTACATTCTTCTTTTATCCAGCCTATGAAGGGTCCAGAATATCTTACTAGTGATACTGCTCAGGTGTTGATTCGTTTTACGAGATTTCTACTATATAGCTTAATTTCTAAGAGTTTTCTTGTTCGTCTCAGTCATTCTTTTCCAATCTTCTCTTTCGTTTCTGTTGATTTGATGGTGTCTGCTTCCAGAACGCCTAAATATTTATAGTTATCATGTTCGCGAAGCGCCCTCATCTCATCTTAGTTGGACAGTTAATACCATCCGTTGTCTCCAGTTTTCCCCTTTTAATCTCCAGCAGTGCACACTTTCTGAATTAAATTTGAATGTCCTGGCTGAAGATTTTGGTCATGTTTGTCAGATTTTTCAGTCTCTTTTTGCTTTTTTTCCAAACAGCTTAAGGTCGTCCATATACATGAGGTGGTTCATTCTTTGTTCTGTGTGAGTAAACTTGTATCCAGCATCACATTTCCTAAATATGTTGTTGAGTGGCATCATGGCTATGATAAACATCAGTTATTATTATTATTATTATTATTATTATTATTATTATTATTATTATTATTATTATTATTATTATTATTATTATTATTATTGTTGTTGTTGTTGTTGTTGTTGTTATAATTAGCAAAACAAAAAAAGAACAAACATATTCTATACTGCTCCCTAAAACGGGAAGTAATTCCTGGGGGGGATAGTATCATGACGAACAAGCATAAACTACACTGTATCCAAAGAGGAAGTTATTCCTGGGATGACGGTCTCATTAAACTGGAACAGATACTACACAACCTTTAAAAAGGGGAGGTAATGCCCGTAATGATAGTCTTATAACAACATAACAAGTACTACATTGCCTCACTCACAGAAAAGGCGGAGTTAATACCTGGGAGGATGATATCAGGACAACAGAACAGATACTACGCTACTCACCTTCCCCTCAAAATGAGAAAGTAATGTTTTGGAGTATGGTATTACAATAACAGAAATATACCACACTACCCCCCCCCCCGAATGGAGCATTGAAAGATAGTATAGTAAATCGACTTATGGGCTTCAGATATAGAAGTTTCGGCTTCAGACGGACAGATACTAAACCTTCATTAGTAATAGAAGTAATAGTATAGTTTCGGCTTTAGACGGACAGATACCAAATCTCCAGTAGTAATAGAAGTAATAGTATAGTTTCGGCTTCAGACGGACAGATACCAAATTCCCATTAGTAATAGAAGTAATAGTATAGTTTAGTCTTCAGACACGCGGATACCCAATCTCCATTACTAATAGAAGAACTAGTATAGTTTAGTCTTCAGACGCGCGGATACCCAATCTCCATTACTAATAGAAGAACTAGTATAGTTTCGGCTTCAGACGGACAGATACCAAATTCCCATTAGTAATAGAAGTAATAGTATAGTTTAGTCTTCAGACACGCGGATACCCAATCTCCATTACTAATAAAAGTAATAGTATAGTTTTGGCTTCAGACGGACAGATACCAAATTCCCATTAGTAATAGAAGTAATAGTATAGTTTAGTCTTCAGACACGCGGATACCCAATCTCCATTACTAATAGAAGAACTAGTATAGTTTCGGCTTCAGACGGACAGATACCAAAATCTCTATTAGTAATAGAAGTAATACTATAGTTTCGTCTTCAGACGGACAGATACCAAATCGCCATTAGTAATAGAAGTAATATTATAGTTTCGGCTTCAGAAACGCAGATACCAAATCGCCATTAGTAATACATTACTATTATTCACTTCTTTCTTCCTTTCTTCCCTCCTGATCTTCCGTCCTTTCACTTCTTTCTACTTTCCAGGGTTTTTATCTGAAGTTAAGGGGGAAAAATGAAACGTATAATAATTAAGTTTGTTATTTTGGGAGAGGAGACTAAATCTGCAACGTTTATTTTCCTCGTGAAATGCAATCAAGCGATTTTCACTGATATTTTCTGACAGAACAAGATGAGATAATGGCGCAAATATTGCCACTCTTTTATTGCACCTTTTCGCAACTCATTTCAATTTCGTTGTCTCAAACAAAATCAATGTTTATCAATCATCGCTTTTCAAAAAAACTGGTTTCATCCTTCATCTTCTTTGATCGCTTCTTCTTCTTCATCATCTTCTTCTTCTTCTTCTTCTTCTTTGTTTTGCTTTCTTCTTGTTCTCTCACTTCTTCCGTCTCTCCCCCCCCTCCCCCTCCCCCTCCTCCTTCCGTTGTTGTGTTTGTTGTTGTTGTTCTTCTTCCTCCTCTTTCTTCTTCTTCTTCTTCTTCTTCTTCTTCTTCTTCTTCTTCTTCTTCTTCTTCTTCTTCTTCTTCTTCTTCTTCTTCTTTCTCCCCTCCCCCTCTTCTTCATCCAATACTCATATCTCTCCTTCTTATATATCAACTTATTCCCTTATTGTTGATGTTAACTCTCTTCTGTGTCTTCTTTCTGAACTTCCTCTTCCCCCCTCCCCTCCCCTCCCCTCCCCCTCTCCCATTTATTAACTCTTCTATTTGCTCTTCTACTTCTTCTTATAAACCCCCCTCGTCTTCCTTTATGAACTAATCTACTTTTTCCTCTTCCCTCCTCCTCCTCCTCTTCTTCTTCTTCTTCTTCTTCTTCTTCTTCTTCTTCTTCTTCTTCTTCTTCTTCTGTCCAAATAACAGCGTATCGCAATTGTCCTTCTACGACTACTTTGTGTCAGCCGAAGTCGATGTCATTTTATTTAGGTGGGGGGGGGGGGGTGGAGAATAGTTAACGATGTTTCTTGCAGTTTCTGTTTCTTTAGTTCATGTGGTGGCGTTCTTCTTGTGGTTTTGTTTTCTTTCTGTTGTAACTTCTATGTGACTGGTTACCGTTCGTAGCTTATGCGGGTTGGTTTCCGCATTCGAGGATTTTCCTTAAGATTGCAGCTTGTATGGCCTCAGTGATCCCTTTAATTCCAATTCCTTCCATTTTTTTCTCCATGTTTTTGGGGACTGTTCCTAGTGCTCCTACGATTATTGGTATTATATTGACTTTCTTCATGTTCCATATTCCTTTCAGTTCTCTGGCAAGTATTTGCTTCGTTTTTCCGTCTCTTTGATCTTTAACCTGTGGCCTGCAGGAACGGCGAAGTCTACGATTTCGCAAGATTTCTTTCCTTCTTGTCGATTATTATCATATCCAGTCTCCTTGCTTGTATGAGTTTATCTGTTTGTATATCCATATCCCACAAGATTTTGTGTTTTTCGTTTTCCAGTACTGTTTCTGGTTTATGTTTGTACAATTTGTCTGCGTATCCGAAATTCAACCGTTTTCACAGTTCCCAGTGTACTGCTTTCCTCACGCAGTCATGCCTGTTCTTGTATTCTTTGTGGTTCAGTTTGCTGCATTCACTTATTATATGATTTACTGTTTCGTTTCTTTGTCCACACAGTCTGCATTTACTGTTTTCCTTGGTTTTATCTATTTTAGCTATAATGTAGTTTGTCCTAATCGCATTGTTCTGTGCAGATTTCGTTTCTCTGTTCAAGTAATTATTATTATTATTATTATTATTATTATTATTATTATTATTATTATTATTATTATTATTATTGTTGTTGTTGTTGTTGTTGTTTTATTGCGAGTTAAAGTAGAAAAAATCGTGCAGGAGAAAAAAGTTTGATAAACCCGGTATTGACGGGTACATCAGCTCGTAATTTAGATAATGTTCTGTAAAAAAAAGTTCGTTGGTTTAGAAATATTTTTCAATAAATAACAGAGTATTGGCATAAGACGTCATCTTTACGACGCCAATCTATTTCATGCATCCTACCCGACACACGAATATAGAGAAATTATTATTTTTTTTTTATGTTTAGGAAAAGAGCGTGGACCGCCCTCGCCCGAACTCCGGGCCCATTACTTGTAAATGACACGCCACGCGAGCGTCTTGGCGTAATTTCCCCGGCTTCGAAAGACAATTGACTCCGTTCTCCTCTGGGAGGCGAATAGCTAATTACACTGTTATGACTTTCGTCTTCGAGACCTGCCAAAAAGGGACCGGACATGGATGGCTCCACACTCAGATCGGGGCGGGCGGCGTTTTACTCGAACAAATTAACGGACAAGAAATGTAGCCGGCTCGCGGCTCTAGATGAAGATGCGGTCGAGGAGGAGGAGGAGGAGGAGGAGGGGGAGGATGAGAGGGAATTATAAAACCAAAGAGAAACAGGCAAGGTATCGTTTGACATCTTTGCTATTTCAAGATGAGAGAGAAATAAAAGGGAGAAATGAAAAAAACAAAACAAAACAAAAAGAAACAAAACAGACAACTAAAAACACAACAACGACAAAAAACAACAAAAACAAAACAAAAAAAAATAACCCTATATGTCCCGAAAACAGAAAAACAAACAAACAAAGGAGACACAACGTTTGACATTTGTTGCGTTTTTCGTTTTGGAAAAAGAGACATCGGCGAAAGAAATTAGAGACACTATCATTGTTGACACGTTTAAAATGGGGTAAAGAATGAATAAAAAAGAGAAAATCGGTAACCTACCCCCCCCCTCTTGGCATATATTGCACATGTAGCGCCATGTCAGTCACACACAGTCACGCATTACTACTTAATGGAACTAATATATATATATATATATATATATATATATATATATATATATATATATATATATATATATATATATATATATATATATAAAAAGATAGATGAAAGAAAAAAAGATAAATATGTATGAATGACAAATCTATTTCAACTTCGATTTTTCAATGCAAGGTGTACTCGGTAAAAACATGTTTATTATTCTTTCCTTAAGCCAAGGCTTTTCAAAGATTAAACTCTTCTCATCAGAGGAATTACATAGATGGATAAGTTGGCAGTGGAAAAGCCAAAATTAAAAATTTGAAAAAATATTATATTTTTGTTTTTGTTTTTCACCTGCACCTTAACTTGTTTGCCCGTTTGTCATTTTTTTCACACATTTTGTCCACCACGACATTTCTTTTTCATGAATTATCGTGCACCTTACCCCATATATATATATATATATATATATATATATATATATATATATATATATATATAATACAGGAAAAAGTAATGAATAAACAATAACATAATTAATTGGGTGACAAAACGAGAAACATTATTTCTATCATATATATATATATATATATATATATATATATATATATATATATATAATAAAGAGAGGTAGTTTGCTTGAGGAATTGTGTGTAATACGTATATAGAGGAGTATTAGAAGGCTATCACAATTGCAAGAAATATATATATATATATATATATATATATATATATATATATATATATATATATATATATATATATATATATATATATACCCTTGTAATCCAGGGTTTCGAATCGTGCGACCGGTAGTGAATAGTCATATCTCTATGCTGATGAGTCTCGATTGAAAAGTGACGAAACGTATACGTACATAGATAATAAACAATAACAAATATTTTATATTTGTCGCTCCTCGTAAAAAAAGTAGAGCACTCTAATAGTAGTACACACACAGCATGACGTCACTTGCTTTATAATGCATCATTCCTTCTCTAATAGAAATAGAATGCCTGGACATCAAGCCGCTTTAAAATGTGTTAAATTATCATTGTTTATCAGCTATTTAAATATTAGCCGCGCGGTTAGCGACGTTGGATTTGAGTTGAAAAATACTTGTAATCCAGGGTTTCGAATCGTACGACCGGTAGTGAATAGTCATATCTCTATGCTGATGAGTCTCGATTGAAAAGGGACGAAACCTTTATAGATAATAAACAATAACAAATATTATATATATATATATATAGATATATATTTCTATTACTTGCATTGTGATAGCCTTCTAATACCCCCCCTCTCTCTCTCTCTCTCTATATATATATATATATATATATATATTAGAAATAATACAGGAAAAAGTAATGAATAAACAGAATTGTCTTTTTTTGGCTTACATTGTATTATTAATGTTGACTATATATCTATGTGTTTTTTATCTTCGTGTATACATGAATCTATATTCCTGTACAACTGAAAAAAAATACTGGGGCAGCCCCGTTGGTATTCCTCTGTAGGTGCGCCTCGGGATGTTATTAATAAACTAACCCCTTCTCAAAGGGCGAGAAGGTAAAACCCGAGAGGCTGGACCTCATAGAACTTCACGGGACCAAACCACAGCCCGACAGCGAACTAGGTCATAACCAGCATAACCCAGACTCTGTTTGTCTGATCTTGGTATGAATTAACCGCCCCCGGAGGCCTACTTGTAACAAAACTCACATATATATACATTTTCAATAAGTGATTTCTGATATATGTATTGGACTATCTTATTAAGGAAAAAAAATTTAGTTTTGTTCGCTTGCCTCGATTTTACTATTCAATCCTACTGAATATTTTCTCTTTGCTTACAGAGGATATTTACAGATATTTTCACTTCATGTCTATTTTTATTTTATCTTTGCTGACACATTTTCACTTCGTGTCTAGTATCTATTGTGACTCTTTATCATCGTCACCGCAGAAAAAAAAAATCATAGGATAAACTCTCGCGTTGCACCTGTCTCAAACACGATTGCTGATTGGTTAATATATTTGAATTCGATCGCTGGTTTACAATAATACATTAACCGTTTACAATATTCTGCGCGGTTTCAGTATAGTGTTCGCGCGCGCGAGAAAGAACAGGACGAGAGAGAAAGAGAGGCAGAAACAAAGACAAATAGAAATAGCGAATCAGTTTTGACGATTACTGTAATTAGGTCAGTCACATTCATCTTTTATATTAAAATGCGAATGAGAGACAAACGTAAGTTTCGTAGCTTAGGGGTAAAATGGCTGATTATTAGCACAGAGGGTATGAGTTCAAACATCCACCGTACAAAATATTTGTTACCCAATAATGTACGTACACATGAGCTGTATTGATTAATTTTACTTATTAATTTACTTTAATACGATTTATAGTTGTAGTAGTAGTACTACTATTACTACTACTACTACCAATCATAATACTACTGCTAATAATAACTATAATGATGATGATATTCTTGACTATTTTATTACGAAATTAGAATAACAAAACTCCGTCTAGCCTCTTATTATTTATAAATTTATGATTTAAACATTTAACATTTTTCATAATAATACTCATATGGGGTCCCCTGACCCTCCTCCCCCTCCTTCAAAAACACATATTGAATAGTTCTACCTAAATATTTCGATCGTTTATAATACGATCATCCTCGGTAGGTAGCAGAACTTTAATTAAAAACGGAAGAGTTTTCAAATTTATACAAAGAACGCATTTGGAAAAAAAAGTCACGTGTAATAAACAATAGAAAGGGAGAAAGAAAAAAAGAAATGTTAAAAAAGAAGAAGAAGAAGAAGAAGAAGAAGAAGAAGAAGAAGAAGAAGAAGAAAGAGAGAAAACAAATCAACAGTTAACTATTGAACGTCGATTGTAAACGCTGATAGTGGGTAGCGTAGATTAGTAGTAATTTGAAATTAATGACCAAGGAGTTAAACAACAAAGGAGGAGGAGGCGGAGGAGGAGGAGGAAAAAGGATTAAAAGTTATCCGTTGTCATATTGATTTAAGTTCATTTCAATTAGAATCGATCTAGCAGAAGAGGTAGCAATATTATAAAATCCTGGTCTTTGAATGATTGTGTTGTTATGACGTAGGATTAAACATGATTCTATTAGACGACGGTGTTTAGTGTCGTGTATATGTTTTATTGAAATTGCCCTCTCTGTATTGAAGTGATGACCAAAAGAAATCATGTGGGTGCATAACGCATTTGAGGTATTATAGTTTTTTATAGCACGATTATGTTCATAGATTCGTTTCTTTAACGGACGTTGTGTCTCGCCAAAATATATTTTTCCACAATCGGCGCATTGTATAGTATAACTTCCAGCTGGAGTGGGAGATGTAAGGACTTTATTTTTGTCTTTATGTTTTTGTAAAATGTTTTTAATAATGAGTGAGGTAGCTTGGAAAATTCTGAAACCATGTTGGGAAAGAGAAGAGAAGAGATTTTTGTTGCGAGAATTAGTAGGGAGGAAAACATTTCTTAGTATGGGTTGTGTAGTATTAGGAGTTGTTTTAGTATTTTTGATATTTTTTAGATGTATTTGGATAGCTTTCTTTTTAGCGGAAAGAATGACATGTTTGGGATATTTTAAAGTTATGAGAGAGTATTCTATTTTACTATATTCCTGAGAGAGATGTTCAGGGCTGCAAATACGCAAAGCTCTAAGATAAAAGCCAATTATCATACTGTTTTTTATGCAGTTATTATGATGTGAGTAATAGTGCAAGTAATCATTTTTGTTAGTTGGTTTGCGATGGACTTGAAATGAGAGGCTATTATTGTTTTTGAGGATAAGAATGTCGAGGAAAGCTAAAGAATTGTTTTGTCCACTCTCGAAAGTAAACTTGATGGAAGGTTCGACTTTGTTGAGTGTTTGTGCTAATGTTTCTATTTTATGACTAACGGGTAGAAAAATTAAAATATCGTCAATATATCTAAAATAAGTAGCAGTTTTAGGGATACGGTATGAAAAAGGACCGATTTCGAGGAATTCTAAAAACAAGCAAGCTAATACGGGACTAAGGGGGTTACCCATAGGTAGGCCAAATTTATGTCTAAAATAGTCATTGTTGTATTTAAAGAAAGTAAGAGAAGTTATGTTCCTAATGATATCTATAATGCTTTTAATTGGGAGAGAACAAGAAAAAAATATTTTGTTTAAGTGTTTGGAGAGTAAGTTAATGCATTTTTTTACGGGTATATTTGTGTATAAGGAGGTGATATCAAGGCTGTTCATAGTATGGTTATGTGAAGTAATATTTTGTAATTTTTTGAGGAGATGACCTGAATTTGTTATATGTGCGTTGCTGATAGTACCTAGTAGTGGTGATAGAATTTTTGCCAATGATTTAGCGATATTGTGGGAGGCACTTCCAATGCTGGAAATAATGGGACGTAGAGGCATATTATGTTTGTGGGTTTTAGGAAGGCCGTAAAGTGTTGGTATGGTGGAGTGGTATGAAATATATATATATAATGAAAAGTTGAGTTCAATCACTATAGCTACATTTGTATCACAAAAGACCAATTTTTTAATAAAAATAAAATAAAGCCATAGGATACAAATAAATATTGCAGATAAAGCCATTAGAGTCAAACAGAGCTAATATATTATAACTATAATATAATATATTATAACTATAATATAATATAATATAACTATAATATATTATAACAAAGTAGAATGCATATTTATGACATATCCATTATTTTGCAATGATCATGCCCCGAAAAATCACCACTTACAATATTTGTACTTGTTTTGTGTACATATGTTTGCAAAATTTCAATTTTATTAATAGCCACAGCAGGGTAGAAGATTGACAATTATGTGAATAACTTCATCAGCACAACATTTGTTTATTAAAAATACAATAAGGGCAATTTATAATTGAATTGTTCAATAATTATAAACACAAATTAAAACGAAGCAAAGTCCAGAAACGTTCAACTATGACAGACCAAATAAGTAGAGACAATAATGTTCAAAAAAGTTTTTTCTCATATACTTTGTGGATTTTTGTATTCTTTACAGAGAAACTGGGTATTTAACACACGCACGCACAAAACTAATATATATATATATATATATATATATATATATATATATATATATATATATATATATATATATAAGGAGATTGTAGTTTGCTTGAAGCATTGCTGGTAAATATAACTGTAGGTTTGTAATCCGAGGCTGGAGCAATGTGATATAGGTACCGGAAGGTGGAAAAGGTGAATAAAAACAAACGAGAAGAGAAAACAAGAATAGAATCTCAAATCAATTTATTAATATTTCACGTAAAACAGATTAAATACCGGAACAGTAAATAAAAAAGTGGTTACTGTCAGGCAAATAAAGCTCCTAAATAAGGTAATCTTAAATTTTCGAAAGAAAAACTTTCATTATCAAAAGACCAAAAATTAACGACCGAGTGGTCGAAAAAACGAACGAACGAGATGCACTGATGGAATGCAACGAACGAACGAACGAGTGTTAATAAATTGATTTGAGATTCCATTCTTGTTTTCTCTTCTCGTTTGTTTTTGTTCACCTTCGCCACCTTCCGGTACCTATATCACATTGCTCCAGCCTCGGATTACAAACCTACACTTATATATATATATATATATATATATATATATATATATATATATATATATATATATATATATATAAGAATAATTGTTTGGAGGCGATAACAATGCTTCCCTCTAAAATTAAAATAATAATAATAAAAAGGACACACTCCAACCTAACACCACAGTCAACGATACACTGGTAAATAATAAAAAATTTTTTTGAAAATTATTGACTTTTCAATATTGTCACTTTGTTTTTACGATTCCACATGTCGTATATGTGTCACTTTAACAACGCATTGTTATCGCCTCCAAACAATTATTCTTACACTATACACAATGCTCCAAGCAAACTACAACATTCTTCTCATATATATATATATATATATATATATATATATATATATATATATATATATATATATATATATATATATATAAATAAAACAGAACAATAGAATATGAAATAGGACGTAAAATCAACCGAACCTTTGTGAGAAGCCCAACGATTGGCTAGAGGAACAACAAAGAAACAGGGACGAGTCATCCTACAGAAAACAGAACAAATTTGATGGGTTAACCAACTAGACGTGTATATAAAACCACCCGGCAAAACTAACTCCATGCATTTTAGCCTGACGATTTCCTCCGGGAATGAAACGCGGAAGCCTCTGTGTAGCTTGATTGCCATACATATGTTATTATAACTTACTACCTAGCTCTACTCACGTATCGAGCACTGTTGAAGTAAATACTGAAAATTGATACATAAAAAATTATATCGCCTTATAACATTTTATGTGGATACATGAAATAATATCTATGTATATATATATATGTATATATATACATATATATATATGCATATATATACATATATATCTATTTATATATATATATATATATATATATGCATATATATACATATATATATATATATATATATATATGCATATATACATATATATATATATATATATATATATATATATATATATATATATATATATATATATATATATATATATATAATTGTCTCCGCTCGGATATTCCACACTTCATCTGCAGAATGATAATATACAAGCAAGACTCAGATCCATCCCTGACCCTAACCATAACCCTAACCCTCCACGGAAGATGTCCACAATTATTGATGGTTGATTACGAATACTAAACCTTGTCGAATGCTCGAGCAAATATGGAAGCTTGCACGGGCATAAATTATCGGTAAACATGAGGATGTACGCATGCGCTCTTCCTTATCTCCACTTATGCAACCACAGGAAAGGACGTGCTCCGTGAGCAGTGTGGGCCTCTCATATCAAATTAGGGGAACATATCTAAATATTTCTCGTCCATCTTGCTTTCCCATGTGTATAGACAATACAAAATGAGATGTTTTCGCTTAGACTGTTATAAAATAGCACGTGACCTTCCCCCGCGCGAATCGTTCTGTCAATAACATATATGATGGATTGTGATTTAAACAATGTCAATATGAAAAAGTTTGAGGACGATACAATTACGAGCAGACCGGAAGTTGTTCAGCGGCCATTTTCTAAAGTGAAGCGAGAGGCTTAGAACTAAAATTTGAAGTTATTCCACTGAATGATACTGCAAATAAAAATACACTTGAGGCGTGATTGACTTAATGTATAGCACCGCAGACTAGGAAATGGATGAACCCAACATTACCAC
>OY744518.1:136998432-137000932 GCA_963556195.1 Sepiola atlantica
ATTATTATTATTATTATTATTATTATTATTATTATTATTATTATTATTATTATTATTATTATTATTATTATTATTATTATTATTATTATTATTATTATTATTATTATTATTATTATTATTATTATTATTATTATTATTATTATTATTATTATTATTATTATTATTATTATTATTATTATTATTATTATTATTATTATTATTATTATTATTATTATTATTATTATTATTATTATTATTATTATTATTATTATTATTATTATTATTATTATTATTATTATTATTATTATTATTATTATTATTATTATTATTATTATTATTATTATTATTATTATTATTATTATTATTATTATTATTATTATTATTATTATTATTATTATTATTATTATTATTATTATTATTATTATTATTATTATTATTATTATTATTATTATTATTATTATTATTATTATTATTATTATTATTATTATTATTATTATTATTATTATTATTATTATTATTATTATTATTATTATTATTATTATTATTATTATTATTATTATTATTATTATTATTATTATTATTATTATTATTATTATTATTATTATTATTATTATTATTATTATTATTATTATTATTATTATTATTATTATTATTATTATTATTATTATTATTATTATTATTATTATTATTATTATTATTATTATTATTATTATTATTATTATTATTATTATTATTATTATTATTATTATTATTATTATTATTATTATTATTATTATTATTATTATTATTATTATTATTATTATTATTATTATTATTATTATTATTATTATTATTATTATTATTATTATTATTATTATTATTATTATTATTATTATTATTATTATTATTATTATTATTATTATTATTATTATTATTATTATTATTATTATTATTATTATTATTATTATTATTATTATTATTATTATTATTATTATTATTATTATTATTATTATTATTATTATTATTATTATTATTATTATTATTATTATTATTATTATTATTATTATTATTATTATTATTATTATTATTATTATTATTATTATTATTATTATTATTATTATTATTATTATTATTATTATTATTATTATTATTATTATTATTATTATTATTATTATTATTATTATTATTATTATTATTATTATTATTATTATTATTATTATTATTATTATTATTATTATTATTATTATTATTATTATTATTATTATTATTATTATTATTATTATTATTATTATTATTATTATTATTATTATTATTATTATTATTATTATTATTATTATTATTATTATTATTATTATTATTATTATTATTATTATTATTATTATTATTATTATTATTATTATTATTATTATTATTATTATTATTATTATTATTATTATTATTATTATTATTATTATTATTATTATTATTATTATTATTATTATTATTATTATTATTATTATTATTATTATTATTATTATTATTATTATTATTATTATTATTATTATTATTATTATTATTATTATTATTATTATTATTATTATTATTATTATTATTATTATTATTATTATTATTATTATTATTATTATTATTATTATTATTATTATTATTATTATTATTATTATTATTATTATTATTATTATTATTATTATTATTATTATTATTATTATTATTATTATTATTATTATTATTATTATTATTATTATTATTATTATTATTATTATTATTATTATTATTATTATTATTATTATTATTATTATTATTATTATTATTATTATTATTATTATTATTATTATTATTATTATTATTATTATTATTATTATTATTATTATTATTATTATTATTATTATTATTATTATTATTATTATTATTATTATTATTATTATTATTATTATTATTATTATTATTATTATTATTATTATTATTATTATTATTATTATTATTATTATTATTATTATTATTATTATTATTATTATTATTATTATTATTATTATTATTATTATTATTATTATTATTATTATTATTATTATTATTATTATTATTATTATTATTATTATTATTATTATTATTATTATTATTATTATTATTATTATTATTATTATTATTATTATTATTATTATTATTATTATTATTATTATTATTATTATTATTATTATTATTATTATTATTATTATTATTATTATTATTATTATTATTATTATTATTATTATTATTATTATTATTATTATTATTATTATTATTATTATTATTATTATTATTATTATTATTATTATTATTATTATTATTATTATTATTATTATTATTATTATTATTATTATTATTATTATTATTATTATTATTATTATTATTATTATTATTATTATTATTATTATTATTATTATTATTATTATTATTATTATTATTATTATTATTATTATTATTATTATTATTATTATTATTATTATTATTATTATTATTATTATTATTATTATTATTATTATTATTATTATTATTATTATTATTATTA
>OY744518.1:137005932-137013432 GCA_963556195.1 Sepiola atlantica
CAACTCCAAAATATATCAATTTTCCAATGTGAAGGTGTATGCATTTTAGACCACCTAAAATACTTTTAAAATACTAAAAAAATGAAATAAGGGGAATGTTTATTAATTGATGTCTAACTCATGTTACAAGTTTATCAAAAATCGGAGTGATCTGGACTTTGACGAAGGGCATTCACGCCCTTTTTGTCTTTTTTGAATGATACTAAATTAAACTAAATATATCCCACATTACCCACCTTTATATTGAGCAACTGCGTTCCAAAACTCATAATGGTCGATTAACTTGTTTAGGAGTGAATCCTCTACATATAAATATATGAAAATATACACATACCTCACTTTATATACATGCATCCCTTAAATGCTAAGATTTACGGAAAAAAATAATGTGCTTATATTACCCACCGTGTTGTCGAGTATATACATCTGAAAATTCATAATGATCGATTCATTAGTTATGACATATATATATATATATATATATATATATATATATATATATATGTGTGTGTGTAAGTTAAGACGATTTTCCCCCTGTACCTTCTTGAAGAATAGGAAAATAACCACATGCATCACAGGCTACTAAACTCACCACTATATTACACTTATTCACTCGAGCGTGTTTTAGTAAATTTGTTATTATTTTTCTCCAGCTAACAGTAAATATTACTTTTGGCCCACCATCTTCGCCTCTCCTCAAATAGGGGAGAGACATTAGCCACTTCCCTCCCCTTTCCCTCTCTTCTCTCCTTTCTTTTCTCAATTCTCAACAAATATATTTTATTTTATGTTATATTATATTTGATTTTCAACGGTCTCAAATCTAACCACGTGACTTTCCAAATCAAAAATTTTCTTTTTTCCTTTCTTTTCTTCTTTTTTCTCTCCCCAATTTCATTATTCCTAAACATGATCTGTGGTTGGGGTCGGATTTTGATTCTGCTTGATGAGATCTCAGTTTCTGACAGCTGTTGATCGATAGCATCGACATTCCAGTGTTGCAGATTTTGTACATGTCTGTATAAATGAAAGAATATCATATATATACAATCCCTATTTGATATTGAGCACTTTTTATAAGCCCGGTTGAAATTCTTTGGATTCCTATTCTGTGGATGTTGACTTTACCTGGATTACTATATATAATATATATAGTAATCCAAAGATAAAACTCTTCTCGTCAGAGGATAAAATTTACTAATGTGGTATTTATAATAAATAAATATTACCTAGTTCCATTTCACTTTGAAAAATTGAAGAATAAAAATAGAAACGTTGGGGATAAAGAAATAAATGGCCGGGAAGGAAAAATTAGCAGTATTGAGTATCCATTTTTGAAGACAAAAGGGGGCGCTATGGTGCAGATAGCAGAATAGCAAAAGTTTTTTAACAATTTTAGTTTCAAGTAAAAGGTGGAGGGTTCAAAAATATCTCACTTCGTCCGTATGGATTCGTACTCCGTTATGTGTATAGTTCCGTAGAGTTACAAGTAAAAATCCTGGGCTGGTATTTCAAATCCGAGGTGAAGATTGTCTGTTGAAAGGCGCTATGTGGAAAATTTCATATCTGCCTTCAAAACCTGGCTTCCTGGGCAGAAAAATGATGTAATAAAATTTGTATTAATTTTATGTAACTTTATGTAATTTTATGTAATTTTATGCAATTCTTTATCTTCATCCTTCTTTCTTTAATATATATATATATATATATATATATATATATATATATATATATATATATATATATATATATATATATATATATACCAACATCTTATAAAGCATGGCATCCCAAACAACGAATTTAAGAACATTTTAACAAATAACACATCCATTCTGGCGGTTTCGGGATGCAGTGTTCGCCTCCCCATAATGGAAGCATTGTTTACACGCATTAATAAACCAAACATCAACCATTCCTGTTATGATGGGGTGAAGGTGTATTGAAGTGCTGTTGAAATAATTTAAAAGAGCGCGCACTTGATAGATTCACCAATTTATTTCATTTTGCAACCGCCTGACGACGACCGATGTCGGTCGAAAACGTTCGCACAAAATACGGAGATATTTTACACTCCTTGGATTATAACATCAAATCCGTCGTACGAAGACTACAAAAAAAAACGGATCAAAAGCTGAATAAGCAGAAGTTGGCACTCCTGTTTAATCAAACATGCATATATATATATATATATATATATATATATATATATATATATATATATATATATATAGTCATACACATACAGACTGTTTCGCTGTATCACAGTTAGACCAGTTAGTGCCCCAAGCTGGGATTGAAACTCAACCATCGAGCTCAAACAGTCGGCACAACCAGTCGGCGCTCCTACCACTGCGCTATCATACGACACTGACTGAATGTAAGTAATATCTCAATGTAAACATTGTAAGAGCCAGGAGCTCGAATTAGTTTTACCTAATGAGATATGCCTTAAAGCTAATGGCAGTTGGCCATATCCTTACATATAAGCTCTACCCAGGGAGGGAGCTTCATATAGTCATCTATATATATATATATATATATATATATATATATATATATATATATATATATATATATATATATGTATAAAGTAATCCAACAAAAGATATAAGCATCAACTAATATCTTATAATTAGTGAAACATCCGAGATGAAGTGAAACATAGATGCTTTGCTTGAACTTTGAATTTTAATAAAATTTGATTGGCACCTTATTTTATTATTTCATTTTATATTATAATATATATATATATATATATATATATATATATATATATATATATATATATATATATATATATATATATATATATATATATATATATATGAGAAAGGAAGGATGAGGGTAATCCAACGTAATGGGAAATGATAAAAAAACAAAAGATGTTTTTTTTGTATAAAAGTGCTGAGAATATGACAACACTTTCCTTCTAACTTACTTATATTCACACATTCCTGACATAGCCAGCTGGTCAATACTCCTACTCTCCAAAAATTTAACACCTAACCACAACAAAATCTCCCTCCCCCTCACCCATCTCACCCTTTTAACTACTTCATTCACACTCTTACCCACCCACCCTGCCCACTTTCAAATCATCTTCATTTTTTTCAAATCTTTTTCTAAAACTATGACACTACCTACACACCAAAATTACAGAACTTCCCCCTCCCCTCCTCTTTCCCCAGCCCCTAAAAATCCATGCTACACCTCACCACAACAAAAACCTCAGCACCCTCCTCCCCTCTCTCCCACCCTAAAACAAATTCACTAACACTCCCACCCTCCACCTTTTTCACTCACAGCCATCCACATTCATTTCACTCCCTGCCACCGACTTCTCTCAGCCCGGACCTTGGTCCTGCGCTCCCAGTAGTGGCTACTACTTCTCATTAACCCATAATGTCAACCCAATATTTTCATGTACTTGCATGACATTTTTCTTAAAACTATCATCCTGAGGAAGTCTTACAAATAAAGACGATACGTTGATGAATACATAAAAATCATCTGTTCGTTTTTCGTTTTTCATTTCCCATATATATATATATATATATATATATATATATATATATATATATATATATATATATATATATATATATATATAACAGTTTTTTTATTATATTCTAATAACCATGGTTTGTTTTATTACTTTTATTTTTATTTTTTCACATTTCCAAAAATTTTTAATTTCTGTGAGATATATTTAACGGTCCGTTTCATTTGTTTGGTGCCAAACAACATTTGTATGTCAATATCGTCTCTGCAACACTAGAAAATCGTCAGAAAAAGTTCACAAATAATAAAAGAGTTCTTAGATTAGAGTATCTTGAAAAACACCCACATCATACATCAGTTTCATTTTAGGGTGAAAAGAAACAAAAAACAAACAAAAAATTCTAGAGCAAACACTCATATGAGTGCGATCTAGTTTGATCCGCCATTTTGATTTTTTTTTTTTCGTTCAAAGCTAGTATCTCCTAAAAGAATTAGTGCGAACAGTTTTAAAAACTTTAATTCGGTAATATTTGCTAAAATATTTAGTATGTACTATAATTTATTTATAAAGTTCCAGTTTATTGTAAGATTATTTATGTTTTATTAAAGTTACCTGAATGTTTATTTAAGTCGTTAGGGTGCGAAACTCATTTTAGCAGATCATTATAGAGCTAATCTCATTGTGTCAAACCGTTCATTCAATCAACTATTAAAAAAGTTTCTTCTACATAAGTGTTTATATAGAATTTATATAGTATTTATTAATAAACCCTTTCTAATAATATTGAGATAAGCTTACCTTCCCAGAATTCATCACTCAAGTAGTAAGTCACTAGTTAAAATGCGAAACTAAGGGGGGGGGTATATTCACGGCGAAATATATACTCCATATTTAGCCAGACTACGATTTCGAAACATAGAATGGGCATTATATATTTATTTATTTATTTAATTTCTTAAAGTATTCTTAGGATTCAAAAGTAGTTATACGGTGATCTGTACCTTAAACATTAATTTTTACTATGTTTTATTTCTAAATCGTACTATCAAGTGAATTGCTAAGACAAATATACGAATGTAAACAATTAGAGTCTTACTTTAATATTTCCATCTATTATTTAGTCGTTTTTCTCCCTTCTTTTAAGTATCATTATGCTTATTAATATACATTCACAAATATGCTTAGTATCCATCAATAAATTCATACCACCCACACATATATACACTAGACCTCTTCAAAATTGACCTTTTTCTTCAAACATATGGAAACTGCTATTATTCCCATTCTCCAAGGTCTAAATTAGCTAAATATACCAGTTATTGTGATCTTGGACCTTGGCTATGCCTGCCTCAAGAGCCATGTAATTTTATTGTTGACGTTTTTCAAAAACGCTGCAAAATATGGGATATTATGTCCTTATTTTCATTGTAGCTTTCCAGATGTTGATGCTATAGCATTGAAAGTGGTACCAAATGAAAGCTAATAAAATTTTCTTGCATATGGTAGTAAGCACAATAAAACACATGGACACCTGTGTAAATTTTAACTAATTTTAATGCACAAACAGCTGGGACACTACAGAAAATCAGTTTGGTAGTATGATAGCACTGAACTGACACATATATTGCATAAGAAACTGTCAGATAGGATGTTACTAATACATGTATGATCACTTGTCTAATGTGGCTTTTTTGAAACTGTCAAATTTTTTCCTGTGGTACTCCACAACTTGTAGTAAGCAGCTTCTTTGCTCTGGGTCACTTGTGATCTGAGTTGCAAAGTCACTCATTTGTTTCACACCTCTCTCAGCCACATCATTGGTCACTTTCACTGACCTCACAAACTTCTGTGCATTCCTGTAGCTGTCATTGTCTTCCCAGGTGTCAGCAGGAGTAGTGAGCCAGTCACATTTCACTCGAAGAGCATCAAACAGAAAGTGAGACTCTGGCCCTACCAGGTCTGTGAGAACTGTAGCTGCATTGATGACAGGAAACACTGGCTTGCCTTTCCTGTAACTCTCAGGTTTCTCTGTTTCTGACAGCTTGACTGCGAGCTTCTCTTTTGCAGACTTGGTCATGCTGGCATGTGAACTGAACAAGGTGAATGGCACTAGTTCCTGGGTCAGATACCAGCGGTGGTTGTTCATTTTCTTGAGAACAGAGGTTGCCAGTTCATAGTCATACTGCTTGTATTGCAGCATGTTCTTCATAAGCTGGAGGTCATGGATAGGTGCATCAGCTGCAGATGTGGTGGTCACCCAGTGGCTGGTGTAGAATAAGGTCAGGAACTTGTTCATCCTCTCCAGCTTGAAGATAGTGTCCGTGTTGTATTTTAGTTCCTTGGAAAACATGAGCATCTTCATACAGTAAATGTTCCTGGCCATCCAGCGGGCTTGGTGAATGGCACCTGGCTTGGCCCAGTGGATACCTCGAGGAGGTTCCTCACCAAGCAGGATCAGGCACAGCTCTGCCACCTCTCTGTAATCTGCCCTCGGACTTGCTTCCTCAAGGAAATTGCTTAAGACTGCAATTATGCTTGTCTTCTTCTGTTTCAAGTCTTGTTCAACTAGGCCCAGAACTCTTGGGCTGTCCTTAACCAACTTGTCCCACTTCTCTTTCACATTGCTGAACATTGGGTTGTCAGGACTTTTGACCTTGCTGAACACAGCCTCCCATACACTTCCAATTATTACCTCTGATATGTGATGGCGACAAGCGAAGTAGAATACCTTTTTGCCTAGTTTTTCTTCAATAAGCTTCGCTGCACCCTTGTTGATGCCACTGTTGCTTGCTGTGGTATCAAATACCAAGCCTACAATGTTGTCTGTGAGACCCCATGCTTCTATCAGTTCCAATGTAGCATTACACTGTTGGATTCCTGTGGAACTTTCTATGAAGGGCACACCAAGCAGCTTCCCTTCTTCATACTGTGGAGTACCAGAGACGAGCACTGCGAGACTTTCCACTGGGTATCTTTCACCAAGAACATCCCGTAGAAGTTTTCCATCCCAGTGTAGTGTGCAGTAATCTGGCGGACTTTCCTTGAAGTTATTCATGTAACTTTGGCACGAGTTATGACGAGTGTTTATCCTATTTCGTCTTGTAGTAGAGGCTGATATAACAAAGTCATCAAGATCTGCGCCTCCTGCCTTCAACACTGCAGACACCATGGCTGTAGTCTGGTTGTCAGAGAGTGACAACCGATCTGCAGTGCTACAAATCTCTTCACTGGTCATAACTGAGTGTGGAAAGTGTAAGGTTATCGTACTTGGTTTTGATGAACAGCTTGGTGTTGTCTCAGTGTATTCTGAACCCTCACTAGTACCAGAGCCTTGACTGTTCTCTGGGTCTTCATCACTTGAAATTTTCCCAACTTCTGCTGCTGCAGCAGTCACTGATGATAACATTCTCTCTTCTCTTTCTTCTCGGAAGCTTTTCTCTCTAGACTTCTTCTCAAACACCTTATCATGACCTGACATGTGTGCCAGGCGAGTTGTCTGTTGGTCCAAGTAGAAATTGACGTCCTCTTCCTTGGTCTCCTTTGTGACCAGCCTGTTGCTTCTTATTTCCTCCACAACATCCTTTGCTCCAATATCAAATAACTTGTCTAAGTCCTTCAGAAAGTTAGCTCGTTTCTCTTCCTCTGGTTTGTTATTTCTTCCCTTGTTTTTAACAATTTTCTTGTACTTTTCATGGAGGATCATGAAACGGTTGACTGGATTTGGTCTAGTTAGTGTTTTAATCCTTGCCATATTCCAGAATGGCAAAACGACATCCACTGTATCATGGGCTAAAGACCTATTGTCACTGTTGGGATTATCATTCCTCAAATGCAGGAAATACTGGAACACCTGGCGATTAGTAGGAAGTTGAGAGCCCCTGATGCTGGAGCTGGGTTGCCCAATGAGATACACATCACTGAATGACCTTGTGGTAGGAGTTGCCACCTTTCTTCTCTTTTCAGTTGGTTCATCCCGTTCACTTGTATCGCTGACA
>OY744518.1:137018432-137060932 GCA_963556195.1 Sepiola atlantica
ATAATAAAACTATAAATACGGTGGAGTATGGCACCTAGCGTTGTGTCGTGGGCCATTCCTCTTGCGCGTTTTTAATAATGATAATAATAATAATAATAATAATAATAATAATAATAATAATAATAATAATAATAATAATGATGATGATGATGATGATGATGATGATGATGATGATGATGATGATGACAATAACAATAACAATAACAATAACAATAACAATAACAATAATAACAACAACAACAACAACAACAACAATAATAATAAGTATAATAATAATAATAATAATAATAATAATAATAATAACAATAACAACGACGACGACGATGATGATGTATATATATATATATATATATATATATATATATATATATATATATATATATATATTATTAGCCTAAATAAAAAGATATATATATATATATATATATATATATATATATATATATACGCATATACATATGTAAATTAATAGAAATATAACTAATAATAAAACAATAAATACGGCTCTTACTAACAATAAGACACAACTTCATGAAGACGATCGAGAGACCGAAAGAGCTTGAGGAATGGCCCACGACACAACGTTAGGTGCCATACTCCACCAATTAACACCAGAAAACCGACGAATAGCTCGCCGAGTCGAGAAATTAACAAGAAAGATAGTGAAGAGAGAAAACTCCGTGGTCTTTAACGACGCTTGCATAAGAAATGACTTGCCGCCGAACTATACATATATATATATATATATATATATATATATATATATATATATAGGGTAAACCGGGGTATAAGGCACCCCCTTTTTCACTGACTCAGTGTTTCATAAAGTTAGTGTTCAAACTTTCTCTGGACTATCATGGGCAAAATATATTTATGATACCTTGTTTAAACAAATACCAGTTGACTCGTGTTCATCAGAGTAGAAAATATTTTTATTGAATCGTTTAAAATCTCAAGTTTGCTTTTCACAAATTTCAGTTACCTGGGGCAATAGACACCATCTTCTGTTTGCAAAAATCACACAGCCATTCCTCATTTTGGAGGTCTTCAAATGAAATTTTGATGCTGGTGCACTGTATGTGATACCAGGAATCACACATATCACACTGAACCCAGTAAATGCCATCCCCTATACCACATTTGCAACATTCATCAGTGTCAGAATCCCTTGATGATGACAGTGGGCTTCTTGATCCTGGTGGTGATGGTGTTGCCTGCCTTGGTGTTCTTTTACCCCTGCCTTTCCCCTTTCCTTTCCCTCTGCCACATTCTCTGGATGCTGTAGCAACCTCCTTAGCAGCAGATGTCTCCATGAGTCTCATGACACTTTTATCTGCTGTGAGGCTTTCCCCATATCGGAATCGCTGTATTCTAGCTGATCTCCTTCTTGGGGAGTCAGACTGAAAGTGGGGAGTAAGTTGTTTGAGGAAAAAGTCTTTTAATGAGGCGGATGAAGATGATGAAGTCGGAGAGGAAACAGGCACGTCTGAGCATGGGGGTCCTGGAGTGGGAGCTGAGGATGAGGGTCCTGGAGTGGGGGCTGAGGATGAGGGTCCTGGAGTGGGGGTTGAAGATGAGGGTCCTGGAGTGGGGGCAGAGGATGAGCGTCCTGGAGTAGGGGGCAGTGCAGACACTGGAGCAGCTGGTGTGAAGGAAGATGTGGAGGGCTCTGTTTGAGCAGTGACACGAGGTTGACTTTCCAAAGTAACCATTTGAGCATTGAAAAGAACAGATGCCTGTGCAACTGAATCCTGATTTGATGATCTTTGGCTTGAAGCATTCATCTATGAGTGCCTTAAGCATCATGGGAAAGTCCTTCTTTCCCACTGGCCCTGTGTGTGTTCGGGCAAATTTGCGGAGGAGGGACTGCCACTTCAGTTTCACAGGCCTGAACACGGCACGATCAAGTGGTTGCAGGTGGTGTGTCATGTGAGCTGGAAGTCGCATCAGCACAACATTATTTGCTCTTGCCTTTTCCACAAGGGCCAAAGAGAGGTGTGATGCATGACCATCAAAAACAAGAAGTCGTACCTTGTCACTGACATCACGTGTGTGGTTCAAGAAAATATTTTCAAACCAGTTCAAGAAATGCGGGGCCTCCATCCTTTTGGACTGACTGTATAGGCAGCACTTACAGGTCTACCTTGTGTCCATGCCTGGTAGAGGGTTTTCCCTTTGTAGACAACATGGGTGGAAGTAGCTTGCCACTAGCAGATGCTGCACATGTAACAGTTATTTGCTCCCTTCCAGAACCCCCAATACTCTGATTAACTCTCTTTGATCCCTTTGCTGCTAAAACAGTGTCTGTTTTGGGGTCCGTTACAAAGCCCGTTTCATCTCTGTTGAATAATTGAGCCGGCAAATATTTTATCCCCGCCTCTATGAGAACCTTATAAAGAAGCTCAAACCAGTGGGCGATGACTTCAGGGTCCTCCGCCTTTGCACGAGCAGTGCTGGGGTGCTCAGTCTTACGAGGCACTATGTCTGGATGACGACGTAAAAACCCTTGTAGCCAGTCATACCCTGAACGACCATTTACAAAAGGAGTCTCTATGCTGTGGGTTTGAACAAACTCCATTAGTGTCTTTGACCTCCTCAGAAGTGAATCCCCAGCCCCATCTTGCCATTAGCTTGATGCACTCATCAAGTTCATTTTTATGAGCAGGAGACAGTACTGCTTCCCTCCCAACATGCGCATTGATAGGGATTTTCCCAGACGTTCTCCTGAGCAATGACTTTTTGTTCACTTTGTAATACTTGGCTGCTTGATTGGCATACATCTGCTTCTTCATGACAGCCTCGTATGCAGCAATCATCTCCTCTGACTGGCTTAGATTCTTCCTTCCACCCTCAATCTTCTTCCGATAGTTGCGAACCATCTGTGAACAAAAAAAAATTAACGGGGCATTAGGCACCTGTGTACCCAAGTATTATTGGAACGATTTCATTAAAAAAAAAGTTGACTTGTTATTAAAAATTTCTGGTTTTATATAACTTCCCCAATAATAAAAACAGGCCGAACTTAAATAATAATCATGTTTCTTATTACTTACATCACTGTAAGCGATTTAAAACTCTTTTCGTTCAAAAAAATACAGACATGGGGCATTAAGCACACCCTTCTTTAAAAGATCGACATATTTTGTTAACAAATAAATTAAACACAATTATGTGCATTATGCTTAGATGAGTACCAGTACAAAGCAATTAACATGCTAAAAGCATACAAAAAACATGGCAAGTTAAATTTGCAGCAGTTTTTTAAAATGGGTGTGGAAATTATGAACAATTTGATAGGCTGTGGATGTATACCACCATGACACACTTTCCAGCTCTGGAAAAATGAAAATCTGAATTAAATCAAGTGTAAAAATGTTTTGGTACTTACCTCTGATATATTTCAATCCTTCAGCAGCAAAGGTACAGTTTGCCGGCTCAGTGGTTTCTCATAGAAACAAAGTTTTGTGCAGTTGCCCTTCTGGAGTAAAAAGTTGTGAACTGTGTTTCAAAATGGCTGCAGACGTCGAGTGAAAACAGCTTCTGAACTTACCACAAAAAGACTACTTTTGCTTGGCTCATTAAATACTACTCTTGAGAAACAGAGCCTGTGATTGGTTAGCGATCAGACAAGATTATTGCTTATTTCTCTATAAGTGTCATAGTAATGCTATAGAGAGGTTTGTGAACCTTACCTAGTTGCTGGTGCCTAATGCCCCATGGTGCTTAATACCCCGGTTTACCCTATATATATATATATATATATATATATATATATATATATATATATATATATATATCAGTATTTCATTTATCCACATAAAATTTTATAAGGAGATATATTTTTTTAAGTATCAATTTTCAGTATTTACTTCAACAGTGCTCGATACGTAAGTAGAGCTAGGTAGTAAGCTATGAAAATATATTTATGGCAACTAAGCTGCACAGAGGCTCCCGCGTTTCATCTATATATAATGAGTGTGTATAAATGCGTCTATGTGTGTGATAATTATAGATATTTCCCGTCTATTTATCCTCATCTTTTCCCATCTCCCTCTGTGTCTTTCTCTCTTTCTCTCTTTCTCTCTTTCTCTACTTCCTGTAGTTTTTGTATCTCTCATTATCGGTCACACACTTCTATCTCTCTCGATCCTTGATCAGAATATGTTCATGTTCCGCGGATAAACATTGCTATTTACCTCCTCTATTGTTTATATAAGTAAACAAAAAAGGCCAAAGGCGACAAAGAATATGCATTGCTTACAAAATAAAAAAACGAAGAAAAGGAAATAAATAACCCAAATAATTTGATTTCTTTTCCCGGCAAATCTGTTTCAGGGAACCGAACTAAGAACGGAAGACGAGGAAGAGCGCCATTCTTTTTAGCGGCAAAAAATAAAGACGTTTATGCTTCATTTGTTTGTTTTTTTTGTTTTTTTTCAATTCTCAATGTTAATCTTCAATTTACACGCAGGTGTATTCTAGTAGACGCAAATAAGTGATAATTCAAGTCGAAATAAATGTCAAACTTGATTCTAAATAAACTTTAAAAAACGTTCAAAAAGGGATTCAAACGAACTTTCTTTAGATGTATCCTCGCGTCGCTATAATAGACTTTTGCTATCAGTCGATCTGTCACAATTAAGTTTAGTTTCTCATGTTTTTTTTTCAATCCGTACATACAATCGATGACATAACTTCGGGATTGTGTTCTGTACTGGTGCATATCTTCCGGCAAAGATGACGAAAAAATATGTTCTACCAATGTTCGCACTAATATTCAGATAGCAATGTTTAGATGTGTGTGTGTGCGTGTGTGTGTGAGTGTGTAAAAATGCGGTTAGAATGGTAAATTTTCACGTAAGGTTAAAATTAAGTAGATTTGAATTTTTCCCATTAGAAGTCGGGTAAGGGTTACGTGTCCCGGTAGTTACGTCAGAGACAAAAAGCCGCTAATCTGACGTGGCGAATAAGCGAAGAAAATTTTTCTCTTCTCTTTGCGTCAGTAGAGAGAGAGATGGAGGAAGAAAGACGAGGATAAATAGAGGAAAATATCTATAATTGTCACGCACAGACGCATATACGCACATTCATTATATATATATATATATATATATATATATATATATATATATATATATATATATATATGTGTGTGTGTGTGTGTGTGTGTGTGTGTGTGTGTAATTATAAATATTTGTTTTATCTACATAGGTATACGTTTAATCCTTACGGGAATCGAAAGTGTAGAGAAGAATTATTCATACTGGTCGCCGGACTCGAACCAATAATAACCCCATAATTGCCTAACAAAATACCGACTTCCACCCCGGAAAATCCTCCCTACTATAACCCCCCTAAATATATAGAAAATAGGAATAGATATCTTAATATTTCAATTGACACATCTCTACACCAAAACTTCAACCCAGTAAATTATACAACGTAAATATGAAATACTAATTTTTTCCAATAATAATTTTTCCAGTTATTAAGAGGGTAACACCCCCATTTCACGAAAATAATTCAGCGTGCTTTAGAAATCTCCTAAACAGGTTCAATCTTGTCGACCTAATCCTTGTTCTTATCTCTAAATCAGACTCAATCAGTATACAAATAGTATTACTCCCATAATGTTTCACTATACCTTAGTTAATAAGGTTAAATTCCGAATACAGAATCATTAAGAACCTTGTAGAGTTACTCCCCTTAGATCGACTGACAGCTGCAGAGACTAGAATTGGGTTAAATCTTAATTTAAATTACTTTTGGATTGATTTAAAGTCTTTTAATCCAGGCCATGAATTTAAATTAGATGTATTTTTTTAAATACCTTTTTACTCTTTCAAAAGTTTAATCCTTAAACACATATTCTCTCCTAGGCACTTTCTAGACGACACCAAGTTTAACTCTTCAAAACATTTAATGGCCTAACGATCTAACGGCCTAATATATGCTCCTAATGAACATTGAATCACGGGACTTGTATAGAGATATTTTTTAATTGTTTTCAATTTTAAATCCTAACTGTTACATTTCACCCCGCTTTTTTTCGAACTTTTAAAAACTTTGTAGTCTCACATTTCTCCCCCTAACACAACTTTTAAACAAATATACATAACACTCTAAAGCAAATAATGCGTCCAAACGAGAGTGATACATGAATTCACATTTCTGTAACAGGTGACAACATAAGCTGAATAGAGCCGGAGGGTTAAGTCCGTCTGATCTTGAAACCGACGGTACCAATCTTGTACTCATTTTCTGTACCAAAAAATAAATAATTATGACGCTCTTAATTTTGATTCCCAATTAATCGAGATCTCTACTGGGATTTTTCCCACCATCTTACAAAAGAATATATATATATATATATATATATATATATATATATAGGGTGATTCATAAGTCACTTAGCTAATTAAAATGATTATCATATGAAGCACAAACATACTATGAACTTTTGATCATTGTTATCTTACTCTCTAATCAATGCTTTTTGTTATTTTAAATTTGTTCGTTTATATATTTATTTATATATATATTTATTTTTATTTATTTAAATTTGTGTAAATCATCATATGTGCTTTTTTTTTCAGGCAGTATGTCATTTACAATTGAAGAGCGAATTTTGATTGTTATTAATATGGCCAAATTTGATGCTTTTGCCACGCCAATAACTAACATCGACGACCTCAAATCAAAAATCACTGCCGAGTTTGTTAAAATTAATCAATCAAATATGCTACAAAGAGTCGTGAATTCCATGCAAAAAAGAATGGAGCTATGCACGCAGAACGAAGGTGGAAATTTTGAAAATTTGCTGTAATTTTAAACTCCCATAAATGAATTTGTTGAATAAACTTTCTGTTTTATATTACCGTATTTTTTAACTTTAGAATTTCAAAAATAAATAGCTAAGTGACTTATGAATCACCCTGTATATATATATATATATATATATATATATATATATATATATATATATAGAAAGAGAGAGAGAGAGAGAGAGAGAGAGAGAGAGAGAGATTAAAATAATACTTTAAAGATATGAATAATGTCTAATATATTTAATTTGTTAACCATCAGGATGAAGACAAAGCTCAATATATCGGATAGAGCATTAATATTAATGGATTGAATGAAAGAATAAAATGAGAAATTAATCAAACTATATTACATATCAAAGTTCAAGCAAAAAGTACTGTAAAGCCCTTAATCCATGGATTTTCAAAGAAAATCTTCTCAGAAGACTTTTACCGCAATGACGTCACTGCGAGTAAAAAATGTCGCTTTGAAAAAATATAAAAACATATAAAACACAAAGTATAACGGCATAAAACACACTTTTATGTTAACATACCCCATCACGGCACAGGCTGATTTGATATTAAATGTTTACAATGTATCCAAGTCAAAAGGTTTTTAAAGAAAGTTTTTTTTTATAAAAAAGTTTCTTAAACAACAGTCCAGGTAGTGAAAAGCTTTTAAAATTAAAAAAAAATTAAAAATTTGTGTGATAGTCATTCAATGGATGACAGTTAAATAAGTCCAGCGTGAAATCACTGTGTAAGTAAAATTAAAATAATCAAACAGTCAACTCATAGGAATTGACTGTTTGATCAGAGAAGAAAGCACAGAAAAAACTCGGAATAGTAGGACAGACGAACGAAATTACGTAAAGCCAGGCACACATCTATGCCTACAACAACAGCAACAACAATAAACGGCAGCGGAAGTAGCAATAAAATAAGCGTTCTGACGAGAAACGACCACTGATTAAAGCGACACCTGGATGCGATCCCACTCAGGTTAGTACACGGCCATGTTTTACACACAAACAAGAGGAAATAATTCGAACAGAAATTAAAACATCAAACTTGATTATGAATCACTTAAACCAACCCCTCCGCCATACACGCACACAAAGGCATGTTTCTTCCCTCTCGCGAATCCTTTCACTTTTACCAGATGGTTGCACCACTTAGCATAAATTAACCTTGGTAGTTTACTATGATTGAAAAAGGAATTTCCTTTTCTTAGATCATCGTAACAGATCGATATTCAAACTAGTTCTAGAAGAATGCGTTAAAAAAAAAAAAAAGCGAGAAAGATAACTTTTCCCCCGGAGACACGTAGCCATTATCGTTTCTTAGCGTTTGTATTGCTGTCCTTTGAATAAATAGTTTTTATATTCACCTGCCGTCGGTGAGATTCGCTCTGAACATCAGCCAAGACACAGGTGTCAGTTTAATAACAGCTTCTTATTCGTACAGAGACGTGGGTGCCGCCTCTGCCGGAAGAAAAAGGATGGTTATTGGATGGAAGGAAGGTTATATTGGCAACGTAGTAGAGATTTTCCCGGCTTCGAATAGTTATCTTATATAGTGAAGAAATAATACATTAAAAGTCCCCTTCTTTTTTTTTTTCAAAATGTCCGTTAATATCTTATTCAATCCTTTTATAATTTCAAATTAAATTTTCAGAAATAGCTGATTACTGCTTCATCATATTCCCAAATTTTTCAGATGAGAAATTATAATTTGTATTATTTGTATTATTCGGACTATTGTTCTCATCTGGGTATATTCACAACGTTTCGGCCGATGAAATCTCCGACCTTCTTTAGATGCTTCATACAGTGCTAAACCCACGATACTCTGGGGGCATATATAGAGTCACCAACAGACGGACTATTGTGCTCTATCACAGCTCTTTATTGTGGCTAGATATAAGAATGCTTTAGGCTGTGCTTGAAACCGATAGTCCGAGCTCTTATTCACTATGCTATCGGCCCATACGAGGAAAGGGGAATCTTACTGCTAATATAAACAATATGAGCAACCAAAGAGTGCTCGATACGTAGTTACGTAGAGTTTTGCATTATCGCTAATGACACCTGTCGACTTTACTTCCTACGCTGCTCAACCACGTAGGGGTAGGGGTATATAAAGTCACCAACGTACATACTGTTTCGCTCTCTCATATTTTTTCATTGTTGCGAGACATGCGAATCCTTCCAGCTGTGGTTAAAAACGTTTATCTACTGCGTCATCACCATATATATATATATATATATATATATATATATATATATATATATATATATATATATATATATATATATGATTATGTGAAAAGCGCACCAATTAAAACTAGCAATTTAAGGCAGTCATATATAGCACACTAATGAAAGTTGCTACTTGACACGTATGGAATATGGCTTGTTAATTAACTGCACGTAGGCTTAAAGTGCTTTCACAAACTACACACACACACACACACACATATATATATATATATATATATATATATATATATAAAAGGTATTTAGACATATTTTTTAAACCATTGTTTCGTAATAGTATTATTATTTTTTTTGAAAAAACCATAACAGTGGTGGTGTAAAATAAATAAAATTTATTTTAATCTTAGCTTTCGAGAATATACTTCTCTTTGTCAAAGAGTGTTTTTTTTTTTTCTTTTTCTTCATTGTCCGATGGAAATGGACTTCGGGTCAGAAAATCACGTTATGTCTGAAGGCGAGGTCGCGCCAGTTTGAATAAGAAAGGGTATTTAGACATATTTTTAAACTATTGTTTCGTAATAGTATTATATTTTTTTTTGAAAAAACCATAACAATAAAATAATTTATTTTAATATTTCCATCGGACAATGAAGAAAAAGAAGAAAAGAAAAACACTCTTTGACAAAGAGAAGTATATTCTCGAAAGCTAAGATTAAAATAAATTGTATTTATTTTACACCAGCATTGTTATGTTTTTTTCAAAAAAAAATAATACTATTTATATATATATATATATATATATATATGTGTGTGTGTGTGTGTGTGTGTGTGTATGTGTGTAAAATTAGATATTTAAATGTATATGAACAAAGCAATATACAAGAAGAAATAAGGACACAAAGACATCGTTAAAGCTGGACCAAGATATTTCAGTTGATATGTTCGACCATATTCGTTTGGTAAATTGTTTTTATTTCACAGTACTCAACATTTTATACATTGTAGGAAGAGAAATTCACATTTCCATAACTAATTTTACATTTGGTCTGAAATGTAATTTTATATTTACTCCCTCATAATATATCCTGTATCTTTACAAAGCCACCATCCGCCCATGCATGGAGTATTGTTGCCACATCTGAGCTGGTGCATCATCTACTAGTCTCTCCCTCCTTGACAAGGTCCAAAAAAGAGTCGCCAACTTAATAGGTCCCTCACTGTCAACAAACCTCCAGTCCCTGTCCCATCGCCGCAATGTTGCATCCTTGTGCTTGTTTTACAAATACTTCAATGGATTGTGCTCCGATGAACTGGCTACTCTGGTGCCCCCTCGACGTAAATTTACTAGACAAACTCGACAATCAGCTAAATCCCATCCATTCACTGTGGAGGTCCCCAGATGCCGTAGAGCTTTCTACTCCAATAGCTTCTTTCCTCGTGCTGCTGGACTCTGGAACTTCCTCCCTGCCCCCTGTTTCCCCGACGGTACTGACATGCAGAAATTTAAAACTAATGTAAACAGACATCTCGCTGCGCAGCTCCCAATTTAGGTTGGCTCCATAAACCTTCTCCCTTTTTTCTTATTAGCCCTTACGTCTACAGTGGCGGCCTGCCTTGTTTGGGGTGAACTATGTTAAAGAAAAAAATATATATATAAAAGTTATCAAAATATAAAACATTAAGTAGTCTGATGTGTCGTTCTCTTTTCTGCTAATAGAGGGCGTTATGAGTACGTTCTTTCTTAATGGATTTTATGTTCTAAGTAAAAGTTGATTTTCATTATCAAATATGAATGACTTACAAGATCTCTTAAACATTATAGATACACAGTTAAGAAAACGAACAGGTGCTTCTTTTTCGCCGCATTTTCTTTTCAGTTTTCAAAATTGATTCGACTTAGTATGAGCGGCAATTATGTTTCTTCAACATATACGTACATCTCAGTTTTACATACAAAAGAAAGATAATTAAATGATTAAAGAAATGTAAAGAACTCGTCCTCTTTTATGTCGTGAGTGGACATTAAAAGACTTTGCTTTGTCTATTCTATTAACGATTTTATGTCAAAAAAGCAACCATTAATTTATTAAAATTGCATATCTATCTTTACATATAATCAAGAACACAGCCCACCATTAGTGTAGACGTTGCTTGAAGCTTCGTTCACGGTGGAGCGTAGTGGAGAATAACCAGTGCAAGTTTGCTCCAAGTCCTGTACTCGACTTTCGTCTGATGATGAATATGATGATGATTTCTGCTCCTGTTGTCGGTGTTTATTCATTCATACCAGCAACATTGTATTAGGACTGCATAGGTGTCGACCTAATACAAAAACTTTTACAGAACAACGACACCGTTTGTTGGTTCGCATGTTTATTATAGTTCCGAAAATGAAAGCAATGGACAAGTGCCATTTAAAGTACCCCACGTTGGCAGTATCGTAGTATTTTGTGCGTTGTTTCACTCCGTGTGTTTGTGTGATTTTAAAAGCGGACAGGTGAAGGTACAACGTAGTCTAATTCAGGAACTTTTGTTTTTCAAGTTTTAACTGGAAGATAAAATCACCAAAGAAACCTAAACTGTTTGTTGGGTGGTTTTTTGTTTGCATTTACGGCACATCAACTCTTCTAAGGTCATTTTATGCCAATACCATACTTAAGTATTGCATACGAATGGTTAGTTGGTTGGCTGTTGGATTTAACAGTGAGAGAGGAACACCATAAACCCTTGTTGAGTCATTTTTATGCCGAAACTGTACACATGCTTTGTATATGATTGGTTTGTAGATAAATTTGTTTTATCTTTTCAAACAAATTATATTTAAAGTTAATATTGAACCGATATATGGAGTCCAGACAGGTATTATTAATTTCGCTCGGAGTGGACCTGAGAGTAATTGTGACTAAGGGGTGACTTCACATTACCCCAAATTGCCAAATTGGGGTCTCATTCCTGGATGAAGTTTTGTGTCATAACGCGGATGGTCAGAAAAGTAGTAATTGATTGGTTTGGGAAATAGGGAAGGCAAAAAAATGTAGAGAGCTATGAAAGATGGATTACAGGGTGATGGGGTCAAGTGTGTGAGAGGCAGTTTAGTATAGTGTCCGTTATGTATAGGAATCATTCGTTGTGTGAAAGGTGAAGGAGTATTTGATCACAGTCGTCTGTTAGTATAGATATCAACTAAATATAATAAAATTGGCGTTATTTTGTAAAAAGGATATGTTCGCGACAAAGATCCAGAAAAGGTTGTTGTGTCGACCTCGTAAAAATTAGCTAATGTTCGTGAGAAAGGACGTTTACAAGAATTAGGCGGAAATGACGTCAGACATACGATTAAGACAGTGTCGATTTCTAAATTCTGTTTCTTTGTGCAGGAACGTGGGTTAACCAGGCATGTTTTTATGATTGTCTAACAAAACGGTATTAGTACGCCATGCGGTTATGAAATAAACAATTGGAGTCTTGCTCTTTTTTTCTTTTGCCTTATACCTTTCAGTACTGGACGATCAGTAGAACGAATAAATAATTCATTTTCTTAGATCAATTTGTTGATTAAATGATTTAACAATCAATGCATGAAGCATAAGATGGCTTGTGATTGTAGTTAACGAAGTAACCTCAGTCCTTGAAGGAACAGCGGGAACACACAATTGAACAAAACAAGATATCATTTATTGTACACTTAATGTTAAATGGTTTTCGTAAGTGAATGAATAATCTATGTAGACCGGATGTCTTAAGAGATTTCACTTGGGTTCGAGAATATCAACAGCCTCAGATAGTCCTAAAGCCGCGAAGTGCAATTTCGTGCACCAAGTACCCAGGGAATATCAGCATGTGGAGTGTTCTGCTTTAACAGTTTCTCTGCATTTCACTTCGATGACAGAACCAGCTGTGGTGATGCGGCAGCTGACGTTTCTGCACATTCCTCTCTCGCCTGGTAGTTGTAATAATAGTAAAACATAAAAGTAAAATCTCCAACAACCGTTCTCATATTCTATGATTCTTAATTCTCTTACAGTACTGTAGTGTTACACATAATCTTCGTGTTTGGTATCTACATACAACCTAAAAATAATAATTAAACATTTTATATTTAAAAGAGAAGTAACTCTTTGCCCTTTGTTATCTTGTTTGATACAAAACAACATTTTGGCAAGTAGAGTTATGTCTCTTGCCTTTGGCCATTTGAAATCGGGAAAACAAGATTCGATGGACGTTCGCTCAGCGACTGTACTTAACTACAAAGACATTTATTTCAGTTGTAATTATATAACAAATAATAATAATATCTGTTGATCCATACAAAAGCGTGTTCATCCCATTTATTTATTCATATTTATGTCTTACCACTTGCAAAAGACCACTTAATTTCAGTTTCCATCACCTGCTCATCGCGAGAAGGGTGAACGAATACGGAGCTTCGAAAAAGCAACCAAATCCAATTAGTTCGCCCACGAAGGAGGAATATCTTTTTTTTGCCACGTCTCACTTCGGACTTCCTGACCATGACGTAACTCGTTGTACGCGTAGCTCTAGTTCTACTCTTTAAACTTTTTCTATTCTCCAACTTTATTTTTACACATCTGCATCTAACTATTACTAGAAGACAGGTTCAGCCTCTCGCAGTCCAATCTGATTTGCCACCTTCTCGACATTGGCTAAAAAAAAAAGCCAGCGAAGCTGAAAAATTTGTCTCCACGAACTAAAAATATCGCAGCACTATATATTCCCTATTAAAATTCTAGTCTGTAACTTCGTTCCCACCATTTCCAAAACGAGGCGCAAATTTCAGATCACGTGATTGTTTTTTTTGCAAAATATTTTGAATGTAGCTACTTCGTTAATTTGAATGCTCAATTCGGTCTAAGCAATTGACATTTCATGATTGGAAATATCGATGACAGGCTTCAGAGTTCGATAATCAATATCCTTAGTGTCATAAGGTGAACATTATT
Organism: Sepiola atlantica; assembly: GCA_963556195.1. Lineage (NCBI taxonomy): Eukaryota > Metazoa > Mollusca > Cephalopoda > Sepiida > Sepiolidae > Sepiola > Sepiola atlantica. The sequence continues at coordinate 137,032,419 of OY744518.1, forward strand.
TTCCAGGTGAATGACTTTCCTTCAACTCTGTCACAAACAGGGTCGCGTGAACGCTCCATTGATAACAACACCTTTCTTCATAATATATCTTAGATATACGGTATATCCAATTATATCAATTTAGTAAGTAGTGTTGCCTTGCCATTCATATATTCGAACGGAAGTCTTTATAGATCAATATCTATCTATCTATCTATCTATCTATCTATCTATCTATCTATCTATCTATCTATCTATCTGACTTTCTTTTGATCTATCTATCTATCTATCTATCTATCTATCTATCTATCTATCTATCTATCTCAGTCTGTTCATATCTATCTATCTATCTATCTATATCAGTCTATCTATCTATCTATCTATCTATCTATCTATCTATCTATCTATCTATCTATCTATCTATCTATCTATCAGACTTTCTTTTTATCTATCTATCTATCTATCTATCTATCTATCTATCTATCTATCTATCTATCTATCTATCTATCTATCTATCTATCCATCCATCCATCCATCCATCCATCTATCTATCTATCTATCTATCTATCTATCTATCTATCTATCCATCCATCCATCCATCCATCCATCCATCTATCTATCTATCTATCTATCTATCTATCTATCTATCTATCTATCTATCTATCTATCTATCTAACACGTTATGAGTCTCAGAACTAACTAAAGAACAACTTTTAGGACAAATTCGACTTTATTCATCACCATAGTCTCCTTCTAACGATTTTCTAACAATTCTATGCTTTTTTGTAAAGGATTTGCATACGCATCAATTTCTGATATCACGTCTTGATTGGAGCCAAATCTCTTTCCCTGCGACATTCTTTTTAAGGTCTGCAAAGAGCTGCTACTGCAATTCATGTGGTTTTGCCATCGTTGCGATCGACGTATGACATGGTGCATTGTCTTGGTGAAAGAGCTGTTTTCCTTCTTTATTTGTGTCTATTTATTGGCGATTTCGTCATTCAAACGAGCCAATAATGCTATATAATATTAGCTCTCGATGGTTCTTCTTTTCTGAAAGTAATCGATACTAATCTAATACTCCCCTATAATCGATGAACTTTTGCATCCCCAAATCCGGAAGCCATAACCTTGCCTGCTGATGTTTGTGTCCTTGGTCAATCTACTGCTGTCCACTCAGATTCACTGCTGATTGTACTCCGGGGTGTAGTGATACATCTATATTTCATCCAAACTTACATATTGACATAAAAGTATTTTTTGTTGCATTGAAAACGATGCAAACAACGCTCTTAATCGTTGACGCGTTGTTGTTTTTGATCGACTGTGAGTTAATGCGGCACCCACTTTGAACACAACTTTCTCATTGGTAAACGTTCATGTAAAATGGTGAATACACGACTTTCTGAAATCTTCAACTCCTCTGCTATCTCACACAACTTCAACTTACGATCGGTCAAAACGAGTTTGTGGACTGTTTTTCCGTTTTCCGGAACAACTGACGAATTTGGGCGACCTTCAGCATCATTTGTGTCTGCACGAACACGTTTAAAGTCAGCATATCACTTAACAATTGTTCCCAACTGAACAGAGTTTTAATCATACATACCAAACAATTGCTTTGCTTAAACAGTATTTTTTCTATCAGAAAGCAATTTTTTATCAAGTCACGAAAATCTAGATTTTTCCATTATTTTCAAAATTTGCAACAATAACTTCACTTAAATAACTGTAATTTGTAAACTAATAATCCGATTGGGCTCGAATTTCGACACGTGCCATTAAATAGTACTTTATCAAAATTACATGGATTTATTATTAGCAACATCAACAAATACTTTTTTTTAAAGAAAACATCACCGCGCTAACAGTTTTTTTTATTACTTGACCTTAGTGCAAATATTATTTTAAAATTTTCTTTCAATGTAAACTTTGTAAACACGGCAATATCTGAAATTATTTCCGACCAGCAATATATCTCCACCCGGACAACGCCGAGTAAATCGTTTTGAAGGGTTACACAATGGTTTGATCATCGCATTTTAATGGGGCTATTTTTACGTTTTAAAATATTTGCTTTACGGAGAGGAATTGACCTCAACGATTTCTTGATCGATCCAATTCTACACATGTTGTCCTTTTTGACTTCCTAAATGTCAATATAAATTTATCTAAAATAAAGGTTTAAATTTTGGCCAATTCTTTTCTATGCGAATTTTAGTTATTAAAGTTTAAGTGATTTACATAATTACCCAAGTATAATAACCCTTACCCTAACCTAACCCTAACCCAGGGGCGGGCAACCTCCGCCCCGCGAAGGCTTAGCGTCCGGCCCGCCACCCTGCTATGTGTTATTATTGCAATCCGGCCCGCAGACCTCCCAGTAAAACTCATATCATTTTGTGACATAGACGTAAAAGTAGGTCTCGATTAAGATGTACAGTGGGATGAAAATGTATGAATATCAGCGAGCGATGATGCATGTATATTTAATTTTTTATTTTATTTTTTCTTTAACTATTATTTTCAAATCCTTGGCCTGAGATAAAAATAGAAAAAGAGCAAGAGAGAGGCAAACAGGAAACGAGAGACGAGGAAAGGGCATGAAACAGAGAACCTATGTGAGGTGTGTCAAAACGAATGCTGGATCAACTTGCTACTTCCCCCGTCATTATTTTTTATGATTCCAAAATGGCTCTTCGTCGGCGCCTTTTATAACATCACATACAGAAGTCTCTCGAGAAAAAATATCAGATTTGTAGAGTGTTCGATGCAATTTCTGTACAATTTATTAATGTAAAAAAATATAGTAATTCTGAGATTTCGTTTTTCACTCCGGCCCGCGATCTCCTACCAAAAGTCTCATCTGGCTCTGAAATAATTGCCCGCCCCTGATCTAGACACTTCTAGAGTGAAGGGGTGGGATTTTGCTGCTAGTCTTGAAATGTAAGCAGTGATGTTACTTCGACATCTCTTCATCTATACATGTCTGTCTGTCTGTCTGTCTGTCTGTCTGTCTGTATGTATGTATGTATGTATGTATGTATATATGTATGTATGTATGTATGTATGTATGTATGTATGTATGTATGTATGTATGTCTGTCTGTCTGTATGTCTGTCTGTCTGTCTGTCTCAGTCGCTTTAAATCTATCATCCTACTTATCTGCAGATCTACCAAGCTTAACTGTAGCTACCATATCCATATATCTAAAATATAAAATTATCTTGCCGGATTTTCAATGTCAGACCTAAATAGCAATTAAGCTGACAAATGAAACATTGCTTCTGATTAGCTCATTTTCATTTGCTTTTGTTGTCACATGTTATTCGCAATATAATAACGTACTAAGCTATAATTTTGTTTAATTACTTCGTCCGGTCCAGATGAATTCTAATATGAAACATTTTTAAATAATCACTTAAAGGTAAATAATCCGCAAGAGGAAAAGGTCATTTTAATTAGAAGTTTATAAAAGGATTTGTCAAGTTTAACATGTTTGTACAGTCAGGGAAACAGGAGGCAGGAAGGGAATTCCAAAGTAAAAAAATAAGAATTAAAATTACTTCACTGTATACCGGATAACGCCGCATAGATACTAGTATATATGAGAAATGAAAAAAGAAAAACGAAGACATTTTTTATATATTCATGAACGTTTCGTCTTTATTGTAAGACTTCATCAAGATGATAATTTGAAGAAAAATGTCATGCAAATCTGAAATATTTGAATTTTCAAATGATAGGCTGTTTCCATATTATGCCCATAAATAACCTTTAAAATACTCGATAGAAATTGAAATTTAGGAAATATTTAATAATTGATGTTTAATACCGATTGTTACATTTTCATAAAAAATCAGAGCTATCTGAATTTTCATTAAGGGCTTCCACCCCCGCTTTGTCCTCTCTGTATAATACTAAATTAAACTAAACATAACCAACATTACATAACTATACGTCTAGTAACTGCGTTCTAAAATACACAATGATCGGTTAATTAGTTTAGGAGTGAAATGGATACATACAAATATATAAACATATACACATATCTAATCTCATCTCATCTCATCTCAATATATATAAGGCAAAAATCTGTGTGTATGTATGTAACGCTAAGGCTTTTAAAATACTCAACAAACACTCCCAACTTAGGTATTATTTTAACCGGCATAACCTCGGGATCATAATATCCAAAAGTTTTTTAAAAAGATTCATTTTTAAGGGGTCAAATAGCCATTTTTTCGTTTAATGTGATCACGATTTTTAATGTTATCTTGTGCCCATGACGTCACATTGATAGGTACATGACGTTATAGTGATAGGTTTGGATATTATTTTAATGCCATCGTCACATTATTATTGTTTTTTTTTTTGCATTTCTCTTCGGACTATTGCCCTCATCAAAGGGAGGGGAATAATAAAGAGTGATTTTAGTATGGCTCTGGAGGTCTCCTTGTTTTATATAAAAGGAAATGTATTGATCTGATTCCATGTTCATTTTAATCGTGTCTTTTTAAGATTCATTGTAAAGTTTTAAAAAAAAATGTTTTCTCATCCATTAAGTTCACGGAGTGCAACCTGAAACTATTCAATGTAATTACTTAAGACGATCAAGTTTAATACATGTTTTGGCCCTATTTTCACGTTTTAAAATATTTGTTTTACGGAGAGAAGTTCACAAAAACAATTTCCTGGCAGATCCCAATTTTCGAACAATTATAAATTTATCATTTTTGGCGCTTTAAATTCCAGCCCGTTCTAAACTTTATTTTGGCATTTAAATTCATCGTTTTACTTCTGGCAACTTCTTTTCAAAGTGAATTTCTATCATTAAAGTGTATGTTATTTGCATAAAAACTCCATATGAACCGTAAGTATTCACTCATATGCAATGTGTTGATCTGAGTTGATTTTCATTTGAAACGTGTCTTTAAGATTTACTCTGAAGCTGAAAGGAACCATTTTAGTCTAATGAAATTGTAAATTCCATTTCTTTGCGAGAAGTGTGTGTCAGGAAGTTCTTGAACCACTTTCTAGAAGTCGTGACCAGGAAGATGATGAAAACAATCACTTAAGAATTGAATAGAAAAACCGACAATTTTGTATATGGCGACTTTAAAGATGGCGACTTTAAAGATGGCGACTTGTATAACTAAAGAGGTATAATTTCAGACGATTATAAGTGTGGGGAAGACGTTGAAAGAAACGGAATTATATTATATACATATCAACATATTATATATGTACAGAAGCAGAGAGAAAGAGAGAGAGAGAGAGAGAGATGGAGAGAGAGAGACGGAGAGAGAGAGGGAGAGATGGGGAGAGAATTAGATATATAGAAGAAGAGTAGGAGAGAAAGATAGAGAGAGAATGAGAGAGGGAAGAGAAAATGGTACAGCGAGAAGGAGACACAAAGAAAAGAGGATGGCAGCGAGATAGAGAAAGAAAGAGAGAGAGTGAGATGGACAAGACAGAGAGAGAGAGAGAGAGAGAGAGAGAGAGAGAGAGAGAGAGAGTGGGGGAAGAAGAAGACAAATGGAGAGAAGACGGAAAAAGAAAAAAAGACAAAGAAAAAAGGAGAGTGAATAAGAGAATGAAAGTAAGAGAGAGAAAGAGAGCGAGAGTAAGCGAGAAAGAGAAGGAGAAAGAGAAAAGGAAAGGGAGAGAGTGAAGGAGAGAGAGAGAGAAAAAGAAACAGAAACAGAAAGAGAGAGAGAAAGAGAGAGGTAAATATAGCGAGCAGAAAGAGCAAAAAGGAGACGGAGGAGAGAGAAAGAGGGAAGAAGAAAACAGAGAGAGAGAGAGAGAGAGAGATAGAGAGAGAAGACAAAGAGAGAAAGAGAGAGAGAAGAAGAGAATGAAAGTAAGATAGAAAAAGAGAAAGAGCAAGAGAGAGAAAGAAAGAGAGAGACCAGAAGATAGAAAAAAATGAGAAAAGGAGAAAAAGAGAGAGAAAGAGAGGACGAGAGACAGAGAGAAAGAGAGAGAGAGAGAGAGAAGGAGAGAGAGAGAGAGAGGGGGTAAATTTAGCGAAAAGAAAGAGACTATAATGTTACGGAATTTTTAAAATGAGGATTGATAATTTGTATAATTTTTAATGATTGTTCTCATAATGGTTGTTCTTTGCCATTAACGGTTAGAGTTAGGGTTAGAGTTAGGGTTAGAGTTAGAGTTAGGGTTAGGGTAAGGGTTAGGGTTAGGGTTAGGGTTAGGGTAAGGGTTAGGGTTTAGGGTTAGGGTTAGAGTTAGGGTTAGGGTTAAGGGTTAGGGTTAGGGTTAAATACACAGAGAGACTGATTTCTGATTTGAAATTAACTGGTTTTCCAAACACTTTTTCTTGATTATAATAACCTAATCTTGGTTCAATAGATAACCCAACGTATCACATTTTTCTAATATATATATATATATATATATATATATATATATATATATATATATATATATATATATATATATATATATATATATATAAATCCAATTCTCCACTTAACACAACTATTACACTATTTTATCGCAATCAGTTTCATCACAATTATAAATAGATGAACAAGTTCTAAGAAATATCATTAATAAGAACGTACTCCCTACTGACCCAAATAAAAAAGTAAAACTGATCATTTTCTAAAATAAAGTAAAAACCACTAGTCTAACAAATAATTCTTCCCCTTCGATTACAGTTTTCGATAAGACAAACTTTGTTTATGAGTTCAAATCTTCTTTGGGAGACTGTGTCTCCGACAACCAAGAAAAAACATATACATAGGTTTGACTACCACGACTTTGTCGAGGAGATCGACGATGCATTTGTCGGATACTAGCGCCATAGCCCAACACTTAACTAACGACCATTCCTGCCCCGATCAGAATTCAGAAAACTCGTAGTAGAAAATACCAAAATCTTAGAATTTAGTACTAACAAACAAAAACTCCATATATTAGAAGCCCTATATATAAAACCCAAAAAACCTCTAATTAATAGAATTAACTTTAATATCAGTAATAATATACTAAAATGTCTATAGTTCTAACTATAGTTTCGTACTTATGACATAATTCCCGCCCAAACCTTCTATAATGCTAACACATGGTCTGTACCTGATTATCCTCATTCCCCTGAACATGGACTGGGATGGGTCTGAAAGTACTTGGGACACAAATCAAAACTATGGCAGATTCATCGGCCAATTCCCCCCCTCCCCGAAACTAAGATTCTGATTCGGACTATTGAAAGGATCTATCAAAGGATATCCAGACATAAGTTGTCTTCTGTTATATTCAACAATACTTGCCTGCAAGAGAAGATGCTGCCTATATATATATATATATATATATATATATATATATATATATATATATATATATATATATATATATATATATATATATATAATTGCTAATATTTTGAATATATAATTACTACATTAAATTTATTTAATTTGTGTATTTAATTTGATTTAATTTGCTGTATTTGCTATATCTAAGGTGTCTTGACTGCCATTGTCCTTATTGAGCTGACTGTTTGGTATCATATGCGATTACATGATTGGAACTTGTGTCTGTAATATTGTCTAAAGATGTTTCTTCGGATAATACCGAAAACCAAATGTTTTCTCGAAGGACTTTTCTATGTGATGTGGTCCAAGGCGCTGAGGAAGAACACAGTTTGCAGTCTTATGAACCATAATGTAAAATAAAATAAAATATTTCAAAATCGTCTTGGAAACGATCGTACGCCATGTTTCCACCTGTCGAATACTTTTTAAATGACGTGAAACTGTTGCAGTGCTGACAGCAAGTGTTTGAGACATTTCTTTGACACTTTGACATGGATTTCGCTCAACAAGTTCTTGCAATTGTTCATTGTCAAGATTACATGCCGTCCTCTACCTTCTTCATCTTCAAGGCTCTCATCTCTACTATGGAATTTCTGAAACCACCCGTGTACTGTCCAATCGCTTATGGGTCCATCTCTCCATGCTCTATTGATATTGGCAGAAGTTTCGAAGTCATTTTGCCCAAGTTTGAACTCATGCAACATAAGAAAGCGAAGGTCATGTTTTGGCATGTTCATCATTTAGGTCTTCTATGCTTCAAAATACTTTCTATCTGAAAAAAAGTTACAAATTATTATTGAGAACACATAACTTATTATATATGTTAAAATTTACCAGAAATAAACTACAAATTTTGTGTTAAAATTACTTTTTAAAAAATAGCGGCCATTTTTTTTTGTAACGACGTAATATGGTAACTGTTCCGATAGATACTACACCCTATAGACCGGTATCGTCTTGGCCTCCGGGTCTTGATTTACGCCGGTCAATGGGTTTGTCCTGTGCAGTTCTAGGAGGTCCACCCTTCTAGGCTTTGCCTTCTCACCCTTTGAGAAGGGGTTAGTTTATTGCTAATCGCCTGAGGCACTCCTACCGAGGAATGCCGACGGGGCTGCTCAGGCATTTTTGTAGGCCAGAGTGCTCATCTTCTCGGGTGCTGGCTTTTCAAATCCCACTTTCCCGACCTTGTGTTACATGTTACCGCTGTTGGAGGTAAATAAATAGGCGATGGTCATATTTTGACACGTTCATCATTGAGTGTCTTCTATGCTTCAGAAAGTAACAGATTAATATTAAGAACACATTATATATGTTAAAATTTACCTAAAATAATCTACAAATTCTGCGTTTAAATGAATTTTTAAAAACAAGCGCTTCAGGCGGCCATTATTTTTGTAACGATTTCAATTCTTCCGAAGACGTTCATTGATCAAAACGAAACCGGTCAATCTCTCGTTTTATTTTTTATTTCCTTCTGTATTTAATTTTTTTCACTTTTTGTTCTTCCATACATATATAGTATTTTCATTCTTCACAACCACTGACTTCTCACAACCTGGACTCTCCTCCAGCGCCCACAGTAGCCACGGCTACTACATTCCTTCATCTCTCCACCATGTCAACCCCAAACTTCGATGTACTTGCATGACATTTTTCTTCAAATTATCATCTTGAGGAAGTCTTACACAAAAAAGACGTTGATGAATATATAAAAAAAACTATCTCTTGGCTTTTCCTTTTTCATTTCCTATTATGTCGGATTACTCTCATCGTTCCTTTCTCATATATATATATATATATATATATATATATATATATATATATATATATATGATTATTAGAAATAAAAAAGGAAAAACCAAGAGATATTTTTGTTTATATATTCATCAACGTTTAGTCTTCATTGTAAGACTTCCTCAGGATGATAATTTGAAGAAAAAGGTCATGGACTCTCCTCCAGTGCTACTACTTTTCCTTTATCACTCCATCATGTCAACCCAAAATTCCAATGTACTTGCATGACATTTTTCTTCAAATTATCATCTTGAGGAAGTCTTACAATAAAGACGAAACGTTGATGAATATATAAAAAATATCTCTTCGTTTTTCTTTTTTCATTTCTCATATATACTAGTACCTACGCGGCGTTATCCGGTATACAGTGAAGTAATTTTAATTCTTATTTTTTTTAACTTTGGAATTCCCTTCCTGTCTCCTGTTTCCCTGACTGTACAAACATGTTAAACTTGACAAATCCTTTTATAAACTTCTAATTAAAATGACCTTTTCCTCTTGCGGATTATTTACCTTTAAGTGATTATTTAAAAATGTTTCATATTAGAATTCATCTGGACCGGACGAAGTAATTAAACAAAATTATAGCTTAGTACGTTATTATATTGCGAATAACACGTGACAACAAAAGCAAATGAAAATTAGCTAATCAGAAGCAATGTTTCATTTGTCAGCTTAATTGCTATTTAGGTCTGACATTGAAAATCCGGCAAGATAATTTTATATTTTAGATATATGGATATGGTAGCTACAGTTAAGCTTGGTAGATCTGCAGATAAGTAGGATGATAGATTTAAAGCGACTGAGACAGACAGACAGACAGACGTACATACATACATACATACACACATACATACATACATACATACATACATACAGAGACAGACAGACAGACAGACAGACAGAGAGACAGACATGTATAGATGAAGAGATGTCGAAGTAACATCACTGCTTACATTTCAAGACTAGCAGCAAAATCCCACCCCTTCACTCTAGAAGTGTCTAGATCAGGGGCGGGCAACCTTTTCAGAGTGAGGGCCAGATGCGACTTTTGGAAGGAGATCGCGGGCCGGAGTGAAAAACGAAACCTCAAAATTACTATATGTTGTTTACATGAATAAATTGTACAAAAATTGTATTGAACACTCTACAAATCTGATATTTTTTCTCAAGAGACTTCTGTATGTGATGTTATAAAAGGCGCCGACGAAGAGCCATTTTGGAATCATAAAAAATAATGACGGGGGAAGTAGCAAGTTGATCCAGCATTCGTTTTGACACACCTCACATAAGTTCTATGTTTCATGCCCTTTCCTCGTCTTGCGTTTCCTCTTTGTCTCTCTCTTTCTCTTTTTCTCTTTTTATCTCTTAATAGTTAAAGAAAAATGAAATATACATGCATCATCGCTCGCTGGTACATTTTCATCCCACTGTAAATCTTAATTGAAACCTACTTTACGTCTATGTCACAAAATGATATGAGTTTTACTGGGAGGTCCGCGGGCCGGATTGCAATAATAAAGCATAGCAGGGTGGCAGGCCGGACGCTAAGCTTTCACGGGCCGAGTGTGGCCCGCGGACCGGAGGTTGCCCGCCCCTGATTTAGAGAGACTATAATTGAACTAGCGTACATTCATCGTCAAAAATGACGGACAAAATTATGTTTTGCCAGTGTTCGCACTAATATTTATATTAAACTATAGAATTATGTCAGTAATTAAATTTTTCATACATAAATTACTATTACAGAAATGATGACCGAAAGAAAAAACACCTATCGTTGACTTTTAATTTAAAGTGGAGAATTTCTTTCCGAATTCATTTCAGACGGCACTGGTTGTTTTCTTTCTAATGTAAATTTTGTAATGTTTTTAAAACAAAATTATTATTTAAATAGGATAGGACAAAACTATCGTGAGTTGGAAAACAACGTGAGTTATTTCTGATGGCCGAAAGAAAAGCATGAACCGTTTACTTTGCTTTTTTTCTTCTTCTTTTGATTTTTTTTATGGAAATCGTATCAGTCAAGGCATGAAGCCACTTGATGTAAGGAGCTAAAAAAAATCCTACTTCAAGGTCAAACACTAGCCAACGATAAGTGTTAGATGGATAGATTCCGACCTAGAAAACAGCAATTCTTCCCCCTTTGTCAGAAACATTACTCATAAAATGTGAGGACTAAAGGACAAAATAAGGGAAGCGAGAGCTACGAGGCTGTCGAAAGTAAACCCAAGGTCCAGTTTCTACTCTCCTTATTATTGAGGAGTAGGGGGTCTTGCCGCTAAAGATAAAGAAAAATGACGCCGATGTTAAAATCATGTTCAAAACATCAAAGAAGAAATGATATTGAAAGAGAACAATCGTGGCTCACGTCAAGAAATAAGAAAGAAAGAAAAAAGAAAGAAAAAAAAAGAAAGAAAAATGTTCCTAAACTGAAAAGTTAAAAAAAAAAGAAAAAAAAGAAGAAAAAACGTATAAATCGGTATGGAAAGCAGAAAAAAGAAATTAAACGTTGTGACAGGACGGATGTATATATATTTTTATGGAAATCGCTCCAGACAAGGCAGGAAACTACTTGAGGTAAGAAGCTAAAAAAATTACCACCTCAAGGTCAAACACTAGCCAACGATAAGTGTTAGATGGATAGATTCCGACGTACAAAACAGTAATTCTTCCCCCTTTGTCAGAAACATCGCTCATAAAATGTGAAGACTAAAGGACAAAATAAGGGAAGTTAGAGTTACGAGGCTGCCGAAAGTAAAGCCAATGGCCACTTTCTATTCTCCATATTTATTTATTCACGAATAAATACACATTTATCTTGATTATGGAGTGGATGACCATGGAACGACGTATTTCTTACAGTAGTAGGCACAACTTTTTGTCGAAAGACGACAGAGGAAGTGTTAAAAAAATGCGTTCTCTTTAGAAAACGAAAAAAACGGCGTAGCATTGACTTGTGACGCGAGAACGCGCGCTTTCTGACAGAGGAAAGCGAAACGGGCGCGGGAAAGTTACTCACGTGATCACTGTTGAGTGACGTGTTCACTAATCCACTTCGCGATTGTTTTGTATTCTTCTTTTTAATTGTTTAGCTTTTATTTATTGTCAGGCTGTTTTGTTTTTGCTTTTAATTTTTTCGAGGAAATCTCCCTGGGCGAGATTAGCAAGCTCTTGCGAGATGTGATAAGTTTTAAACTAAGTGAAAAACAAAGAAGAGCATGTTATGACGTGAACTCTCTTCTCTCTCTCTCTCTCTCTCTCTCTCTCTCTCTCTCTCTCTCTCTCTCTCTCTCTCTCTATATATATATATATATATATATATATATATATATATATATATATATATACATATATATATATAATATTTATAAATAAATATTATATTATTAATACTAAATTATTAATATGTATATATATATATATATATATATATATATATATATATATATATATATATATATATATATATATATACAGAAAAATTAGTACAAAATTAGTACCGTCGGTGTCAAGCTCAGAAGGACTTAACCATCCGGCTTTCTTCAGCTTATGTTGTCACATGTTACAGAAATGTTAATTCAATATATATATATATATATATATATATATATATATATATATATCAACAAAATGAAGAAAAAAAAGGAAAAAGTCTTGATTGAAAATGATATATTTATCGAAAGTTTTGCCTAAAAAAAAAATTTTTTTAATAATTTTATTTTTTATATTGCAACATTTTTTGATTTTCAAATTTTAATATAAAATGTTCATACCCATGGATGCTTCTTTAGATGTGATCAATTTCCGTGTTCAAACACGTGCCAACCGATGCAACACCTCGCCCGGACTTGATCTTACTTTAAACTGTCCTCTTTAACACCTCGACATACATTTCTTTCTGTCTTTACGGTTGATTCGCTCTCTTGGGTAAATACCAACAAAATGAAGAAAGAAAAAAGGAAAAAGTACTGATTGAAAATGATATTTCTATCGAAAGTCTTGCCTAATTTTTTAAAAATAAATGTGGGAGTCGCATGCTAAGAACAGGGCCATTTGGAGAGGGGTCGTGGCCGTAGAAGCAGAGACTTCTGAAGAGCGCCGCTTGGCTGCACCCAAAGAGAAGAAGCGCAGGCGAAAGGGGCTCTTAAACAAGACACCGACTAGTGGCGATTCCAAGCACCATTTCTCCCCGTGTACATTTCGGAACGCTGACGAGTCCTCATTGGCGGTAGACGTTTTTTTTTTTAATTTAAAAAGCCAGCCCATCTGGATGAAACCGCGGTACGCCTCTGAAATATGTAACGTATAGTTTTTTTAAGTAAATTATTTGTATTTAGCTCTCACTTTTTGCGATCGAGCACTTCATTGATTTCTTTTCAACATAACCTGTCATACTATAATATATATATATATATATATATATATATATATATATATATATATATATAAACATACATATATGTGTGTATTTGTGTGTGTGTGTGTGTGTGTGTGTGTGTGTGTGTGTGTGTGTGTGTGTGTGTGTAAAGGAGTAAAGCTCCCAACATTTGTGAAAAGTTTATTATTTTGTTGTTTTATGATTTTATAATTTTATATAACGCGTTTCAAGCAGATATGTAAATCCATCCAAATGGATTTACATATCTGATGAGAGCGTACCACCGTTTGAAACGCGTTATATAAAATTATAAAATGATAAAATAACAAAATAATAAATGAATATTGAAAAAAAACTTTTTACAAATGTTGGTAGCCTTACTTCTTTTACATATATACTTTTCTCTCGTTGGAACTGCACTAATACTGCCCTACCCTCTTATATATATATATATATATATATATATATATATATATATATATATATATATATATATATATATATATATATATATAGAGAGAGAGAGAGAGAGAGAGAGAGAGAGGGGGGGCATGCAGACAGACAAACGGAGACACAAAGAAAGAAAGAAAAAAAGAAAGAAAGACGAAAAGAAAGGACGAGAGAGTGCTCGTTACCGTTTTGTTATATGAATCGTCAACGAAGTAAGTCGTACTAAATCAGTGTTGTCTTCTTACAAATCCCGACGAGCACCACAAACGTAGTGAGTGTGTATGTACGAGAGGAGATGAGGAGGGGAGCCAGGTCAAATAAAAGGTGAGCTTTTGTTTCTGATGAAGATGGTGTCTATCTCCACGTTGCCATGCCAACGGTTACTGATCGCCGCTCCTGCAATCTGGCTTCTCGGGCATTACTCTCTCACACGTAATTGTTCGCACTCGTAATGACGACGACGACGACGACGACGACCATGAAATCCATTACGAAGAGCCGTTCCGAAAGCAGGTCCGTTCGGATAATAGCATCCAGGAATTGCGGCATCCTTTCATCTTGTGTTCTTTCTGTTTTCCTTTTTTCTTGTTGCCGCTGTTGTTCCTCGTCGTAAGAATTTGTTTTTTCTTTTTTTTCTTTTTTTTCTTCTCTTTGGAGCTCAAAGCGAAACGTGAATGTGTCTCTCTTCTTACACAGACGACCATTATGCGATGCGATAAGATCTTACGATATAACTTGAGTTTATTCTTCACGCGCCGTAAAAACTTTAAAGACAAATCTGCATAGAAACGGTGCAATCGGGTGCTGGAAGTGGCTGGCTACTTTTAACACTTCTAAAACCAAGCTTTTCTCCCTTCCATCACCAACGCCTCAATTCCTGTTTTGACTCCATATAAATGAATCGTTCTCTTCTTAAAGAAGCCCCTTTACTACGACAAGCCTCGAGGAATGACTTTCACTCCAGATCCACAATGGAAGACTTATATCCAATCTGTTTCTAAGATCGTTGGGGAAATGGTTGGCTCATTCTATCGAATAACAATATGGAATCGACTTCTCGTCAGATCACCGAGGTTAAGCGGCGTTGAAACTGGTTATTATCGTACAAGAGTGACTGTTTGCAAATACCAGGTACTTCAAGCAAAACACTTCCAGCTAGGTGTAGAAATAAGATACCGGTCTAGCTTGGTGGAGATCGGCGACAAACTAGCGTCTTGTCACGGGGATGGTTCACGCCATGTTTTGATAGCATTCTATGACTGATTTTAACTCCAGATATAAAATGGAAACCTTATATCCAATCTGTTGCCAAGGAGAATGTTTGGATCACTCTACCGCTCCAGAAAATACTTGCCCCCTGATGCAATCCTCTCTATATATATAAGACTCAGATACGTCATAAGATGGAGTAATACTGGAGTAATACTGCTCCCACATCTGGGGAGGCGCCGCCCTGAGTATTCTCCGTGGCCGAGACGAAGTTCCAAATCGACTAAAATATCTAATGGACGATGATCTTATCTGTTTCTTACTTACTAAAAAAAACGTTGCTAGTCTCTCTCTACTCAATTGATACTTTCATCGAAGGTGCTCGACTGAGCTCCAGTCTCTGGTTCCTACTCGTAAGACATTCACAGCAGGAACTCGTTTTCTACTACAACGAAAAAAAAAGACTTCACCTCGTTACTCCATCTGCATAACGTAAGGAGGAATTTCCAAAACAGAGCTTTTTTTGCAAAATCCTCTCGTCTGTAGAGCATATTACCCCTGGACTACTTCCTTGCAGACTACAACTTAGCCGTCTTCAAATCACATGTCAACAAGTACTTGTCACGAATCGTAACATAAAGTATGAAACTTAGTTCAATGCATTGATCAATTTCGACTGATAATCGTTCCATCCCCTTATACATTCTTATCCTCGAGTGGATATTGGACTTGATAAGTGGTTATCAACAAACGGGGGAAAAGTGTCGTTTTCTATTAATCTCCCCATGTTGGGGAATGATGTCTAAATGAGGAGGTAATGATTGAATCGTTTCACAATAATTAGTTTCATAAAAAAAGTGGCGAAGTGGAGGCGTGGAAGCACTTCGTGAAATATTTAAATACCTCCCTTTTTTGTGAAATTTTAACAATGAATATTTTAACAATAAATATTCACCAAATTTCATGTTTTTGTGAGTATTTTAAAGGTTTTTAGGGGACGAATGTGGTTACAATCTTCCATTTTAAAATTGAAATATTTCAGATGTGTAGATTCTCTGAAATTCAATTTTGTCTTAAGAACCCTTAAGCTTCAGCCTTAAACTTTAGAAATTTTCTAGAATCAAAATCATGTAAAAAAATTTGATCAAAATTAGAATACGGATTCTAGACATAAAGTTTAGTAACAGTATATCTTGATTTTAATCTTTGTAAGCGTAAAAAATGTTCTGTTCGAGGAATTAATTTTACTTTTATGTCTAAACTCGCCTTCCGACTTCCGTATGAACGGAACTGACGTAAGTCAAATACTGCCTGTAGTTGCCGTTCTAGAAAACTTACTGCTCACGGCAAATGACACAATTCCCTTGTGAGACGATCTCGTTGTCGGTTATCAACTTCTGACAAATGTAAAACTTCAAAGACTGAGTGTAGATCTGAGTGCATTCATGTCACGGCTGAGGGCGGGTGGAAGGGCGAAGTAAAAAAAAGGGGTCACAATTAATTATTCAGTAAGAACAACGTTATAAAAGAATTGTCTTCAGTAGATACTATTTATCTTCCTCCCACAAGGTAAGATGTGACACAAGGTCGGGAAAGTGGGATTTGAAACTCCCGCGCCCTCGATAAGGGAGAGCACTTTGGCCTACAAAAAATGCCTGGGCAGCCCCGTCAGCATTTTCCGGTAGTAGCGCCTCAGACAGTAAGCGATAAACTTACTCGACCTCAAAAAGAGGGAGCAAAGCCTAGGGGGGGTTGGATCTCCTAGAACTGCACAGGACAAACCCACAGACCGGCAGAATCAAGGCCCGAGAGTCAAGACGTTACGGGTCTATAGGGTGTAGTATCCATCGGAACAGATACTACACTTTGATCTTAGCCAAAAGGATGTAGATATTTTCGACATACGGAATATGTGAGTGTTGTTCTATTATTTCTCAGCCGAAAACAGCAAGAACAAGGAAATCATCGCCGTTATCGTACTACAAAGACGTTATTTATCTTCCTCCCACAAGGTAAGATGTGACACAAGGTCGGGAAATCAATGAGACTATACGCAATCTCAGACTCTCCAGGGTACCGGGAACAAGTTTGATTTTGTTCCCCTCGGTATAAGGCTCGTATTTTTCCCTGAAGAGCTGACGATACTCCTCTGGGGTCTTTTGAGTCTGGGGTTCCCATCCTGCTGAATTTCCGGGGGCCTTGGGAGCCGTCTTCGTTGGAGGCCTCTGACCAGCAGGGATTGGAGACCCAGAGCTGCTTAGTGCTGGCCATGCCTCTTTTGTTGTTTTAGAGGCCTCCCTCATCTCTTTCTCTCTATGCTTTGATCGTCGATGTACTTCCCTCTCAGAAGCGTCTGATGATGAATCATCCGAGGAGCACCCTACATTTTGAGCCACCTCTAAATCTAGAGAATGGCTCTTGGTTAATTGATTTGTTTTCCTCCTTTGACCCTTTTCAAAAGGAGTGTTGTCGAAACCGGCAAAAAACTCTTCATGAGAAACGGTCACTCTTGGGATCTCTTCGAAATCCCCAAAAAAGAAAATCTGGGCCGCCATCAGACACGGAACCTGAAACTGGGGCGCCACCGGCTGTGGTAATCCCCGAATCGAGAACCGAAGAGATTTGGGAGCACTCGGGTGTGCTAACCCCTGACTGAACTGGGTCGTCACTAGGCGTGATTTCCCCCGACCGCACTGGAGTGCCGCTCGGTGCGACACTCCCCAACAAAGATCCAGAGGTACCCTGCGGGGCTACACCTCCTGGGGGCACTCGGGTGTGCCACCCCCCGACCGGACTGGAGTGTCGCACGGCACGACACTCCCCGAACTCGCACCTGGGGCGCACACGTCCGTGCAGCCCACTATCACAGGGGTGCCCTTCGCGGCCACACCCCTCTCGCTGTCCTTAGCCAAGACAGCTCTGGCTTTCGAGACCCAGGTGGCCTCCATCGAAATCTGGGTCTGTCTTCTGCCCACAACCCGCCGATTCGGAATCAGGGAGATCGTCGCCTAATAGGTACGTGAGTCTTCCCCGAACCTGCCGGCTGCTTAAGTTGGGACAAGCAGTCAGACTCTGAAAAAAGAATTAATTTAAATTATTTGCCAAAAAAGCGGCTACAAGAAAGGGGAGCCGAAGAGACAAAGTTCTACCAACGGGGAGCTGCCTCCCCAACGGGGGAGGAATTAGATAGGAAGATAGAACATATAAAAAAGAGAAAAAAGAGAAAAAATTCCCAAAAGGGGAGCAGAAAAGTGAAAAACTCCCCAAAAGGGGGAGCAGAAAAAAGTGACGAAAGCCCCAAAAGGGGACTAGGTCAAACAACGCTTTAACCTAGCCAAAGGCCCGATAGCGGATCACTGGTCTTTGGGAAGACGAAAATGTCGCAACTGAGAACAGATACTACACTTCAATCTTAGCCAAAAGGCCGAGAATGTATTTAGAGAAATACATCTTGCAAAACATTAACTCTTAGAGTTAAAATTACATCTGCCAGATGTATTAACCCTTAGGCATAAAAGCCCGCTGTGTAAGGGGGGAAAGGGGGGTCGGGGGGTCATTGTGACATTTATAACACATTTTTAAAACATTTTTTATTTCACATTAGCAAAAACAAAGACAATGACATTTTTTATTTTTCAAAAAACAAAAAAGCACAATGAAAAAATCTAATCTACCCTAAGCTAGACATTTGCACTAAAAAATTCACAGTCACTCTATGGCTTAACCCTACTTAAAATATCCCCAAAATGTAACATGAAAACATGAAATAACGTGGGAGTGTTATACACACTAAAAACACCCAAAAAGAAAGAAAAATAAAGAACCAAATAAAATGATATGGGGTGGTTAGTAGGGCCCTCCCTACCCTCTTGCTAAGTCTGGACCGCCCACTGTTTTCCGGCTCGAGGCCGAAAACAAGCAGGTCGACCCCTAAATGGGAGTGGGAATTAAGTGGGGCGTTCTGAAAATAAATTAATCGGGATCTGTGTACGGGAATGGATGGCGTCTTCAAAGATAATATTGGCAAGGGTTTCATCAGCCGGGGACAAAATAAATATGTGGAGTGGGCATCTTTGGAAGCTCTCTAGTGCCGGCAAAAACAAAATCAGGACAGGACATCATTTATTCCTACTAGCTAAGATTCAACTAGGCTAACACTTTGAATTTACATTGGGCTGGGTTCCGTAGGACCCAGTACCGCCTGCTGCATGCTAAGGAGGAAAAACGTATTCAAACTTGGCTCCTCGTCGGATGCACAAACTAGTGTTGCGCACCCATCTTCTATTGAAATCCATGCGATGTAGTCGTTTCCAATCGCATCTGATTTTCACTTTAAGCTGATGCTTAAAGTAAACAACCAGATCACGATCCGAAACAGACCCAACCCCATGAACCTCATCTAGACGTGTAACCCACGTCACTAACCTAGCTACGGCCATGATCACAAGAAACACCATTCGCTTCTCTCTAGACCACGGCGGCGCTATGTTGTTGATGACGAATGCTACATCCAGGACCAGCGGCTGCTCGGCGTCGATGCGAGCCGTTATCTCTCTGACATACTCCCAGAGAAGACGTAATTTTCTGCAAGTGAAGAATGCGTGCTCGGCCGTTTCTTCCTCATTGTCCTCACAGTGCGGGCACAAGGGAACGTCCCTTATGCCATCCCTGCGTAATCTGCCATAGAGGGGCAGTGCATTCCGAACAAGTCGCCAGGCCAGAGAGTACTCAAAATTGTTGAGATAACTCTGGCCTGGCGCCCAACTCCACTGGGAGCGAGCCTCCTCCGTCGACAATCCAAGCCGTCTCCCAAGCGGATCCGAAGCGGACCCCTCCACTAGATCTCGATACAGTCTCTTCCTAGACCGGGCAAGGTCACTGGACCCCGGCAACGCCTTAAGCGCAGCTCGGCATTCGGTGACGAACAGCGACTCTCCTCTCGGCTTACGTCGACCTTCGACCGAGTGGTCGGATATGAGGTTGGGAAAGGCGTTCTCAACCGCAGGGACCCACGGAGCGTCTTCCGTCAAAGTACGACTCAGGATAGCCAGTCTCTCAGCATGTCTATGACTTGCCAAGTCAGGCACCCCAAGCCTCCATCACACGGACGTTGCGTACATACCTGTCTGCGGACGTATGCTTTCCACCCCTTCCACAGAAGTGAAAAGAGCAAGCGCGTGAAAGCAAAAAGGCGGTCCGCAGGCAGCGGGAGTACAGACAGTCGGTAAAAGATGAGAGGAAAGCCGTAAGTGGCGCACGCCTCCGCTCTCCCCTTCAAGGAAAGTTTCCTTCGAATCCAAGCCCTCACAGACGATTCGACCTTTGCCTGTACTTTCGACCAATTCTTTTCCAGCTGGAGACCCGGTCCGAACCAAACGCCAAGGATCCGAACCGGGCCATCGGTCCAGCTGAAATCACCTGGAAGTGCTGTCTCTCCGCTCCAGGCAGCCAACCGTAGGCCGTTGGACTTGCTGCGGTTGACAATGGCCCCTGTCACTTCTTCGTACCGAGCGAGCGCCTTAATCACCGCTTCTATGTCTTCACGGCTGGACACAAAAACGGTGACATCATCGGCATACGCGGAAACCCTGACTCGCGCATAGTGAGGAGGGATAGCGATTCCGCGCAGGACTGGTGTTGCCGCCCCGTCCCTTAATTTGCGAAGGAAGGGCTCCAACGCCAGGACATAAAGCAGGGGCGACAGCGGACAACCCTGACGTACCGAACGAGAAACCACGAACGACTCCGAAAGCCTACCGTTTACTTGCACCGCTACCGTCGGCAGACGGTACAGAATCGAGACCCACTTGCGGAAGTCCGGATTAAAACCGGCAGCCTCTAGAACAGATTCCAAGAAACCATGGTCGACCCTATCGAAAGCCTTGGACTGATCTAAATTGATCAGCACGGCTTCAGTGTCGTCTTCTGTACCCTCTAGGATCGTGCGAACCAGATGCAAATTGTTTTGAATTGACCTCCCCTTCACAGCATAGTTCTGCTCAGGCACGATCAAGTCAGCGATAACAACCTGCAAACGATTCGCAAGAACACGGGCCAAAATCTTTAACTCTGTGTTTAACAGAGTTATGGGCCTATAACTATCGAAATCCCCCACTCCACATTGGCCCCCCTTCTTCAACAATGTGACCACTCCTTTGGTAACCTGCACAGGGATCGAGCCCTGAGCAAACCAGTGGTTAAACACATCCTTCAGAAGAGGAACAAACATGGGCGACAGCCTCAAGTAAACTTCGTATGGCAGACCATCGAGTCCTGGAGATTTGTTGTAGCCAACCTGCTTCAACACAGTAATGATCTCACCCTCTGTAACGTCCCCATCACAGCCAGCTGCTTGGGCCGTCTCTAGGCGGGGCGAGTCAGCCAAATAGCTGTCAAACTCCTGGCCGCGGAGTCTGGGTAGTTGGGTGAAGCGATCCTCCAAATGCTCGCGGAACCCCTCGCAAATCTCACGAGTAGATACCAGGGTACGTCCTTCCAGGTTATTCGCCTTCCGAATGTACCCATCCGAGCCACGACGTAAAGCAGCCTTACGCTCAACAGCGTCAACGTTCACAGCTTCGTTAGAGACTTTCTTTAACCTAGCTCGAACTACTTGACCTTCATATCGCTCGCTAGCCAAGCGATTAAGGTCCCCCTTAATTAAGGCTATCTCTAAGGGATCCCCCAGCCACCGCCCGGGTCATCTTATCATCTACACGCTTCTGTGTCCTAGCCCTATCTTGAGCGAGGCGCTGGCTATAGCGGACACAAAAGCGTCTAACATGAACCTTAGTTTTAACCCACCAACTACTCCCGATAACCGCCCCCACTAAAGCCCGCTGAAGTAGTAACGTTAGCTTGTCCCGGAAGTCGGGTATCTCCAGTAAGGAGGTATTCAACTTCCAGTACCCAGCTAACCTAGGCCTATCGCTTAAACTCAAACGGGCCATAACCAATTTATGGTCCGAGTGACCTAACCAAGTGAACGTGGGACAATATAAGAAATCTATGTCGCCTCTTCTAACTAACATTCTGTCTTAGTAAGTACTCGGACAGAAGGCCGCGCTAGTATGCCACGTCCACATCTCCCGCCCTGGGTGATCAACGCGAAATCTGTCGACAAGATCGCATGAGGCGATCAGGTCAGACAGACTGCTATCACACATATCCGACCCTCTATTACCCCCGACCTTATCTATCTTGGGGTCAAGGACGGCATTCCAATCCCCCATTAATACTACACGCTCCGGACCCCCGAGAAACGTCTCCAACCGTCGAAAAAAGGAAACCCTCTCACCAACAGTGTTAGGCGCATAAACCGCAACGATCCGAAACTTGCTGCTGTCAACGGCAACATTGACTACGACCAATCGTCCTTCCGCATCCGTATGAACAACGCGCACTGTCGCGGACAGAGTGCGTCTCACTAGCAAAGAGACACCACAACTACGAACATATCCATATGCTGAAAACAACTCAAAGTCATCAGTCAGCACATCACAATCCCCGTACGAACAGAAGTGGGTCTCCTCGATCGCAGCAATATCTACCTTAAGCGCCACGAGATCCCTCAGCAGGCGAACAGCCTTGCTTCGGGATCTCATGCCCCTCACGTTCAATGTAGCCAAGTTTAAAGCCATTATTACTCCTAATCAGTGTTACAAACGGGACTAAAGTCCTCGGGAGTGAGGACGCCGAAGGCCTGACCGAGACTGCCGGTCAGCAGTTCGGACGAAATCCGTCCGTCTCTAGACAGCCCCCCCCCACGTCCAGGGGGAAAGTCAGTTTGAGTGCCCGAAAAAATGAGGGGTGAACATAAGCAGGGACCCTCCCCATACATCTGGCAGCCAGCTTACGTGATGACGGGTGCTCCTCATCTATTAGCTTCATTCCCGGAATCACCTTTTTACCCGCCTCCACCATCCTCCACAGAGCCTTTGCCCTGCTACCCTTTTCCTGGCGAATAAATGTTGTTAACATTGGGGCATCCATAAAGTTCAGCGGATTCTGGACCTGTTTGCCCCTCACATGGGTGAAGGCTACCAGCATTTTGAGGTATTTTTTCTGTCGGCCATTCAAATACGCCTGTGTCTGTGTAGCATTGGCCTCGCAAATCCTTTCATCAGGGAAAAAAGGATACTTCTTGTTTTTCTCATATCTTACTACCGGTGGAGTCGGAAGTTTAGCTTCCTCGACAGGGGCTCTTTCTGCTTCCTCTGTCCTGGTAGTCGGGGATCTATCTCTGGGCCTATTTGAGGGGGTATCCAAAAGGGAAGGGGTGTTTTGCGCAACCTCAGTTGAAGGGGACGGGATTGGGTTTTGGGGGGGGGGTGAGCAAGTTCAGTGCCACTGCTTTCTATCATTTCGTCTTTTGATTCTTCTTCTTCCACCATCTCTTCCTCTGCTGCTTCCTTTGCCTCTTTAATTTTCTTGGCTTTGTTTTCCTTAGGCTTTTCTGAGTCCATTCCTTCAACGACCATTACCGTCTCGTCCTCATTTGATTTCTCATCCTCCTCTGACGAGTGGGTCGGCAATTTTCGTTTCACCGCCGGAGTGGGTGTATTTACCGGTGGAACAGGAGTTTTTGTCCCCTGAATAGGGGGTTTGACAACCGGAGCTGATTTGGAGGTAACGGTGGTCTTCTTTGCTTTTTTGCCCACTACCGTACTCCACTTGGGGGAATCGTTCTCCGTCCCGGCTGCCTCTACTGTGTTTTCTTGAGGTACCACGGGTGCCTTTTTCTGTGTTGAAGGCACATACGCCGGGAACTTCGCTGGAATCCTTTTCGGGCAATCTTTTGCCATATGCCCCGGCGTCTTATAGCTCCAGCAATACGGCCTTCTTCCCACCACAATGAGTGACATTGCCCAGGATTCGCACTGTAATTGCGCGGGGATGTCCAAAAAGCTTTTATGGCTTACTCTCATTTTTAAATTGTACTCCCCTGTTTGCCTCGACGTCACCATACTGTGACATAACTGCTCCTAGATGGTCGGAGCCAATACAGCATGGGACGCCGAGGATTGTGATGGTCGTCCTTCTTTTCCCCTGATATTCTGGCTTAATTCTTAACCCTTTCCATATCAGGTCCTGTCTTGCCACTTTCTCGGCATCCTGTTGGAAGCAGGATATCCCACATGGCATAAGATCGCTGAACTACGTATGTGGCTGGGACGTTCAAGTCCCCCAACATCTCGAACATATTGTCCTTCGTAACCCTGGTCAACCCCTTCGCTTTAGCGTCCGTCGTTACTAAGGACACAATCCTCAACCTCAAGCTTTCAAGGGTGCCAGGGATAAGCTTTATTGTACTACCCTGGGTATAAGCTTCGTATTTTTCCTTGAAAAGCTGTTTATACTCTTCAGGGTTTTTTTGCGCTGTAGGTCTCCACGCTGCCACATTCCGAGAACTTCCTGGGGTCGGCGTGATTTCTCTAGCCTGAGATTCTCTTTCCGCAGGGATTGGAGCACTACCCAATACTGACCATGACTCTGCTTGCTTTCTGGATGCCCCCCTTTTCAACTTAGGCCTTGCTTGCCTTTGCTGTTTAGCACGGTCTTCCGAGGACTCCCGATCTAACCCCGATGAGGAGCACTCTCAAATAAAACTAGGTCTATAGTTTTCTTTTTGTGCTATCCCCAAATCCAGGGAATTGCATTTTCTTAAGGGTTCTGGACTTTTTGGGTGATTGAAAGGAACATCATCCATAACCGCCAAGAGGTCTTTCTTAGTCATTATACCTCGACTAGTTTTGACTGGCGTTATGAAGTCCCCCAAAACCAGATCTTTGTTTTCAGCAGACCTAACCCTCGGCCTGGAACGCGGAACTGAGACATCAACTGCCGAGCCAAACTGGGTGCACTCGGGTGTGCTAATCCTATCCACATCTGGGGTGCCACTCGATGCGACGTTCCTCCACGTACTTGAGGTGCCCGGCGTGGCCACACCTCCTTGGGCGCACTCGAGTGTGCCACCCACCAACGCAACTGGAGTGTCGCCCGGCACGACACTCCCCGACCTTACTGACGGATCTGAGGTGCCCGGCGAGGCAACACCTCCTGGAGCGCACTCGGGTATGCAACCCCCCTCTAATACGACTGGGGCGCACTCAGGTGTGCAACACCCCTCCAATACGACTGGGGCGCACTCGGGTGTGCAACCCCCTCCAATACGACTGGGGCGCACTCGGGTGTGCAACCCCCTTCCCGGTCGGAGAACCGCTCGGCACGGTTCTTCCCAACATCATTGGGTCGTATTCAGGAGTACGATTCACCAAATCTAATAAGGTGCCCTCCGCGGTCACACCTTCCTCGCTGTTGTCAGCGACAACACAGTTTTTTGAAACGGGTCTGAAAGAGGCACGACACCCGCCGATTCGGAATCGAGGAGACCGTCACCGAAGACCGGTACGCAAGCCTCTCCGAAACCTGCCAGCTGCTTAAGTGCGCACCTCAGACAGACGCTGAAACAAAGAATAAAAAATAATTAAATGCCCAAGAGGGGCGAACAAACCTGACTGTAGGACTAGACCCGCCGATTCGGAGACGAGGAGACCTTCACCGTTTTACGGGTTCGTCAGTCTCCCCGAAACCTGCCAGCTGCTTAAGTCAGCCCAACAGTCAGGGAAAAGAAGAAGGAAGATGAAAAAATAAGAAAAGTCCCAAGAGGGGGCAAAAAAGTGACAAAAGCCCCAAGAGGGGGCTTGGTCAAAAGTGAAAAATGTGCTTTAACCTTGCCGGTGGCACGGTAGCAGATCGCTGGTCTTTGGGAAAATGAAAGTGCAGCAACTGAGAACAGATACTACACTTCGATCTTAACCAAAAGGCCGAGAAAAGACCGAGCAAGACAAAGACTTTTACGAACATTTAACAAAATTAACCGACAAGATCGTCGAACCAACATCAGTGTCCAGATAAAGTCTGGTTGCTCTAGTATAGAGACTTTAATTGTTGAAACTCGTTTGAGATGGGCTGGTCACGTTGTAAGAATGAGCGACCAGTCCTATCCTAAGAAAATATTTTATTCCGAACTGAATGTGGGAGCTAGAAACTTTGGAGGACAGAAGAAGTGGTACAATGGATTGTTTGAAGAAGGATATGAAGAAGAGGTGTGGAATTGATCACACAACATGGGAAGCCAGTGCACGTGGGAGAGTGGAGTGGGGGAATGGAATAAGGAGTGGTGTGGAAATATTTGAAAGTGAACGGCGTCATCACGTTGAAGAACTGAACGCAATTGCGAAATGATAAAGCATGCCCGATCCGTAATGGGATGTGTGGATCTCCAATTAGACTGTTTTCTCATATGAGAACCCACAAATGAAGGCCCTGGTGACCCGTATACTCGATTCAAATGACGGCCATGATAATGATGGTACAATCTATGTATTAATACGCGTAAAAAAGGATAAAGTTGTCGAACATAGTCGAAGGTGACTCGAAGGCTCCGTTTTCATTAGCTACGACACCGAGATATAGGGGAGGGCGCCACTCCTTTCCCGGGATTACTCCACTTCCCATTAATCTTCGCCTTATAATGATGAGTGTTTAACAAGGGAGCATCAAGTACAATTTTTAAGTCCTTCGTATGGCTTAACCGAGGATTGAACCCTGGTCCCCAGGATCATTAGCGAACACTCTTACCCTCATACTTACCTATATTCCGTTCTCGTACGTACATAAAAAAGAAATATCAAGCTCGACCACCACCACCACTCGTTAATCCACACGCAGCCACCATACATACATGCAGACAGGGATAGAAAGAGACGAGTAAACCTAAAACACGCGGTGAGTGTTATGCGTACTAATTCACGCGTGTTGATATATACTGTCACCATTACCGAGACATATAACGTGTCAACGAGAGAGACAAACAGCTGTTTCTGTCCACAACACAAAACACAAGACAAATAAGAGAGAGGGTGTGAGAGAGATAGAGAGAGAGAGAGGGGGTAGGAGGAGAGAAATATAGAAAGACAAATAGACAGAGATACCACATTTATATTCATGGTGATTTACGCCACTAATATAACATACCATATGATTTTTATAAAGTAATAACCTTCAAATGACACATGTCAAAGTTTGAGCACTATCGGACTATTAGTTTACAAATGACAGTTATTTAAGCGAAGCTACTGTTGCACATTTCCAAAACAATGGAAAATAATAATTTCGTGTGGTGATAAAGTATTGCTTTCTGATGGGTAAAATACTGTTCAAGCAACGTGTTTAGTGATAAGTGTCGTTCAGATTGTCCCAGAAAAACAATAAAAAACAGTTCACAAACTCGTTTTGACCGATCGTAAGTTAAAGTTGCGTGAAATAGCAGAGGAGTTGAAAATATCAGAAAGTCGTGTATTCACCATTTTACATGAATGTTTACGAATGAGAAAGTTGTGTTCAAAGTGGGTGCCGCATTAACTCACAGTCGATCAAAAACAACAACGCGGCAACGATATCAGAAAGTCGTGTATTCACCATTTTGCATCAACATTTGTCAATGAGAATATATATATATATATATATATATATATATATATATCTATATATATATATATATATATATATATATATATATATGTGTGTGTGTGTGTGTGTGTGTGTTGCAGTTGGAGAAGGTATGGTGCCAAATGACCGAAGAATAGCGACTGCGTGTCCAAGAAAGACAATAAGGAGGATCATCTCAATTATCGCCCTGTCAGTCTCACATCTGTTATCTTCAAGGTCACAGAGACTATTCTCCAGCAGGCGGTCATGAACAACTTCTTTCTAAGCCTAATTACAAACACTTTCCGTCAACTATACATAACTTTGGTACGGCCATTCTTGAGTATACCATCAAAGCAACGAATATTTAGCTACAAAAAGATATCTTACACCTGGTACGTGTTAAACGGTTGGCAACCGGGATGGTGACGGGACTCTCGACGCTTACCTACAAAGAGCGGCTTTACACATTAAATCTGTTCTCACTTGTGCAGCGGAAGATGCGAAGAGACTTGATTCTGGCGTACAACATCATCAACGGGAATCTAAGTCTACATTTCCATGAGTTTTTCATGCAAGCGTACACTCGAAGTCTCCGTGGTTAGGGTTAGGGTAAAAGTTAGAGTTAGGGTTAGGGTTAGGGTAAGGGTTGGGGTTGAGGTCATGGTTAGAATTAGGGTTAGGGTTAGGGTTAGGGTTAGAGTTAGGGTTAGGTTAGGGTTAAGGTTAGAATAAGGGTTAGGGTTAGGTTAGGGTTAGGGTTATGGTTAGAATTAGGGTTAGGGTTAGAGTTAGGGTTAGACTTAGGGTTAGTGTTAGGGTTAGGGTTAAAGTTAGGGTTAGGGTTAGAGTTAGGGTGAGGGTTAGGG
>OY744518.1:137065932-137100932 GCA_963556195.1 Sepiola atlantica
CAGAAATAAGTGAAGAAATGTTATTTTCAGGTTTTTTTTTCTAAAGGTGACGTTTCATTAAAGAGCATGGGGATTCCGAATAAAAACGAGAGAATAAGAAGACAGAAAAAATAGAAGATTGAAAGGAGGATCTCATGTTATTTTCGAATATACAAAGTTGCATTGGCGCTTTAGAATAAAACAGAAAGAAGGATATAAAGAGAGAGGGAGAGAGAGAGAGCGGACAGTAGGAACAGTAAAAATGAAGGGCTGTTGAAATAAACTGTAGATATAACCTTCAAGTTTTAAATGTAGGAAGAATGTGTAAAATATAAAATCTTTCGATTGCAACAAATCGCTTAACTTCACACGAACGAAAACATTTCGGTGTTTTTTTTTCTTCATTTTTTTTATCTTTCGTTTAACAGTAGATAAAATTCAATTTCAGAGATAATTCCCCCAAAGATCTTTCGAATTCAATGAGATATTTCGTTTCGCCAAATCTAAATTTGGAACCTTTTTTTTCCGACTGTGATCTTAAATTTGTTTCCCATCGTATTATTTTGGCAAATCGTAAAATCGCAGCATTGCCAAAAATAACATCGGTTCAAATATGGATCTGACTTTCCTGTCTTGGAATCAATAAAAAATACGTCCATTCTTTTAGACAACGTCCAGAACAATAAACAAGAACCAATAGTCTGAAGATGCGTCCATTCAATCTACGCGTTTAGTGATGAAAATGCTATTTCGAACTTAAGATTGCAAGACTGAGAAAACTAATTTTAAACCTGAGTTTTACAGATCAAAGAAACCTTTTTTCAAATTTAAACATGACAAACCAACGAAAGTTCTAATTTAAACTTAAGCATGACAGACAAAGGAAAATGCTATTTCAAATTTAAGTATGACAGACCAATCAAATAGAATGGTATTTCAAATTTAAACGTGACAGACAGAAGAACATATTATTTTAAACTAAAGTTTGAAAGACTGGTGAAAATGTAATTTTAAACATAATTTTCACAGATATAAAAAAAAGTGGTTCAAACTTGAGTGAGACAGACCAACAAAAATGCTATTTGAAACTTAAGCGTGACAAACGAAAATGCTATTTCAAACATAAGCGTGACAAACAAAAATGCTATTTCAAACATAAGCGTGAGATAACGACAAAAATGCTATTTAACATTTAAGCGTGACAAACGAAAATGCTATTTAAAACTTAAGCGTGACAAACGAAAATGCAATTTCAAACTTAAGCATGATAGACCGACTAAAATACTAGTTTAAACTTAAGCGTGACAGACCACGGAAGATTTTATTTCAAACGTAAGCGTGATAGACAAAAAAAAAATATATATATATATATATACTTAGTTGTCTGTTGTGTCTGACAACGATAGTCCGGCTCCCACTACTGTGGGTCCTTATATGGCTGTAGAGCTAAATCCATGATTATTAAACCCCGGGTAACGCCGGGGAAGGCCCGCTCGCTAGTAAATAAATAAAAAGATTGAAGAACAAAATAAAATAATAGAATAACAAGGGCGGACATTCTTAAAATGCGTCCATTCATCTTGCGCGTTTATGGATAAAAATGATATTTCAAACTGAAAATCACAGACAGACAGACAGACAGGCAGACAGGCAGACAGACCAACGGACCTATCAAAAATAGAGATGTGAGAATACATCTGAAAAAAAAAATGATGATAACTCGCTTTTATCTTTACCAAAACCTACCATTAACTTTGAGTCTGGTGTCGCTAATAATTAAAAAAAAACAAAACAATGGATCTTGATGTTAATTGCGATTCCGACTGAAATAATCAAGATTAAAAAAATTAATGATCTTGTTATGCTCGAATCCGTGTCTTTTTTTATGGAAATCGCTCCAGACAAGGCATGAAGCCACTTTATGTAAGGAGCTAACAAGGACGAAATATGATTATCGAAAAGGCAGGAGATACCTATTGACCTTAGTCTTGAAAAGACCAAGGTTATAGGTAAAGGGAAACAGTCAGCAGGAAGCGAGTTCCACACACCTGCGGTTCTTGGAAAGAAGCTACTGGAATAGGAAGCTGTATTAACCTATTCGTTTCTTTAAACCAATGGATTTTCTTTCCCTTTGTTTGTTTTTGTTTTTTTTATGGCAATCTCTCTAGACAAAGCATGAAGCCACTTGATGTAAGGAACTAACAATAATGAAATATAATTATCACAAAGATAAGAGATGCCTATTGGCTTTAGTCTTGAAAAGACCAAGGCTATATGTAAGACGAAAAACAGTCAGCAGGAAGAGAGTTCCACAAGCCTACCGTTCTTGGAAAGAAGCTACTAGAATAGAATGCCGTCTTACAATGAGGCATCAAAACAGCGAATTGATAAAGACCACTAGACCAATGAGTAAAACGAGCTGGGACAAAAGAAGCAGGGAATAGATCACACAATTCCGCAGAACACATGCCATAATTGTACTTATAGAAGAGACTGAAACTCGCAACATCACGTCTGTGAGAAAGAGGGTGTAGGAAAGATTAAAGAGAGGGGCGCAATCAAATTACAGATACGTTTCTGCACCTTATCAAGAACCCTCAAATGGGACAGCGATTCACCAGCTCAAATATGACAACAGTACTCCATACATGGTCTGATTGTAGATTTGTAGAGATAGAGAATAGCCTCAGGTGTGAGAAAGTGTTTGGAGCGATAGAGAGAACCGACTTTACGTCTTATTTTCATGTGCACATATTTACACAATTCCATGTATTGGATTCACTCCTAAACTAATTAACCGATCTTTAGGAATTTTCGAACGCAGCCATTAGACGTGAGGGTCGGTATTAATTAGCGTTGAATACTCTCGTAAACAATGACGCTTGCACCGCCTCTCGGATAAGTGTACGTTAATTTCTATTACTGTCTGTGGCGATTTCGCGTGGCTGCGTAGGCATAGACGTTAGGCTTGTCTTTTTGAACTGAATCTACGAACCGCCTGCACTTATGGGGATAGAAAACCCGAAACGATATCTTCTGTAGTTTTTGTAAACTCTTAAATATTAAAAAAATATTTACAGTATATATATATATATATATATATATATATATATATATATGTATATATATATATATATATATATATATATATATGACGTCTCTTTCTGCTCATATTGAGATTCGACCCATTGGAAGTAAAAAAAAGAAAAAAACTATAAGACAGTCTCGCTTGACAAAGTTGTTCTACAACGAAAGCTTGCAAAAAAATTTAAATAAATGAATTTTTCATTTAAATTGCACGATTGTTGATTTTCAAAATATTTCACTTAAATACATTCTCATGCGTGCTTCAAAGATGTTGTCAATTTCCTTATATATATATATATATATATATATATATATATATATATATATATATATATATATATAGTGAAAGACGAAGCACGCACATCTCATAAAAACACTGCTTTTATCTAAAAAAAAAAACATACGATAATAGTTAATACAGACAAGACATTTATAAAAACAAAGTCTAAGTTTGATGGACATATGAATCTTCAGGTTCAGAGAAGAAAGAAACTTACTTGCGATATTGTTTACTGAAGAACAACACCATTCTTTTTTTCTTGCAGTTTAACACAACGGCTACATATTAGACATTTTCTTCTATTTTATATTTTCAGACTAAAGAGATTAATTGGTAGTTAGAATCGGGGTATTTTCCCTTTTAAAATTTCTATTTAAGATTCTTTTTTTAATCATAGCTATATCAGAGTCTAATGCTAGGATTGTTCTTGAAATCAGGTTTATGATCTTCAAGAGTGAAACGACGATGTTTAGGGTATACATCTCACTGTTATTATCTATTTATGCATCTAACACATGGTTTTTAGAAGGCATTTTGCCTCTTAATTGAAGTGTATATATATATATATGTGTGTGTGTTTGTGTGTGTATGAACATATGTGTTCAAAGCAACTTAAATAATTATTTCTTATGTCAAATGTCAACAATGGCATTATTGAAGTCAGACGAATATCGATTGACAGAAAAGCGACATTAAAAATGGCGAATTGAGAAAATCATCCCCAGAAATTGGTTGAGATAAAAAGCGGCAAGTTGACATTCAATGAATGGAAATTGCGACGACAAATAAAATTTGGTCGATTAAAATCGAAATTTCTTTCATCTTAAGAAAAGCGCCAATATAATAACTTAAAAACGACTTTTATCGAAGAAAAGTTATTTCTTTCTTTGAAGAACGCTTATTTTGCTTAATACAAAATTGATTCTAGCCGGCCATTTTTCTTATCATCTTGCGTGTGTTGTAGTCATTTAGCCATTTTAGTATGTATTAGACTGAACAGTAACCTTGTTTATTTTTATACTGTATATATATATATATATATTAGTATTCCATGTATACATGTATGATATCATAACGTGATATAATATATTGTGCATAAATTTTCAGTATTTACATTAACAGTGCTCAATACGTGAGTAGAGCTTAGAGCTTAGAGCTTAGAACTTAGCCTGACGATTCCATGCAGGGATAAAATGTGGACGCTTGCGGGTAGGTTAATTGCTATAAATATATTTTCATATCTTACTAAAAAAAGGGGCACTCTTGATTTGGACAAAATTACAGAAAATGTGAATTCTTTACCAAATAAATATGGTCGTGAATTGACAAAAATATCTGGCTTCATTTTTAATGGTATGTTTATATCTGTATTTATACTAACACGCTACCTTGCTTATTCCACTATTACACAATTACACACACAGATACACATACACACACACACACAAAAACACACACAAACGTATATATATATATATATATATATATATATATATATGTGTGTGTGTGTGTGTGTGTGTGTGTGTGTGTGTGTGTGTGTGTGTGTGTGTGTCTATGTGTGACAATATTATCGAACGGAAAAGGGTTGATTCGAAATCGGACCCTGGTTTTTCCTAAGAAAAGTTTCAGCTTATTTTGCACTCAGGAAAAACGAAGTTGATAACAGAAAGAAAGAGTTGTTTTCTTTTCTCGATATTTTGGGAGATATGGAATCTCACAATTGACATTCATCATGGGCCACTATATTTTTCTCCAAGATAATGGCGATTGTGACAAAATTATCGGATTGAAAAAGATTAAAATGGAAATGGTTTTGTTTTCTTAAGTTATGAAAACGAAAAAGGAATTTAAAAAGTTTTTTTGACACGAGAAGAGATCAGCGAAAATTGATAAGAGAAGGAAAAGCTCTTTTCTTTGCCTCGAGATTTTAGGTATGGAAAGGCCGGGGTATAAATGAGTGACCCGCCAGATGTTCATCGTGTCACTAACAGGGTAGACCTGTTTACATTCTCGGCGTTGAATGAAACTGGAAATCTTGAGATAACATGCGTCCATAAAACCAAACTTTTGCAAGAAATGACAATTTTTTTTTATTAGGCCCCCATACATCGCCGGACGTGGCCGTATGGGCGATGGTGAAGAAGAAGAATATGGCGACGTATAATTTGTTGACCGCTCAGCATTTAGGAGGCGGATCCCCGCGGGTGGAAATTACCAATATTATAAGAAATAATAACAAGAATACATATATTTTTTATTATTGAATTAAATTCTATTTGAAGAGGGCGGAGTCATGCCCGTCTCATTCTCAATATAAAGAAAGCGTAACAAGCCTGGAGGAGTAAAAGAAAGAGAGCCTCGACGTCCCACTGAAAGTCACTTTTGCTACCGAATCTACGTCGTTGAGAGACAGACCCCGGACTTAGCGTTGGTATCGCCCAACCAAAATCGCATAGAACTTGTTAAGATTTGCCGGTCAAAAACACAGAAGATAGAAGTGTGAAAGTACACCGCTTGTAACTGAACGACTCTTAATATATATATATATATATATATATATATATATATATATATATATATATATATATATATATATATATATATATATATATATATAATTATTTCCACAATCAGACAACGTCGCAGACCACAACCTATGAAAAGAAACAGACCGGAAGTCCTAGACTCGAGTTGTCTGATTGTGGAAATAATTATATATATCATCTCACATTCAAGAAATCTAATATATATATATATATATATATATATATATATATATATATATATATACTAAATTATATTAGGATTAGGGTTGAGCTTCCCGTTGAGATCGATGAACTTCTCATTTCTCGCTGTACAAAATGCAGAACAAACGCTACTGTTGAGCGCACCACAGAATGGTGGACAGCTATCTGTCTGAGTTAATGTGGAGGCAGAACTATACAGGAAATGATTTTTTAATGACTTTTGAGTAAGTAATAAAACGTTGTCTCTTTTGTTTCTCCTCTTCTATCCAAAAACAGAACAGATACGACACTTTGAATTAATTATTTGCAGAAAATATTTTTTTAAAATTACATTCAAACCAAATTAGGCACAAGGCTATCAAAAGTATAGGGAAAATTGGTGTCCTTGGTCTAAAGTGATAAAACTGTTTATCCTTCTCTTAACTAGAATCATCACGTCACCACAATACCACATTTACTCTCGGAGGCATCCTACTTAAGATATTTTGAAAATTTGTTTTAATTTTTTAATTTTTTATAAATATTCATTGGAGCAGTAAGTTCATCGGAACACATAGCGTGGAAATACTTGTAGAACAAGCACCGGAATGCAACACTGCGACGATCCGACACGGCTAAACCTTGACAGCCAGTGCGGGACGTAATAGGTATTAAAAAAGACTAGTGGTTGGTGTACTAGCCCAGATGTGCCAACAATACTCCATGCACGGCCAGATGGTGGCTTTATCGAGATATAATTTTATATTCAATGACTTAAATACATTCCATCCTGTTGAATAAGTAATAAAACGTTTTGAAACAGAAATCGGCTTTTTTTTAGATTCTTTTTTATTTATTTATTTATTTTTTTTTGGGGGGGGGGGGGTACGGAGTATTTTTGGCGGGGTTATTTTACAAAATATCCCTTGTGTTTATATCGATAGCCTACAGCCACCCGCTAGACAGGTATTTAGCTAGTATTTAAAGTACACATATGTTCATCAAGTGTCCCCCCCCCCTATGAACCCTGGGAACGGAAGGACATATATATCATCGTATTGTATGCATTTTGCTTCATGATCTATATATATATATATATATATATATATATATATATATATATATATATATATATATATATATGTCTTTGGAAAATCTTGAAGATGGTTTAACAAAGATACAGGATTTGTCCTTGTTCGT
This sequence comes from Sepiola atlantica, assembly GCA_963556195.1. Taxonomy (NCBI): domain Eukaryota; kingdom Metazoa; phylum Mollusca; class Cephalopoda; order Sepiida; family Sepiolidae; genus Sepiola; species Sepiola atlantica. The sequence continues at coordinate 137,073,205 of OY744518.1, forward strand.
GTCTATTCTCGTCGTTGCTTCCTCTGAGATTGATGCCAATTTGAAGAACTCTCTCCTCCCCTTCTCTCTCCCTCTCTCTCTCCCTCTCTCTCTCTCTCTCCGCCCCCTCTCTCTCTCTTTATCTCTCTCTCTCTCTCTCTCTCTCTCTGATATTTCGTTCATCAGTGTGAGCCACTTTAGGAAGCGAAGGTGAAAATCGCTTTAAATCGGTATCGATTTTTCATAAATGTTCGATTTCTCTTAACATCCACGCGGAACAAAAAAAAAAACAAAAAAACAAAACAAAAGAAACAACAAAACAAAAAACATAAAAACCAAAAAAACAACCCAAAGCGAACCAGGAAAAATCGACGAAAAAAAATCACGTTATCCGATGGAAATTGCAATCTTTTTTCTCTATTTCACTGCTTCTCATTGGTTCTAGGTTCGAATCCCAACGGTTCCATTACTATTTTTTTTTCTTCATTGAATTAAAATTCTGATGTTTTCAATTTTTTTCAATTTTATTTTATTTTCCTTTCCGTTATTTTTCTTTTTTAAATATTTGAATCCTTTTAATTTCTCTTTTTTCTTCTTTTGATTTTTATTTATTTATTTTTTAATTTTCTCTTTTTTTTCTTTCTATCTTTTTATATCCGCATCCTCGCATCACTGTCGTTCGGTCGATCTGTGATGTTTAAGTTTAATCTATACGGCTTCAAATTCAGGTTGGATTGACTCAAGAGTTTTACAATTATTTAAAAATATGCGAAGTCACGCTTACATTCAAAATATCATTTTCGCTGGTATGTTGTGTTTTAGTTTCAAATATCATTTTCCTTGGTCTGTCATACGTCAGTTTGAAATAATATATTCGTGGGTCTGTCATACGTCAGTTTGAAATAATATATTCGTGGGTCTGTCATACGTCAGTTTGAACTAATATATTCGTCAGTCTATCATGCTTAAATTTGAAATCGAATTTTGTGAGCCTGTCGCGCTTTAGTTTGAAATAGCATTTTCTCCGATTCTCATGCATATTCTTGTAATTACATTTTCGTTGAAATTCAAGGAATCTTGCTTAATTGAGGACAATGCACCAACTTTTCAAGTGAATGGTTGTTACCGTATTTTCTCTTCCTCCTAAAACCCTTTAAAATGTGAACAGACATCTCGCTGCACACGTGAGCCATTTTAGGAAGCAACGGTGAAAATTGCTGTAAATTACTGTAAAAATTTAATCAAATCTCAGAGCAGTTAATGGAGTTATTAGTTGTTATTTTAAATCTTCTATTATTCCAACCACCAAGAAAATAAAGAAAAAAGAAACACCATCTCTACGACTGTTACGTCACTTTTCTTTTGGTTTCAATGAGCAAAGCTTCTTTACAATGGTTTCTCGTTTGTGCGATACGTTACCGCGGGAATCACGTTAATTTAGGATGACCCCCAAAACTGTCACCCTAATTCTCAGTAGCCCCTTACGTCTACAGTGGCGGCCTGCTTTGTTTGGGGTTAACTATGTTTAAAAATATATAATAATACTCCATAGTAACCGAAATTTGGAGAATATTAATTACTTGATGTCTCATACCTATTGTTATAATGTCACAAACATCGGAGATACGTGAGTTTTTACGAAGAGCTGCCACCCCTTTTCTAACCCCTTTTCTAACCCATTTTAATGGAACTAAATTAAACTAAATATATCCCACATTATGACTCTTTAGACCTATCAGCTGTGTTCCCGAATTCATAATGATCGGTTAATTAGTTTAGGAGAGAATTCTGTACATACAAATATATAAACATATACACATACGTAACTTTATATAGATATAGATATCGTTTTCTTTTATTTTTATTTGTTTTATAATTTTAATCTGTTTTCTTTTATTATTATTATTATTATTATTATTATTATTATTATTATTATTATTATTATTATTATTATTATTATCTATATTTATCATTTATTAATGTTTTTTTAACTATTTTATTTTTTAAAACTTCTTTGTATTTACTTTGTTTTTTTCTTCATTTTTAGTTTCTCTCCTAATCCGTTTCGTTTTTCTGAAAAAAATATTTTCATCTCAAAGAATCGAAAATGTTACCAAGTGAGAATGTTTATCGATAAAATGTTCCAAATTTGGCGACATTGTTACGCTAATCGCAAATAGTAAAAGCATTGCGTGCAAAGGAAGTTTTTCGGGATTTAAAAGGAATTCACTTTCTCTATGATTTTTTTAAGAAGCGCTAAAAACTTTATAGAAGAATTTGTCAGCTAATGCAATTTATTCTGTGAAAGGATCTCGAAGATCTTCCCTTATTTGATCCGTTTTCCTTTTTCGCACCACCCAAACAATATTACACATACACCCAAACACATACAACATATACAACAAAACACATACAACATTTACACCCAAACAATACAACACATACACCCAAACACATACCACACATACACCCAAACACATACACCACACACATACCACATATACACCCAAACACATGCAACAGATACACCCAAACACATACAACAGAAACACCAAAACACATACCATATATACACCAAAACACATACAGCACATACACCCAAACACATATAACACATACACCCAAACACACACCACACATACACCAAAACATACCACACATACACCAAAACACATACAGCACATACACCCAAACACATACAACACATACACCCAAACACATACAACACATACACCCAAACTATACAACAGATACACCCAACACATACCACACATACAGCCAAATACATACAACAATGGCTGTTAACGTGCATAGCAATCGCTGACAAGTAGAGACATATTTAAATCTTTGCACGTGAAAATAATGCTAAGCACTGTATTTCTAATGTAGGGTAAAAAATTAAGCAAAGAGTGGAAAATTCGATTTAGAAGTTGAAAGTTTAGAATATGTATTACGTATCAGGATATGAGGTAATGAGAGTTCCTGACTGTGAAATTAGGGATCGAAGTGATCGGACGTGTTGTTGCGTCTTCCTCCACCTTATGGGAGGTTGGAAGGGAAAGATGCAGTTCCTCTTGATGTGCGTGCTGTAAATTACTGTAAAAATTTAATCAAATCTCAGAGCAGTTAACGGAGTTATTAGTTGTTCTTTTAAATTGCTTCTATTATTCCAACCACCAAGAAAATAAAGAAAAAAGAAACACGAGTGACGTAACAGTCGTAGAGACTGTTACGTCACTCGTGTTTTGGTTTTCCATTTCCTTAGCGTAAGGAGAAATTTCAATGAGCAGAGCTGCTTTACAATGGCTTCCCGTTTGTGCAATACGTTATCGTGGGAATTACGTTAACACGCCGGTTCCCATTTGATCACCGAAGTTAAGCGACATTGAACCTGGCCAGTACTAAACTGGGTGACCATTTTGGAATACCAGGTGCTGTATGTGATCTCCGCTTATCTCGGCATTGTTTCCAGTCGTCCTGGACTTCTCCTTCCCACTGGAATCAGTCAGTGCCGACAAAGAAGAGGTGAGGGTAGAGATTGCGCAACCCTTGCTTCACAATAAAACGCGCAGCCATACTTACAGGGTGTATCCATTGTCTCTTTAGACTGAACGGAGAAAATGAAGCTTACCTGCAGACAACAACATGGTCGTCTTCAAATCCAATACCAACAAATACTAGTCATACACTGTCATAAGAAGTAATTGAACATAGTTTATCCCATTGATCAATTTTAGTACTCCCATAGTGTTCTTCACGTTTCGGTTAGTCTCTCTCTACTCTATCGTTATTTCTATGGAAGGTGCTCGACTGAGCTCTGATCTTTAGTTCCTCCTTGTAAAACATTCACAGCAAGAACTCGTTTTTTTCTACTATAACGAAAAAAGACTGTCCTTTACCCATCTATGTGCCTAGCGCAGGCAGAATTTCAATAGACAGAGCTTTTTGCAAGGTCTTTACTTCTGTGGAACACATTATTGCGGTTTAAAACTTATCCGTTTTCAAATCCAATTTCAGCAAATACTTTTCATAAACCGTCATTATAAGTAATCAAACTGTTCATTTCATTGATCAATTTTAGTACTCCCATAATGTTCTTCATCTTTCGACTGACAGTCATTCCATCATATTAACCTATATCCTTGAGTGAATCTTGGCTTTTATATTTGGTGACGCAATAGTATTAAAATACCAACTACGACCATCTTTAAAATTAGACGTCCCAATCAACTGCTTACGAGAGACGAACAGCAGTTTCTGTTAACGTAGAAAACGGCGTACAATCCGTGGGGATCGAAGAAGCCCCTATGCTATTTTACACAAGTTCAATCCGTAGTTTGCTCAGGCAAACTTAGATATGAATTAGAAATTGAGAAATAAATTACAAATTACACTTGTAATTCCAAGTACACATCGTTAAGAAATAGGAAGTAGATGAAAAAATTCCGTTAAAATAAATAATTTATTATGCAAGAATTCTTCAAAAAGAATTCTCCTTGATCTTTTGGCTAGGAGAAAAGTGTATTATTTTTTCTTTCTCCGGTCAGTGAGCAAAACATCCTTCTAGACTTAGGCAATTTTAATTTTTGTCCCAATGCAGAATGCCCATTTTAGTAGAGCTGGATTTTCCGGAAATAAAAAAACTGACCGTACGTCTGACTGCCCTCGTTGGGAGGCAAGTAAATAAATACAACAACTGTTCTTAAAATTAAAGACCATTACTGTCCACTACATTCTGCCAACGGTCCTGCAAGATTTTGGATTTGGTCAAAGTACCAAACGTTCGGTTTTGAATGGAAAAATTCTTGACAAGCTTCTTCGATTTCATTGAAAGACTCAAAACGATGACCCTTCATAAAGTGCTGCATTGATCAGAATAGATGGTAGTCAGATGGAGCAACGTCTGGAGTATACGGGGGATGCGGTAGATATTGCACACTGCCCAATTTTTCAATCTTGCTGCTTGTCTTTCTGGTGGTATGCAACTTTGCATAAAGGGTCACCGATTTGAATCTTTGTAACCATAGAGACGAGAATTTACCAACTTCAAAGATTATCAGATGTTTTTTTATGCCTATTTCAAACTTAAATATGACAGACCAACGAAAATGCTATTTCAAACTTACATATGACAGACCGACAAAAATACTATTTCAAACTTACATATGACAGATTGACGAAAATGCTATTTACAAACTTACGTGTGACAGACCGACAAAAATTCTATTTCTAACTTACGCGTGACAGACCAACGAAAATGATGTTTCAAACACAACAGATCGACGAAAATGATATTCAAATTTAAGCGTGACTTACAAAAATACTTCGCATATTTTTAAATAATATAAAAACTCTTGAGTCAATCCAACCTTAAATTGAAGCCTTATAGATTAAACTTAAGCATCACAGATCGACCAACAAACAGTGATGCGAGGATGCGGGTATAAAAAGATAGAAAGAAAATAAGAGAAAATTAAAAAAAAAAAAAAGAAAATAAATAGGATTCATAGTATATAAGATGTTTTGCATGTCGAACGGCCGTTTTTCAGAGAGAAAAGAACTCGTGTTCATAATTGCAGATTTTTGTAGTTGGAACTTGCGTCAGCAACTAATTTGCATGTGTATAGATTAACTGACTTAAAAAAAAACGGATTAAAACAGACAGGGTGTTCAATTTTTGGCCGATTAAAGAAAGCGTTTTTAATTTTTCCAAGTATTGTTACGGTGTTGTGTAAGCAGGAGTTCCTTCTGAAGTTTGGACCGTCACTGTGACCGTATTACGGCTCCAGGACATTTTAATACATCTTTATTTCTTACAGTCTTTTTTCAAGTAACAGTGATTACAAGGGGAGATAACTCTTGTTTTACAGTTTAAAATTTTTTTTTAAGTGTCACAAAAGAAATATTCCTAACAATAATAATTGTTAGGAATATTTCTTTTGTGACAGGAACATTCATTAAATGTTCGGGGATGTTTTCTCTTTTTTTTTTTTTTTTAAATAAGTCGATTTTATTCTTTAAATGCTATAAAATCTCACCTTTTCCCATTCACTTAAACAGCGAAGACACAAAAAATCTGGCATATCCATCTTGTCAGGAGGAATTATTTCGTGCATCCCATTCTGGCCTGTGTTCTGTCAAAATAAACGGGTTTTTTTTCTTGGGAAAAGTCAGGCTACATTCTGTTGCGTATTTATTAGCCAGTGGAGAAATTAAAAAATAAAAATAATAAAATTGCAAGAAAGAGAGTAGAGAGAGAGAGAGAGAAAGAGAGAGAGAGAGAAGAAGAAGAAGACGAAGAAGAAGAAGAAGAAGAAGAAGAAGAAGAAGAAGAAGAAGAAGGGGAATAACTCATGTTGTACAAGATATTTATCTTTCTCGATAGAGAGAAAGAGAGAGAGAGAAAGTAGGGGAGAGAAAGGGGAGATAGAGACAGAGGGATAGAGAGGGGGACAAGAAAAAGGAGGAAAATAACCCATGTTGTACACGATATTCATCCTGAGAGAAAGAGAGAGAGAGAGAGAGAGAGAGAGAGAGTGAGTGGGTATGTGTGCGTGTGTGTGCGCGCGCGAGCGTTAGATGAAAAGGAGAGAGAGAAAGAGAGAGTAGACCAGAAAGGGAGGGAAACCCCATGTTGTACATGTTGATATTTATCACGCGGGGAGAGAGAGAGGATGAGAGAGAGAGAGAGAGAGAGAGAGAGAGAAAGAAAGGGGAAGGAGAGAGAGAGGGGGGGAAAACAACTTATGTTGTACAAGATATTTATCGAGAGAGAAAAAGAGAGAGATAGAAAGAAATAGAGAGGGCGAGAAAGATAGCGAGGGGATGAGAAAGAAAGAAAGAAAAAAGAAAGAAAAAAAAGAAAAAAAGAAAAAAAGAAAGAAAGAAAAAAAAGAAAGAAAAAAAGAAAAAAAAAGAAAAAAGAAAGAAAAAGTGTAAGAAATAACCCATGTTGTACAAGATATTTGGATTAGACGCAAATAGATCTTATACGCCCCGTCAGAGTCGTGGCATATGTCTGGAAAAAATGATTAAATAGTGGGACGCTTGTAGATGCCAGTGCCTCCCCTCCATCCCCGCATCCCCTGGTTGGCTTTATTTATTGCATCGAAATTTCCAGATCGTGTTTATTACTTTGTAAAAGATTCTGCTTGTTGCAAAAAAACAAAAAACGCAAACCCTTTGCTTATAACAGTAAACCACCATTTACAAACCCATAAAAGCGCGCAACTTCCTGTGAAACTACAGGCATCCACATGGCCGCCTCATCTAGAAAGAAGAAACAAACAAAAAATGGACGAAAAAAATAATTGATTTATTTCAGATTTTTGCAAAAGGGAAAACTCTTAAAAGGATCATTTCCTTACGATTCTTGAAAATTCAAACAAAACAGAGTAAATAAAATCGACAACAAAAAGAGAGAAAAACAATAAACAAATAGAACAAATAGATTAATAAAAAACAACAAAAATAAACAAAACAAAAAAAGCAATAGTATTATCCTTATTTTTAACTAGTTGAATAACCCAGCGTTGTCCGGGCTTGAAATTTGTATAATAAAAATAAACCATTTCTTTACGATTCTTGAAAATTGAAACAAAATTTAATAAATAAAAAACAAGAAAATAATGTTTGGGAATTTTTTAGATGAGAGTTGATAACTTGTAGAATTTGGTATATTCGGACTACTGTTCTCATCTTGGGTGTTTTTCCGCAAACTGCTGGGAGCAGTAGGACCGAGGTCCGGGCTTAGTGAAGTCAGTAGCATGAAATTAAATAAATGTGGATTATTCTGAGTGAAAAAGTGGAGGGGTGGAGGTGAGCGGGAATAATGTGGATGGTTGTGAGTGAAGAAGTGGAGAGGTGGGGAAAGAGGGGGTGGAGGCTCTGTGATTTTGGTGAGTGGGTAATGTCATGGTTTTAGAAAAGATTTGAAAAAATGAGGTGTATTTTTTAGGGTATCCCGAACTCACCCTCTCCTCCAGCTGGTGATCAGAAGTGACTAAAATATTTGGCGACCGGGTGAGGACGCTCGGAAAATTCCTTCTTCTGAAGGAGGGGATATTTATTTGTACTATATATGGTTGGATTGGAGAAAGGATTGTGAATTCTATTAACGATTCCATGGGTGGGGTTAGGATTCTGGAGGTTAAGGTTATAATTAGGGTTCTGGGTGGGGGGGTCATCCTGTACTTTACACATCTCTTACACATAACATTTAGGTGCAACTATATACATATGTCGAATATTCGATCTCTGATGCATAATATATAATCATCATCATCTACATGAATAAAAGCGAATGTTTTTTTTTCAATTAATCATCACTATATTAACACCAAAACGGGTTATGTATATTTAATACTGTGATACAACAAAAGATTTTATACCGTATATATAGTAATCTACAAACAGCCACAAACAGATTTAGGTATTCTTAATTTGCATATTTATTTTTCAAACAGTTTCTAAAAAAATAATTTTCTGTAATATACATTTGTAATTTGCATTGTCATATTTCCTTATATATATGCAATAGTGTCGATGATAATAAAACGTCTGATGTCGCTGGGATGCTGAGAACAGATATTACACTTTCATCTTTGACCCACAGCCAAGTTATTTAACTCCAGGAGGTTAGAGACAAGGCCAAAGTATTTTTATTTACCTATTCTTCAGAAGGTTAGACACAAGGTCAGCTGTAGTTAGCCAGTGCACTAGGACTGGTCTTTTATTTTTTAAAATAAATATTGCTTTTCTTTTGGGTTGTTTGTTCCCCTTACATTCTTTCTCTCTTGTCTTTCTTCTTTTCTTCTCATGCACATGAATCAACCCTTATTTTAGGGTATCGCTCGAACCCTGCTACGAGTTTATAAAACACATTTCTTTTATTTATACTGTCATAATCGTCTCCACGTGGTGGACCTTACTTGTTGTCATTGTGTATTTGTGTGTTCGCCTTAGTAGCTAGAAATTGTATGAGGATAAATGATTACAAAAAACTGACTTCGTTTACGATAATCATTTATACGCAGCAATCATTACACCGGACGGTAGTTGCATCATTATTTTTTCAGAAAGTTTTTTTTTTTTACTATTTCATTATCTTGTCGATCACACGGAGAGTTACCGGTTGATCGCTATTAGCTTTCTGTTGTGCTAACAGAGCTCACTATTAAAATAGATTTTTCCTATCCTATCACGTGACCCTATGCGACCAATCAACGTTAAGTCTCTATCTGACATTCTTATTATATAACAATTTACTTTGAACGTCACAGTAGTGCAACGGTTGACTTGCACGCCGGGTTCAATTTCCATGCAGGCTGTTACTTTCTTTAACAATCTTGGGGAATACACACACATACACCCCCCCACACACACACATATATATATATATATATATATATATATATATATATATATATATATATATATATATATATATATATATATATATATATCTTCTTACCATATTACTAATATATATATATATATATATATATATATATATATATATATATATATGTGTTAGTAATATGTTAAGAAGGCTGAGGGCAATGCAGAGAGCCGGATAGGTTGTAAGCTGGAGAGAACAAAAATAATAAATCGAAGTGGGGGGGGGAGACTTACTTTTTTCTTCTTAAAATCTTACATAACAGTTAGTGTGCTGTCGGCTGTTTGTGTGTTGTCCATATGATGATTAAAAATCATTAATTTAATATTTCGGGAAACTCTTCCCTTTATCAAAAATATTAAACACTAAAGGAAAAATCCGTCTGTGTAGAGAATTCAGCACAATGGATGCCAGAGAGTAGGGTATATATATATATATATATATATATATATATATATATATATATATATATATATATATATATATATATATATATATATATATATAGAGAGAGAGAGAGAGAGAGAGAGAGAGAGAGTAAGGTAGTGCAGCACCAATGCAGTTCCAACGAGAAAAAATGTATATTTAAAGAAGTGAGGTTACAAACATTTGGAAAAAACGTTTTTCAACAATTGTTTATTATTTTATTATTTTATCATTTTATCATTTTATAACGCATTTCAAGCATCTAGACTCTCTTCAGATATTCTTTTCCATTTGAAAAGATGTTTTTATTTTAAACAGTTTGGCGTTTCTGCGCATGTGCGCGTATGTGGGGGTGTGTGTATATGGGTCAAAGTTATGTTTTTTTTGTTTTTTTTAAGCATGTGTGTTTCTGACTTAAATCTTTGCGGTCATCTTCGTGCGTGATGATTGGGTATATTTTGGCCAGTTTCTCCGGTTATAGGATAACCCTTGAGATTTATGACTCTGTCGTCACTATATATATATATAGCATAATATAGAATGAAATAATAAAATAAGGTGCAAATAAAATTTTATTAGAATTCAAAGTTCAGGTAAAGTATCTTAAAGTCCTTAACTCATGAGTTTTCAAAGATAATTCTTCTCCTCAGAGGACCATTACCGCAGTGACATCACTGCAGGTGATTAAATTACACTAAAACACTTACACTGAAAATATATAAAAAATATATGCAAAAATGCATAAAAGTATATAACACATCAAATATATCAGCCCAAACATACTTTTGTTAAAGCTATACAATCCAAGTCATACAATTTAAAACAAATTCAGGAAAGATATCCTTATTTTATTATTTCATTTCATATTATGCTATTAATGCTCCATCCAGTATATTGAGCTTCAGTTTTTATCCGGATGTTTCACTAATTAAAAGATATTAGTTGCCTCTTATATCTTCCGTTGGATTAACTTTATATATATATATATATATATATATATATATATATATATATATATATATGTGTGTGTGTGTGTGTGTGTGTGTGTGTGTGTGTGTGGGTGTGTGTGTGTGTGTGTGTATAAAAAATCAATGTGAAAAATATATTTTTATGTATTTTCACAGTTTATTTTCTATATTTTGACGTTAGGAATATCAATTTTCCCTTTCTATAGAAAAAAGTTTTTTTTCTCCAAGAAAGGAGAAAAACTTTTCGACCGTAATCCTTCGGCCCTCGTCAGTGTACTGAAGAAACTTGGGTGCACGGTGGGAGGTGGATGGTGGCACTAGGAGAGAAAAAAAAGGTAAAAAACAGTGAACTGATGATCAAGCAGGTGTCTGTCTCTATGGTTGAGTAGACCATAAATTTATTCCATGTGTGACCTGGCATGAGGGTGTGAATAGATGGATAAGCAGATAAAAATACGATGCACGTATCCACGCATACACACAAACACACCGGCATATATATATATATATATATATATATATATATATTATATATATATATATATATATATATATATATATTCTCCCTGTTTATAGCCGAAATATTATTGTAGACTAGATTATTGTAAACTAATCTTGTTCAAAAACAACTCTGAAATAACACCTACTTTTTCTCTGCTTACCCCAGCATTGCTTTCGGCCCTCTTGTGTTTTTACCTTGCCACTAGATTAAAGCAATTTCGGATCAGGAGAAGTGCTGTTCATGATTACGCAACCAATACTTCGCTAAAATAACTCTCATCGTCCCGGTGCGTTTTCCGAATATGTCCATTGTCTCTCAAGACAAAAGAAAACCCATTATATGTGATATTATTTACTCCAACTGAGTAACGCCGAGTTCATTTCTAATTATCTTTTTAACTAATTAAAAATTTATGAATTATAAATTTCTCTCTTTTTTTTTCTTTCTTTTCCTTTCATTTTAATTCTTTTCCCTTTTTCTTTCGTTCTTACATTTTTCTCTTTTTCTTTATTATATTGCTCCTTGTCTCTTTCCTTCTTCATTTTTTCTTCCATATTTTGTTCACTCTTTTTTGCCGCCATTTCTTTTCTCTCATCTTTTTTTTATTTCGTTATCCGTTTTTTTTGTTATTTCTTTCTTTCTCTCTTACATTTTTTTATTTTGCTCTAACTTTAGCTTCTTTCTGTCTTTTTTTCTTTCACACTTTATTTCTTTTTGTGTTTTTCTTTTCTTCTTTTTTCTTTCTTTCTTTCTTTCTTTCATTCCTCCTATCTTTCACTTTATTTCGCTCGACCTTTCTTTTTTCACTTTCGTTCTCTCCTTCTGTATTAATATACATTTTTGTATCTAATTTTTTCTTCTTTCTTTTCTTCCTTCTTTCTTTCGTTCTTCCTCTTCTTTTCCCTTTTTAAGTATTTCCTGTTTTTCTCTTGTATTCGTTCGTTCACTTTATTTGATTTTTCATTTCTCCTTTTCTTCTCAGTATCATATTTACCTTCTTTCTTTTCTCTCTCTTTTTTCCAATTCCTTTTTTTCTATTTTCTTTCTTATTTATTTCGTTTTCTTTCTTATTTTTTTCCTTTCTCTTTTTTTCTTCTTTGTCTTGATCAACGGTGTCAATATGGCGATCTCATCAAAATATCTTCTCGGTGTCAATCCAACAACTATTATTCATTCTAATAGACGAGAGATATCACCACACACGTACGCACACACTAATAATTGCAGAAAGTGATAACAAGTGATATATATATATATATATATATATATATATATATATATATATAATTAATGACAATTTTTGTATTAGCATATACTATTAGTGCCCTTTTACTTTGCAGTCTCCTTGAAAATAAAAATAATAAAATAAAAACATGGTTATTGGAATATAATATGAACCTGACTTATATATATATATATATATATATATATATATATATATATATATATATATATATATATATATATATATAGAGAGAGAGAGAGAGAGAGAGAGAGAGAGAGAGAGAGAGAGAGATAGATAGATAGATAGATAGATAGATAGATAGAAACAGGATGAGATAGATAGATAAATAAATAGATAGATAGATAAATAGATAGATAGATAGACATAAACAGGATGAGATAGATAGATAGATAGATAGATAGATAGATAGATAGATAGATAGATAGATAGATAGACATAAACAGGATGAGATAGATAGATAGATAGATAGATAGATAGATAGATAGATAGATAGATAGATAGATAGATAGATAAGATAAGTAGGTGAACTTAATAGATAGAATATGCAGATATGTGTGAAGATATGCAAATGTCTCGTGACAATGTTTATTGATTAGAAATGCGAAACGGTTTTAATAAAATTACAATCGACCAATCAAACTCGAGTAATATTCACACAATCATCCTACCGATAGTTTTTTCTCTTCTTCTCCGAAAGGTGGCAGCACGGAGAGAATGGCGTACAAACACCGGAAGTGGTTGTGTGCGGGTGTCTTGCGCAATTATACGACTTTTTCCTTTTATTTTTTTAGGATACTAAAGCGTTTATTGGACGAATGAGACGTCAGAGATAATTCACAAATAGAAGAAAAACAAATCTTCTAAATGGTTTCCTTCATCAACCAATTTGTCATAAACGGATCCATTCTGAAGATGTGTCCATTCAATCTACGCGTTTAGCGATAAAAATTCTATACCAATCTGAAAGGTCGACGAACATTGTATTTTAACCTGAACATTGACAGACCAAAGAAATCGTTATTTAAAACTGAACATTGACAGATCAAATGAAATGTAATTTTAAACTGAAGTTTGACAGACCAAATAAAACATTATTTCATAGTGAAGCTTGACAGACCAAACAAATCGTAATTTAAAACTGAACATTAACAGATCAAATACACTGTTATTTTGAACTGAAGGTTCACAAACCAAATAAAACTTTGTTTTAAACCGAAGTTTGACAGACCAAATAAAACGTTTTTCAAACTAAAGTTTAGCAGAACAAATAAAATGGTATTTTAATCTAGAGATTGACAGACCAAAATATGGTATGTTAAACTGAAACTTGACTGACTAAAGTAAATGGTATTTTAAACTAAAGTTTGACAGACTAAAGTAAATGGTATTTTAAACTGAAGTTTGACAGACTAAAGTAAATGGTATTTAAAACTGAACATTAATAAACAAAATAAAACGTTATTGTATACTGAAGCTTGGCAGACCAAAGAAAATGGTATTTGAAACGAGAGATTGACAGACCAAAGAAAATGGTATTTTAAACGGAAACTTAGCAGACCAAATAAAATGCGGATAGCTGTTTGTGGGGTTTAATGAAATTCTGGGAAAGGTAGAGGCAATCGTTACGGTGTATCATATAATCTGATTGAATGGAAAATGCCTGCATGTGTACTGCTGAAAAACTTAGAATCTTACTAGATATTTCTTTGCCAAGCATTTGTCTAAGCATCGGTTTCAAAATTTTTGACTTGAACTTAGAAAACTTGGAAAAAATTTGGAAGAATTGAAATTGCAAAAATTGATGAGAATAGTCGAAATATGAAGAAAATCTTCGAACGCAGAAACTAACAACTATAGACAGGTGAGATTGACCGACCACGTATAAAAACAGAACCTTTTCAACCCATCTAGAAATATAGTTGAATATGCGAAGACGAAACCAAAGTAGCTGAGACTACTATGCTAGATAGAAAAATACTATAATCTCTCCCCGCCCCTAAAACATCGGTGGGTATCACAAAAAATGGCTGTGAAGGGAAAGTACCATCCAGACCTCCACTTGAGGAATATAGGGAATACAGAAATCTCGAGGAGGCTTATTGTTACTAGAAATTTCAGAGAAAAGTAGTTATCAGTGAGAAATCAATGGTAAACGGCTGTTCCCATAACGCAAATTGATTTGCAACGATTATCGAAAGAGGTGAGAATGCTAGTAATCTGGGGAGACTTGTTGTCACTCAGACTCCGGGGAACACCACCTGTTGTTGCCAGTGAGTGATCATTGATAATGACTCGTGTTAAAACTCCTGGCGAATGAGATGACAAGCCAACACATTTGATAAAATAAGAAAAAAATACAAAGATCTGTTAATAGATATACAAGGAAGGTGGCATTGCTAACCTGTCGTCGTCGTCGTCGTCGGAGCTTTAGCCTTGGTAAACAAACACGCGGGAAAACACCTGGAAAATTGAAAAATGAACAGAAAAAAATACAGGAAATCATCTGAGCTAGTCCTGCTTTCATTTGGGAAACAAATTTTCATTTTAAATTTGATATTTGCTGATTAGTTTTTCTTTATATTTTTTATATCCGAACGAGAAAAATACCCGTCCCAGGAAGGGTAAAATGAATTCTACGAACAGAACGATGGCAAAAATCAAGATATAATGGTATTCAACCTTACGTCTAGAATCGTTATTCCAATTTTGATCAAAATTCATTACATGATTATGATTCTAGAAAATGTCTCAAATTTAAGGCTAAAGCTTAAGGGATCTTAAGAAATTAAAACTCATGGAATATTATTTATTGGTGGCTAATGGCGTTGGATCAAATTCAATGCAAATCTGAAAAATTTGAATTTTCAAATTGGAGGTTATGCTGGTACTCTTATAGATGACGCACCATGTTTCCGTGACTTCGCGTCGTCAACGTTCGGCCAGGGCTCGGTAGCGCCCGAGAGTTGACGAAACTATTAACCAATCTGTCAGCTCGTTGAATCTCCAGAAGGACTAATTGAGTTCTGTCAACAAAGGTCTCTTTTCGCGAAACAAAACAAAACAAAAAATGCGATGTCAACGTATGTTTTAAAAATAAAAATAATTTGCTTATTCGGTGTTTATGTGAACAATATTTCGACAAAAACTTAAAAGAAAGAAACTTGAAATTTTTTTTAAAAACAACAACATTTGCTTAACAAATCAAACAAAATCATCTTTTGAAACTTTCTGATGCACAAACAAAATATATATTATTTAAAAACATTTGATTAACAATGGTTCCTTTGACAAAAAAATAAAAAATAAACATCGAATTAATAACATTTGTTTCGCTATGGTGTGTTCGTTCTTTATTTTTATATATGTATTTTACTTTGATTTTCTTCGTCGTAATTTATCGGCTGCCAGTCTTCAATTTATCGTTTCGCAGTGTTCGCTTCGTCAATTCTCGGGCGCTTCCGTAACCTGCCCGAATGTTGACGACGCGAAGTCACGGAAACATGGTGCGTCATCTATAAAAGTACCATTGTGCCCATTATTATTATTATTATTATTATTATTATTATTATTATTATTATTATTATTATTATTATTATTATTCACTAAGAGTTTTTATACAAATCATCATCAGTGATTGTTCACTGATTATAACCAGTGCTGTTCCCTGGAGTCTGAGTGACAACAAGTCTCCCCAGATTTCCAGTACTCTTAATCTGTTTCGATAACCATTGCAAATGATGTTGCGTTATCGCAACAACCATTGAAATTTGCGTGGCAATAAGCCACCCTAAGGTCTCGGTACTCCCCGTACCCTTCCAGTGGAGGTCTGGTTAGTGCTTTCCCTGCTCATTTTATGAGGTATCAACCGAGACTGATGCCATCACTTTATTATTTTTATAAGGGGGGAGGGGTATTATTATACATATTATACATACTCGCGTAGTCATTAGACATCAATTAAGTAAGGTTCCTTGAATTTCAATTTTTTCTTAAGAGCCCTTAAGCCTAAAATTTCAGACATTATTTAGAATTTAAAACTATGTAACGAACCTTTTTCAAATTTACAATAAGGATTCGAGACATAAGGTTTATTATCGCTATATCTTGATTTTAATTTTCGTGAGGAGCACATTAAAGTGGTGCAGAATTATTTTGTTCGGGGGGATTAATTTTACCCGACTCGAGACAGGGCTTCTTCTTCTTCTTCTTCTTCTTCTTCTTCTTCTTCTTCTTCTTCTTCTTCTTCTTCTTCTTCTTCTTCTTCTTCTTCTTCTTCTTATAATAATAATAATAATAATAATAATAATAATAATAATAATAATAATAATAATAATAATAATAATAATAATAATAATAATAATAATAATAATAATAATAATAATAATAATAATAATAATAATAATAATAATAATAATAATAATAATAATAATAATAATAATAATAATAATAATAATAATAATAATAATAATAATAATAATAATAATAATAATAATAATAATAATAATAATAATAATAATAATAATAATAATAATAATAATAATAATAATAATAATAATAATAATAATAATAATAATAATAATAATAATAATAATAATAATAATAATAATAATAATAATAATAATAATAATAATAATAATAATAATAATAATAATAATAATAATAATAATAATAATAATAATAATAATAATAATAATAATAATAATAATAATAATAATAATAATAATAATAATAATAATAATAATAATAATAATAATAATAATAATAATAATAATAATAATAATAATAATAATAATAATAATAATAATAATAATAATAATAATAATAATAATAATAATAATAATAATAATAATAATAATAATAATAATAATAATAATAATAATAATAATAATAATAATAATAATAATAATAATAATAATAATAATAATAATAATAATAATAATAATAATAATAATAATAATAATAATAATAATAATAATAATAATAATAATAATAATAATAATAATAATAATAATAATAATAATAATAATAATAATAATAATAATAATAATAATAATAATAATAATAATAATAATAATAATAATAATAATAATAATAATAATAATAATAATAATAATAATAATAATAATAATAATAATAATAATAATAATAATAATAATAATAATAATAATAATAATAATAATAATAATAATAATAATAATAATAATAATAATAATAATAATAATAATAATAATAATAATAATAATAATAATAATAATAATAATAATAATAATAATAATAATAATAATAATAATAATAATAATAATAATAATAATAATAATAATAATAATAATAATAATAATAATAATAATAATAATAATAATAATAATAATAATAATAATAATAATAATAATAATAATAATAATAATAATAATAATAATAATAATAATAATAATAATAATAATAATAATAATAATAATAATAATAATAATAATAATAATAATAATAATAATAATAATAATAATAATAATAATAATAATAATAATAATAATAATAATAATAATAATAATAATAATAATAATAATAATAATAATAATAATAATAATAATAATAATAATAATAATAATAATAATAATAATAATAATAATAATAATAATAATAATAATAATAATAATAATAATAATAATAATAATAATAATAATAATAATAATAATAATAATAATAATAATAATAATAATAATAATAATAATAATAATAATAATAATAATAATAATAATAATAATAATAATAATAATAATAATAATAATAATAATAATAATAATAATAATAATAATAATAATAATAATAATAATAATAATAATAATAATAATAATAATAATAATAATAATAATAATAATAATAATAATAATAATAATAATAATAATAATAATAATAATAATAATAATAATAATAATAATAATAATAATAATAATAATAATAATAATAATAATAATAATAATAATAATAATAATAATAATAATAATAATAATAATAATAATAATAATAATAATAATAATAATAATAATAATAATAATAATAATAATAATAATAATAATAATAATAATAATAATAATAATAATAATAATAATAATAATAATAATAATAATAATAATAATAATAATAATAATAATAATAATAATAATAATAATAATAATAATAATAATAATAATAATAATAATAATAATAATAATAATAATAATAATAATAATAATAATAATAATAATAATAATAATAATAATAATAATAATAATAATAATAATAATAATAATAATAATAATAATAATAATAATAATAATAATAATAATAATAATAATAATAATAATAATAATAATAATAATAATAATAATAATAATAATAATAATAATAATAATAATAATAATAATAATAATAATAATAATAATAATAATAATAATAATAATAATAATAATAATAATAATAATAATAATAATAATAATAATAATAATAATAATAATAATAATAATAATAATAATAATAATAATAATAATAATAATAATAATAATAATAATAATAATAATAATAATAATAATAATAATAATAATAATAATAATAATAATAATAATAATAATAATAATAATAATAATAATAATAATAATAATAATAATAATAATAATAATAATAATAATAATAATAATAATAATAATAATAATAATAATAATAATAATAATAATAATAATAATAATAATAATAATAATAATAATAATAATAATAATAATAATAATAATAATAATAATAATAATAATAATAATAATAATAATAATAATAATAATAATAATAATAATAATAATAATAATAATAATAATAATAATAATAATAATAATAATAATAATAATAATAATAATAATAATAATAATAATAATAATAATAATAATAATAATAATAATAATAATAATAATAATAATAATAATAATAATAATAATAATAATAATAATAATAATAATAATAATAATAATAATAATAATAATAATAATAATAATAATAATAATAATAATAATAATAATAATAATAATAATAATAATAATAATAATAATAATAATAATAATAATAATAATAATAATAATAATAATAATAATAATAATAATAATAATAATAATAATAATAATAATAATAATAATAATAATAATAATAATAATAATAATAATAATAATAATAATAATAATAATAATAATAATAATAATAATAATAATAATAATAATAATAATAATAATAATAATAATAATAATAATAATAATAATAATAATAATAATAATAATAATAATAATAATAATAATAATAATAATAATAATAATAATAATAATAATAATAATAATAATAATAATAATAATAATAATAATAATAATAATAATAATAATAATAATAATAATAATAATAATAATAATAATAATAATAATAATAATAATAATAATAATAA
Source organism: Sepiola atlantica (assembly GCA_963556195.1). NCBI lineage: Eukaryota > Metazoa > Mollusca > Cephalopoda > Sepiida > Sepiolidae > Sepiola > Sepiola atlantica. Next base: position 137,093,167 of record OY744518.1, read on the forward strand.
TAATAATAATAATAATAATAATAATAATAATAATAATAATAATAATAATAATAATAATAATAATAATAATAATAATAATAATAATAATAATAATAATAATAATAATAATAATAATAATAATAATAATAATAATAATAATAATAATAATAATAATAATAATAATAATAATAATAATAATAATAATAATAATAATAATAATAATAATAATAATAATAATAATAATAATAATAATAATAATAATAATAATAATAATAATAATAATAATAATAATAATAATAATAATAATAATAATAATAATAATAATAATAATAATAATAATAATAATAATAATAATAATAATAATAATAATAATAATAATAATAATAATAATAATAATAATAATAATAATAATAATAATAATAATAATAATAATAATAATAATAATAATAATAATAATAATAATAATAATAATAATAATAATAATAATAATAATAATAATAATAATAATAATAATAATAATAATAATAATAATAATAATAATAATAATAATAATAATAATAATAATAATAATAATAATAATAATAATAATAATAATAATAATAATAATAATAATAATAATAATAATAATAATAATAATAATAATAATAATAATAATAATAATAATAATAATAATAATAATAATAATAATAATAATAATAATAATAATAATAATAATAATAATAATAATAATAATAATAATAATAATAATAATAATAATAATAATAATAATAATAATAATAATAATAATAATAATAATAATAATAATAATAATAATAATAATAATAATAATAATAATAATAATAATAATAATAATAATAATAATAATAATAATAATAATAATAATAATAATAATAATAATAATAATAATAATAATAATAATAATAATAATAATAATAATAATAATAATAATAATAATAATAATAATAATAATAATAATAATAATAATAATAATAATAATAATAATAATAATAATAATAATAATAATAATAATAATAATAATAATAATAATAATAATAATAATAATAATAATAATAATAATAATAATAATAATAATAATAATAATAATAATAATAATAATAATAATAATAATAATAATAATAATAATAATAATAATAATAATAATAATAATAATAATAATAATAATAATAATAATAATAATAATAATAATAATAATAATAATAATAATAATAATAATAATAATAATAATAATAATAATAATAATAATAATAATAATAATAATAATAATAATAATAATAATAATAATAATAATAATAATAATAATAATAATAATAATAATAATAATAATAATAATAATAATAATAATAATAATAATAATAATAATAATAATAATAATAATAATAATAATAATAATAATAATAATAATAATAATAATAATAATAATAATAATAATAATAATAATAATAATAATAATAATAATAATAATAATAATAATAATAATAATAATAATAATAATAATAATAATAATAATAATAATAATAATAATAATAATAATAATAATAATAATAATAATAATAATAATAATAATAATAATAATAATAATAATAATAATAATAATAATAATAATAATAATAATAATAATAATAATAATAATAATAATAATAATAATAATAATAATAATAATAATAATAATAATAATAATAATAATAATAATAATAATAATAATAATAATAATAATAATAATAATAATAATAATAATAATAATAATAATAATAATAATAATAATAATAATAATAATAATAATAATAATAATAATAATAATAATAATAATAATAATAATAATAATAATAATAATAATAATAATAATAATAATAATAATAATAATAATAATAATAATAATAATAATAATAATAATAATAATAATAATAATAATAATAATAATAATAATAATAATAATAATAATAATAATAATAATAATAATAATAATAATAATAATAATAATAATAATAATAATAATAATAATAATAATAATAATAATAATAATAATAATAATAATAATAATAATAATAATAATAATAATAATAATAATAATAATAATAATAATAATAATAATAATAATAATAATAATAATAATAATAATAATAATAATAATAATAATAATAATAATAATAATAATAATAATAATAATAATAATAATAATAATAATAATAATAATAATAATAATAATAATAATAATAATAATAATAATAATAATAATAATAATAATAATAATAATAATAATAATAATAATAATAATAATAATAATAATAATAATAATAATAATAATAATAATAATAATAATAATAATAATAATAATAATAATAATAATAATAATAATAATAATAATAATAATAATAATAATAATAATAATAATAATAATAATAATAATAATAATAATAATAATAATAATAATAATAATAATAATAATAATAATAATAATAATAATAATAATAATAATAATAATAATAATAATAATAATAATAATAATAATAATAATAATAATAATAATAATAATAATAATAATAATAATAATAATAATAATAATAATAATAATAATAATAATAATAATAATAATAATAATAATAATAATAATAATAATAATAATAATAATAATAATAATAATAATAATAATAATAATAATAATAATAATAATAATAATAATAATAATAATAATAATAATAATAATAATAATAATAATAATAATAATAATAATAATAATAATAATAATAATAATAATAATAATAATAATAATAATAATAATAATAATAATAATAATAATAATAATAATAATAATAATAATAATAATAATAATAATAATAATAATAATAATAATAATAATAATAATAATAATAATAATAATAATAATAATAATAATAATAATAATAATAATAATAATAATAATAATAATAATAATAATAATAATAATAATAATAATAATAATAATAATAATAATAATAATAATAATAATAATAATAATAATAATAATAATAATAATAATAATAATAATAATAATAATAATAATAATAATAATAATAATAATAATAATAATAATAATAATAATAATAATAATAATAATAATAATAATAATAATAATAATAATAATAATAATAATAATAATAATAATAATAATAATAATAATAATAATAATAATAATAATAATAATAATAATAATAATAATAATAATAATAATAATAATAATAATAATAATAATAATAATAATAATAATAATGGGAATTAGTTAGACTATGGAAATGTAAAGAAGTAAAGGTGATTCCTCTTGTCATTGGAACGCTCGGAACCATAACGAAAAGCCACCATTAATGGCTTAAACTAATTGACATTTTTTTTCCAATTCTGCAAGAGGTTTGCCTGTTAGGAACAGCGAAAGTGTTAATGTACAGCTTGAATGTCTAAGGTCAAGGGAATTGATTTGATGTTCCAAAAAGAAAACTCTCACAAAAACATCCAACAGTTGAGACTACTACTACTACTACTACTACTACTACTACTACTACTACTACTACTACTACTACTACTAATAATAATAATAATCGAAATAGCATGAAACATCATCAGCTCCCCATCCCAAAAAAATAAATAAAAATAATCAGCTTCCCCAAAATAAATAAAAAATATTTAAAAAAAAAAAATTTTTTATTTTAAATTTAAAAAAATAAAAAATAAAAAATAAAAAATAAAAAAAATGCTACCAGCCTAGGCTGACACCACGCAAAAAAATTGCATAGGGTCAAGGAGGATGAGAAGACCGAGGAGGGACAGCACAAACCAGACCTCCACTAGAAGTGCAGAAACTGCTGGGACCTTGGGGGGGGGGGGGGCTTATTGCCACCCAAATCCCAAAGGAGTACAATGGTCCTTACCAGCGAGAAATCAATGGTAAACGGCTGTTGTGATATTGCAAGTTTATTTGCGATGGCTATCGAAAAGAGGTGGAGAATACTGGAAATCTGGGGAGACTTGTTGTCACTCAGACTCCAGAGAATACCACCGGTTATCGGTGAGCAGTCACTGATGACCTGTATGAGAACTCCTACTGAGTAAATAATAAAGATTTATAGGTTAAACAAGTAATTGAGAATTTCTACAACGTCGACATTTGTTCAATCCAGAATTAAGATATCAACGTTGACCCCGATGACCTTAAAAATTCAAGATGTTTGTTTGTTTGTTTTCTTTGTTTGTTTTCTTTGTTTGTTTTGCCGTTATCGCGCGAAATAAGAGAGAAGATAAAATGTGTCTGTCTCGCCGCCGTTGGTGGAATGAATTCATCGATTTTGGCAAGAGTTCTGAGTTTGCAACCGATCTAAAATTGTCTCCACCCTCCATCCCCAACTATGCGCCACCGTCTCGTTTCTGGATGACACCGACTGGCTGTCAATAAGAGAACGCCATAATCCCCCTCCCTCTCCTCCTCCCGCTCCTCCTCCTCCCCCTAAGTTCCCTCGGTCTTTCATCTTCCCGCCATCCACACAAGCGAGACAAATTAGCTCCCCCCCCCCCATTAGGCTGCACTCGACTTTTATATGCAATCGAAAAGTAAACAAATAAAAGTTATTTAGACAGAACGGGGATGGTTAACCTAAGACACGTGCGCCAATAATGGCGCATTGTATGCTTCCGAAAGGTGCATTTAAAAAAAACAACAAAAAAAACGTACGAAACGAATTTATGTTCCAGAATTTTTTAGATGACGATTAATAATTTAGATTATTTCAATATTTGGACTACTGTTCTCATCTTGAATGTTATTCTCACAACGTTTCGGCCGATGTTTCCTCCGAACTCGGAAATCAATACGCGAGGATCCGTAGCGCAACGGATAAATGTGTTACGTTATAATCAGTTCTAAGCGACAGTCTTCTGGAGGTTGAAGGTTCAATCCTTAGTGCGGTCGATACAATTACGAGTCATTTAAGAGAGTAAGCTACCATCGTGGATTGAATAAAGGGTTCCGTTCTAAATTTCATACAGATTCCCGAGTTTGACAACACGCACCTGAATAAAGTCGGAGGTTACATCGGCCGAAACGTTGTGAGGATAAACATTCAAGATGAGAGGAGTAGAGAATTTTGCAAAGATGGATTCTAATTTAAAAGATAGCAATTAATTCCATAGATTGTCGTGTGTGTATTCGTAAGGCCAAAGTTTTGCGCGTTTTTTTAAATCCCCATAACAAATAATTGATGGCGCGGTGGCTAAGTAGTTTACAACGCAGACTGAGGACCTGAGTGTGTCGGGTCATGGCCACCGAGAGTTTACAAGGCCAAGCAACTAACTTCTTGTCCCGCTCTGACGTCACTGCATTGCGTGTCAAAACAATGACCGTCGTAATAACAATAAGAAGGCATTTCGACTTCTCCATTCACTAAATAATTCATCAAAATTCAAGAAATCAACCAATTTTAATGAAATTTTCAGTATTTATTAATTAATGATTACGGAATATAATAAATCCATTACTTTATTATAAAGCTTGGTGCAAATGTATTATTTCTTGTAAATAAAAAACATCTTTACTAAAGTTATCCAAAATATCAAAACATGTTGACCAAACGATATTGTAAATATTTAAAACAAACCATTAGAAAACTTTAAAAATTGCATGTAAAAAAGAAAAAGGGACACGATTCGATTTATCCTGAAACGGATCTTTATTCAATATAAATTTAAAGAAAATAATAATTCACGATCAAATACTGCAAAAAACTGAATTATGAATTACCATTATTTAAACTTCTAACCCAATCAACCGTAAGTAATTCAGACTTTGAAATTTGTTTAAAAATTATACAAAAAAAAAGTTCAATGTTAACTGTTTGTTTAATAATGGAATCAAAATTCAGGAAATCAACCAATTTTAAAAGAATTTCGCGCTTTTTAAAATTTCATTTCATAATTCACAAAGTTAAAATGCCTACTGCATATGTTTGGATTTCCAAAAGAGAAAGAATTACTGCAAATATGGATACACGTAATAATGTTTACACCGACTAAATATAGTGTAGTAAGTTTGAATTTTTTTTAATTATATAAAAAATCAAGTCTTAATTACTTATTCATTATTTGATAAAAAAGTAGTGTTCCATTTTTTTATTACTTTTTTTCGATGTCTTAAGTGTAGTATAGTTTATCTTTTCTCTGTACTTTTGTAGATTAAATAAATGAAATAATAACGTCATATTTAATCAATATTTTCACAAAAAATATTAATTAAACAATGCTTTATTCAATGATAATATCGTTAATTCTTCGAGTTATACTGATTTTATTAACAAGAGTGTAGGGGCATTTTTCGTAATATATACGAAATAGTTTAAAATAAAAAAAATATTTTAAACATATAAAGATCTTATTTTCATTAAAAAAAAAATCATGGATTTTTTTTATATATATAAAAATATACGTTTAGTAAAGGGGTATTTTGTTTTTAAAAAAATAATACATTTTCACTAAGATTTAAAAAAATGTTTCACTATATCTCCTGTGCTTGTTTATTAATAAATATTGAAAATTTCATTAAAATTGGTTGATTTCCTGAATTTTGGTGAATTTTTAAGTGAAGGGAGGGTCAAAATGTTTTTACATTTTGGGGATCGGCCTTTGATTTTGCACGTACTTAGCGTTTACAAACGCCATGACCCTTGACAATTTTTTAAGTTTTCTAATGGTTTGTTTTAAATATTTACAATATCGTATGGTCAACATGTTTTGATATTTTGGATAACTTTAGTAAAGGTGTTTTTTGTTTACAAGAAATAATACATTTGCATCAAGCTTTATAATAAAGTAATGGATTTATTATATTCCGTGATCATTAATTAATAAATACTGAAAATTTCATTAAAATTGGTTGATTTCCTGAATTTTGATGAATTATTTAGTGAATAGAGAAGTCGAAATGCCTTCTTATTGTTATTACGATGGCCATTGTTTTGACACGCAATGCAGTGACGTCATTTTCTAGCCAACCGGCCTGTAGTAACTCTCGGTGGCCACGGTCGGGTTCGAATCCAACTCATTCCACAGAAACACTTTCATAAAACCCCACACCTGACCTCGTTTCTAAGTTACTGGTGGAAAATAACTAACAGATAAACAATGCTTTTTGAATTCAGTAGCAAATTGTTAATGCAAAATAAATTAGAGTCCATCTTGTATCGATCTGAAAATTCTTGAACAAAAAAATTCCCGTCGACTTGTCAAAACTAATGCGACCTTAAAAACTGTTTATTCGTAAGTAAAAGAGAGATAATTTATTGATAAATATAATTCGATATAATTCGGCAAATTTTGAAAACGAGGCTCTGATTTTGTAAACAATGAAAAAATAGCCACGGGCTTATCGAAACCCACGAGAGTAATCCTTCTATTATATGTGTGACCTTAAAAACTACTTGACTGTATTATTCAAACCTCCGATGAATCCTAGTTAACTAAAATTCAGAGTCACATCTGCTTGTGCAGTTTACAGAACCTAAAACGATTGTAGTGTCCAAATAACCAAATGCTTAAAAAGTAGGGGATCGTTGCTCTTCTGAACAATTTATCTCTGCGCTATGAATCAACATACTTTACTTGTATTGTTTGGAACTATAAATGTATGGAGCTAAAGCGTATGATAACTTACTTTGGTTGAAATGTGATTATATAATCAAACTGTGATATATATAGTCATCCACATACAGACTGTTTCGCTGTACCACAGCTCTTCAGTGCGTCTAGACAAGTTA
>OY744518.1:137105932-137155932 GCA_963556195.1 Sepiola atlantica
CAATAATTATTAGAATATATATATATATATATATATATATATATATTTATATATTAATTTAAAATAAATAATATTAAAATATTTTTACCTACATACGCTAGCGTTTCAAGCTTACGCTCTCACCAGTGCAGGGATGATAATCTCAGACGGTCGCACGGTTGGAATCCCTGCCACAGAATCGACCTAAATTTCGTAAGCAAGCGTTGTAACTATTAGGCCATTTGTTTTTTTTCCAGTTTGTCTTTTTCACACACACACACACACACACACACACACACACACACACACACACACACACATATATATATATATATATATATATATATATATATATATATATATATATATATATATTGGCTACCTCCCTGCTAACTTATCTATCTATGTAACTCCTCTGATGATAAGATTCCAATCTTTGAAAAGCCTGGGTTAAGGAAAGAAAAAATAATCATGCTTTTATTGAATACATCTTGAATTGAACAACTGAAGATGAAATAGATTTGCCATTCTTACCTTTTTTATTTCTATTTTTTCATTTATCTATATAATTGCTCTATCCCATATATTGAGCTTTAAACACTTCACAATAGGTTTAAATTTCTAAAAGTATACATCCTACTTTTAGTCTCATATCTTTATATATATATAAATATATGTATATATATATATATATATATATATATATATATATATATTCATATATATACACACACACACACACACACACACACACATACATATATATATATATATATATATATATATATATATATATATATATAAAGTATATGGTAGCGGTTACGCGTATTTATATAGAGATTTGTGTTGCTCTTCCTTTTCTTTCGTCTTGTCAATATCCTGTTGACGGTTAAATGCGATACAACAATGCAACAAAAGTTAGATAGTTCTTTGAATTGTTAAGATGGCATTAAACTCTTTTAGCCCACACCTTTCATTCGAGCGACCCACATACAGAACAATGCTCTCACAGACAAATGGCAGCGAAGAATCTCTATCAGTCTTGCCATAAAACCATGTGCGTTCTTCAATCAGAGAAATCATAATTAAATGAACGGTGTTTCTTTTTTCTTGTCGAGGAGATCCCATTGTTTATTCAAATTTCATATCCTCTATCTCTCGCTCTCTCTCGCTCTCTCGCACACTCCCTTTCTCATTCTCTCTCGCACACTCCCTTTCTCATTCTCTCTGTTTCCAAGTGTATCTGTCTCTGTCTGTCTCTGTATTTTTCCCTCTTTCTCTTTCTCTCTCTCTCGCGCTCTCTCTCTCTCGTACACTCACTTTCTCACTCTCTCTTTCCAAGTGTATCTCTCTCTGTCTGTCTCTGTATCTTTCCCTCTTTCTCTTTCTCTTTCTCTCTCGCTCTCTCTCTCTCTCTCTCTCTCTCTCTCTCTCTCTCTCTCTCGTACACTCACTTTCTCATTCTCTCTCTTTCCAAGTGTATCTATCTCTGTCTGTCTCTGTATTTTCCCCTCTTTCTCTTTCTCTCTCTCTCTCTCTCTCTCTCTCGTATACTAAATTCTCATTCTCTTTCTTCCCAAGAGTATATCTCTCTCTGTCCCTGTCTTTCTATCTCTTTCTCTTTCTCTCTCGCGCTCTCTCTCTCTCTTTCAAAAAAAGAAAAGCCCGTCTCCATGAAGCGACAACTCACGACTCTTGTGAAACCAGTCCCTCTTCAGGGAGTTACCGCGTCATTCCTTTCGCCATTGCCGATTCGCCATTCGACTACAATGGACAAAACAACACTCCCCCCAACTCCTGTTCACTTGTAATTCCTTGGAGATATTCAGATTTTAATCAACTTTTATAACACACCTCCTAACGCCATTGTTGTAATAGATACTGCTTTTCATCATAAGTTGATGCAGTTTTATTTCGTGTTTATTTGTTTTTCGTCTGCTTCCATTTTCTCTTTTGAAAAATGCGAATTCCCTGTCCTGAGGATTATCTCCCTTGGCGTGGATATCTTATCCTTCATTATCCGCTTCACAAAATGGCGTCGTGTTTTCCCCTTAGTTCATTGCTGCTTCTATCTTTTTTCTTTTTTTAAAAATAAAGGCGCGGATCCATAAACAAATAAATTCCCCGCATTCGTCTAATTATTTGTTAAATTTCTTTTCTATAAAGATATATTACGATCGTGAGGTGTTATAGTTTTTACAGTATTAAAAAGACGCTTATAACGACCCATTTAAACGGTGTTTGAAAAATCGATGGCATAACATCGAGATTATGTTCCATATGTGTAATAGTGTCTCCTTATGTAGAGTTAGGGTGAGGGTGAGAGTTAGAGTGTTATGGTTAGGGTTAGGGTTAATGTTAGGTTTAGGGTTAGTGTTACGGTTAGGGTTAGGGTAAGGGTTAGGGTAAGGGTAAGGGTAAGGGTAAGGGTTATGGTAAGGGTTAGGGTAAGGGTTAGGGTTAGGATAAGAGTTAGGGGTAGTGTTAGGGTTAGGGTAAGGGTTAGGGTTAATGCTAGTGTTAGGGTTAAAGTAAAGGTTAGTGTTAGGGTTAGGGTAAAGGTTAGTGTTAGGGTAAGGGTTAGGGTTAGGGTTATGGTTAGGGTTAGGGTTAGAGTAAGGGTAAGGGTTTGGGTAAGGGTTAGGGGTAGTGTTAGGGTTATGGTAAGTGTTAGGGTTAGTGCTAGTGTTAGGGTTAAAGTAAGGGTTAGGGTTAGTGTTAGGGTTAGGGTAAAGGTTAGTGTTAGGGTTAGGGTTAGGGTAAGGGTTAGTGTTAGGGTTAGGGTTAGTGTTAGGGTTATTGTTAGGGTTAGGGTTAGGGTTAGTGTTAGGGTTAGGGTAAGAGTTAAGGTAAGGGTTAGTGTTAGGGTTAGGGTTATGGTTAGGGTTAATGTTAGGGTTATAGTTAGGGTTAGGGTTGATTTTTTAATAGTACTCGATTACTATCCAAATTTCGCTTATGATTTATTACTTACTCCCCATCCTTTTTGGTTTTTTCTGATCGTATTTATTTTCCTGTATTTGGTCTGTTGTATTCTGTTACCTGAAATAATAAGAGTTAACGTTCGCAGGATGCTGACCGGGTCCCCCATGTTGATATCAAAGGAGACCCTGTCGATCATGACACTCAGATCTCTATTCTAACTCCCATGGTTTTTTATTCGTTTGGTGTAATTTTTCATGGTAGTGTTGGTGTATATGACAACACCAGGCCCAGTCTTATTTTACCGGTGATTATCTGATGGAGATAATAATCTGGGTCAAAGTTGTGTTTTTTAAAAAGTGTGTGTGATTCTGACTTTGATCTTTCCGATTATCTTCGTATATGTGTGTGTGTGCGTGTATTTATATATGTGTGTGTGTGTGTGTCCAGATATGTGTATATATATATGTGTGTGTGAGTATATGTGTATCTATGTATGTATAAACAAAAACAAAAACACATGTGTGCGCGCAGACTCGTCTACGTACACAAACCAAAACTTACCGCACACAAACACACACACGCACGCAGACAGAGTGACGACAAAGTCATAAAATCTCAAGAGCAATTCTATAAGCATTCTGAACAAAATGTACTCAACCCCCGCCCACGAAGATGACCGGAAAGATAAAAATCAGACCACACATACTAAAAAAAACCCACATAACTTTGACACAGAGAAGCAAAAATATATGAAAACACACACATACAAACACGCACACATGCACAGAAACGCCAAACTGTTAAAAATAAAAACATTTTTTGAAATAGAAAATATATGAAGAGAGCACGAAGGCTCGAAACACGTTATCAAATGATAAAATAGTAAAATAATAAAATAATAAACAATTGTTGGAAAAAGATTTTTACAAATGTTGGTAGCTTCACTTCATAAATATATATATATATATATATATATATATATATATATATATATATATATATATATATATATATATATATATATATATATATATATAATGGGAAATAAGTAAAAAAAAATCTAAGAAAGATCTTTGAAATCCAGTTCAATCAATTTATTTAACCGTCAACTTATTATCGGACAGCGATATAGAAATCGTGCGAAGTGATAACAGTGAAAATGTATTTTCTAACGATTTTTTATTAAATGAAACGACCTAAAATAGAATTCATTTTTGAATAATAAATCTCATAAAACGAGTCTCAAAATTTCACGGATCAATTCTTTCCATTAATTTTAGTACGAATCGTTTTTTGTGTGTCTCCTTTGTTGAATTATGGATAAACATTGTTTACTCGTAGATGAAGTGTCTAACGATACAGCAAAGAAAGAAACGAATTGGTTGATATTAGTAGATGTGTTCACTTACGCATCGGTTTTTCTGTTTAGTTTGGTGAAGACAAAATGGCGCCCGTCAATGGCGTCGGATATTGTCTCTTCATCGTTTGCGTACTAAACTGGTGTATTCCAGTTTATCTGTCACGCTGAGTTCGGTTTATGACAAGTATTTGTTGACATTTGTTTTGAAGACGACCTTGTTGTCATGGAAGTAATCCGTTGATAATGGGTGTAAAAGATATGAAGCACTTGCAAACAAAGTCTGTTCGTGGAAATTTCCTGGGGAAGAAGAGAAAGTTCCTTTCAGTTGTGGTAATTGACGAGTTCTAGTTATGAATGTCGTAAATGGAGGAATCAGAAATTGGAGCTCAGTCGAGCACGTTTCATGGAAAGAACGATAGAGTAGAGAAAGACTAGCAACTTTTTTTTTCTGTGAGAAAGGGGCTGTAGAGAACAGAATAGATCTTCACCTACCAGACTGCGGAGTCGATTTTGTACTCTGCCAACGTAAGAGTGCTCTGAGCGGAACCTTCCCAGATGTGGCAGCTGTACTGCCTCTTATGACAGGTAGAGGATGGCATTAGGTGTTAACTACTTTCGGGAGCAGTGGAATGATCCAAAAATTTACCCAGCGATCTTAAATCTTTTCAATATATATTATTGAGATCTCGCATGGAGTTTTTGTTTTGTTTGGTTGGGTGAAGATAATGGCGCCCGTAAATAACGTCGGATATTGTTTCTTTTACTGTTTGTATACAAACTATACTATAGTCCATTTTGTCTATCTCTGAGTTCTCACCGACCCGCTATTTTTCTATTTTCCTTTCCTATTGATAAATCATGTGATTTTGTTCATAGAAGCAACAAAAATAGTTGTAGAAAAAAAAACCAACATCCATTATTTTGTGGTGTTAATAATTTGTTTTTTTGTTTTGCTTCACAGTATACATTAAACAGTAGATTCCCTTACGGTATTACAATTGCCCCCACTCGTTTATAGGGGCGGGAAAGAGCCCCCCGAAACACCTCAGCTTCCATCGCAGACAAAAAACCAAAGAGACCATCTCTAGCTCTCCATATGCCACAAATAACCCTCTCTTAACTTCTTGTTTACGACGTCACTTCTTTGACGCATTCACTAACCCACCTTCCTCTAACCCATTTTTGTACCCTTCGACGTAGACATTTTTATTATTGTCTAACCTAAGCTCTCGTTAAACGTTGCTACAAAGGCGTTCCGTTAAAAACACATATGCCATACATGAATGAAGGTTCATAATCATTCCTTTGTTAGCTGCAATAATGGAGGAGAGTGAAAAAGTCCCCCGAAACACTTCTGTTTCCTTCGCATACTAAAAACTAAAGATGCTGTCTCTAGCTTCCTATGGATCCCGTACCACTCAAATGTGTCCTGTTAGCGCCATTCATTGATCTTTCCAGACTGAATGAACGCCGTCTGCAAATATTTTTTTTCCATACCTCGAAACAAGACTAAGTCAAGACAAAATTGTTAAATACAGCGGAGGTTTAATCACCTTGTTCTTTGTTCCAAATCAGTGGCCAGTGAGATCGATAATCATTATTTAATCATATCTCATAAGAGATAATGCGAGAATCCAATCTATATCTTGCGATGTTGTTCGTAGCGGCTGTGAAAATAAGTTGTTGCAGTAAGGAATCCAAAACCAATTATTGTTTTAGGATTTTAGTAATTTAAAAAAGAATTTCATTAGTATTAGACAGTAAGTTCCTCTAGAGCACCACGCATTATTTGTCTGCCCGTACGGGGGAGAGAAGTCCTCCGAAAACACGTTGCTTTCTTTAGCAGACCAAAAACTCAAGAGACCGTCTCTAGCTTTCTAGATGCTATGTATCACTTTCCTCCACTTCCTGTTCGCTACATAACCTCATTCGAACGTATATGGCTCTTATACAGGTAGAGGATTGCACCAGGAGTCAGGTAATTTCTGGAGCGGTAGAATGATCCAACCATTTTTTCAGCAATCTTAAATGCATCCAATATTGAAATCTCGCACCTGGTTTTCTGGTTTTTTTTATTGAGTGAAGACAAAATGGCGCCCGTCAATGGCGTCGAATATTTTCACTGTATCGTTTGCGTACTAAACTGGTATATCTATTTACTTCTGCCATGTCCGTATAAATTGATGACATTTTTTACTATGTTTACATATGATGTTCTTTTTATTGAAATCGCTCCAGACAAGGCATGAAGCCACTTGATATAAGAATGTAAAAAGAACGAAAGACAATTATCGCAAAGACAGGAGATGCCGATTAACCTTAGTCTTGAAAAGACCATGGCTATAGGTAGGAGGAAAACAGTCAGCAGGAATAGAGTTCCACAAGCCTACAGTTCTTGGAAATAAGCTGCTGGAATAGGAAGCTGTATTATAACGAAGTATAAAATATGAAATTCGTGAAGACCACTAGATCAACGAGTTTGACGAGCTGAAACAAAAGAAGCCGGATCAGACGATTCTGAAGAACACATGCAATAATAGAATTTATAGAAAAGACTGAGACTAGCAACATTACTTCTGTTAGAGAGAGGGTGCAGAGAAGAAATGATGAGGTCAACTAGATTACAGATTACAGTTTATTAATCACGAGTGAAAGTATGGAATATGTAAGTATGGAATATGTAAGTATGGAATATTTAAGTATGGAATATGTAAGTATGGAATATGTCCTAACGGCGTTCTGACGCTATTGCATACAATAACTCCGATAGGAATTGAACTTGGAAACATTCAAGTTCTACCTTTTTGGAGGCATTCAAGGTCTCCCCTCTTGGAGGCATTCTAGTTTGCCCCTCTTGGAGGCATTCAAGTTAGCCCCTTTTGTAGGCATTCAAGTTCTACCCTCTTGGGCGACATTCAAGTTCTCCTGTCTTGGAGGCATTCAAGTTCTCCCCTCTTGGAGGCATTTAAGTTAGTCCCTTTCGGAGGCATTCAAGTTCTCCCCTCTTGGGGGCATTCAACTTAGAACCTCTTGGATGCATACAAGTATGCCCCTCTTGGAGGCATTCAAGCTCTCTCTTCTTGGAGACATTCAAGTTAGCCCCTCTTGGAGGCATTCTAGTTCCTCTAACTTGGAGGCATTCTAGTTCCTCCCTCTTGGAGGCATTACTGCCAAGTGGTATACATTAGGCCAATAACACTCACTCTACGAACTTACTTATCTAGTTTAGTCTTGAACTCTTTTGATGGATTTTTTTTCTTCGAGAATTTGGTATTTTCGTCTTTCAAAAGCGACAATTTTTATTTCTTTATTTTCTTTTCCTCGAAATATTGTGTTATTTTGCGTTCGATTTACGCCATTGAAATAAATCTTTTTTTCTTCAGAGATTCTATTTCGCCTACTTACCCACTCTCTCTCTCTCTCTCTCTCTTTCTCTCTTCTCTCTCTCTCTTTCTCTCTCTCTCTTTCTCTCTATCTCTCTTTCTCTCTCTCTCTTTCTCTCTCTCTCCTCTCTCTCTTTCTCTCTCTCTCTCTCTTTCTCTCTCTCTTTCTCTCTCTCTCTCTCTCGCCTCGATTTTTTCGATCCTCATATTTTTCGTAATTGTGCCGAACTCCCTTTGTCTCCATTTTTGTGTATTCGATCCTTCATCGATTTTATCCTCCATCATTTACTCGTTTGATTAGTTTTCGTTTTACAACCATTTTCATTCTTTGGTTCTAGTTTCTTCTTTCGAAATGTCATTTGAAACCCGTAAGGCCTTCGATTGCGCAATTCAGATACTGTAGAACATTGTCATGCAGTACTATGCATTTGAAAGTCAAGTGTAGATATATGACTGGCCAACGGGATATGAGGTATGGTGAACGTGTTGTGACCTTGAAATAAAAAGGCTAAGATGTGACGTAATAGCCGCTTCCTTCTTTTTATTACATCGAAGAAAACCCTAAAATTATCGAAACGATGTAAATGTACTGAAGAAGATCTTGGAACGACAGTAAGAAAAATTAAATCTACAGCGGGAATGATAATTCTTATGGTGCTCGCTGTGTTGACACAACTGTCACAATATCAAAAGACAGAGAAGGAATGAGACAGATACCCTTCTTCATGAAAGAGAAATACTAATGGATTTGAAAAATAGGAGAAAGATTAAGACTGCCTTTGTCTGCAATATTACAAAAAGCTAATACAAGAAAAGCGAAAAGAACCGTATAAAAAGTCGTGTCTCTTAAGTTCAGCTAGAGATAACTTGGCTTCTTGTAGATCGAGGAAAAATCTCTTAAAAACGAAATAACAAAAACTAAGAGATATTTTTTTGTATAGATTTATGAACTTTGACTCGTCTCCGAATTGCCCACTACCATCGACTACGACTACTATAAGTAGCATAACGAAAACGGCGAGCTTTAATGAAAGCGGTTGAGTGACAGCTAGCGTCAACGGGTGACCTCAATAAAACGGAAGTGGCGAAATCACTAAATTTAAGCTGATAGTTCTTACTTTCTTCTTCGTTACTAACACTGGGCATGACTTTAGGGGAGTAAGAGGGGTAGAAGGCGAGCGGGTGATCTCATTAATTTAGGCAGAACGAAGGAGGAAGGGAAATCACGGAGAGACTTCTCTCTATTTCCTAGCGAAACATCAAGCTGAGTAGACGCGAAAGTCGTCTCTCCCCATTTAGCCCCATTAAGGGTAGGGGGCACGGCATAACTTAACGTATGATCTCTCTCTCTCTCTCTCTCTCTCTTATTCATTCTCTCTCTCTCTCCCTCTCTCTCTTACTCTCTCGTCCGCAGTAACCAGCGTGGATAAAGTCTTAATTTCTCTCTCTCTCTCTCTCTCTCTCTCTCTTTCTTTCTTGTTCTCTCTCTCTTTCTTTATATCCTGTTCTCTCTCTCTTTCTTTCTGTCTCCCTATCTCTCTTTGGTTTTATTGATGTTTATAAGTCTAATATAAAATGAACTGCTGCCTTTGTGTTACATATTTGAGATGTTCAGGCGATGGAAGCACTGGAATTGATGTAGTAGTAGTAGTTGTTGTTGCTGTTGTTATAGAAATAGAAGTAGAGGTTATTGTTTCCTAGTAGTATTAGTACTAGACGTTTGGTTGTTTGGTTGTTTTGTTTTACAGGATATAAACCGTTTTCAGGTTATTTAATACTGAATACAGTCATTTTGGTAAAAGTTTTTATGCTTCAAGTTCTATATATCTTCAAATACTTATTCATGGTTCAGTTGTTTTCTAGCATAAAATTGTTGCTTTTTTTTGGCTTTGCAGAACATGATTGAGTTTTGCAAAGTGGTGTGGCCTTGCAGGCCGGTAATAATGAAGATAAACACAGTGGTATAATTAATTACCAATGTATTAACAGAAGTAGGTTACAGAAGTACGCGTCATGAGTTTAGGGTCATAACGACCAAACTTCACCGCCACTGACGCTTAGATGTTACTGTATTTATTATGTATGGGTAAGTCCATTTATTCTTGAAATAGGTACATCAGCTTACCCTATAACACAAAGGGAAAGGAAAAAAACAATAACATCAATGCTTGGTGCATTTTGTTGAGTACTAGAAGAAATTCTTGTGATGTTAGAATGCTAATTACAGAAGTAATGTTGGTGTCATAGTTGTGGTAGTGATAACAGTGTTATATTAATGGTAATAATAGTAGTGGTGATGGTGGTACCATAGAAGTGGTGGTAATAAACGCAGTGGTGTTATAGTGTGGTAATTATAGAAGAGTTTGTGGTGTAATAGTAGTGACCATTATAGTTACAGACGCGATCAAATACACGCATACATTGAGGAAAAAATGGCACAACAGGCCATGCAAATTTCAAAACATTTAGACTTTCAGTAAAACCATTTCGACACAACCTGGTGAGTTGTAAATGGCGCTGAAACTGACAGTTGTAAAAAGATGAACCTATATATATATTGTTACATACGGAGGGGGTCTGACACTTAAATGTCGATTTAAAAAAATCATTCATTTGGGGTTTGAAATCAAAATCAAAGCGAAATTCTCGGTAAAAAAATTAAAAATATAAATGACAACCACGCGCGTGCGTGTATTGTGTACATGTGTGCGTATAACAGAGAGAAAGAGAGAGACAGAGACAGAGAGAGAGAGACAGAGAGGGCACAGAGTAACGAAGGAGGCGTAGCTTTAACTGAACTTACTATGATGGTTATTTCTTTCTTCTTCGTTACTAATACTGGTTATGACTTCAGGGGAGTAAGAGGGGTAGAAGGCGAGCGGGTGATCTTATTAAGTGGACCAGAACGAAGGAGAGAAAGAAAAGGAAATTGGAAGGATTTAGCAGCCGACTTTATTTGCGCGGTGATTTGGAATCGTGAGGAGTCGGATCGAGTTTGAATTGACGAGAGGTATAAAGTCAGATCAGAGATGTTAAATGTGTGAAAATGAGGAACAATGAGAGAAACAAATGATAGAATGAACAATATAGAATGTCCCGTCGTGAAGAGGACAGAATATGTATTCAGTAAGTGGATTTCAAAAACTATTGAAGTATGAATATGTTTGAAGTTTTTATGAGAAGCTCTATCCATATGAGAAGAGACAATATTCATTGTACTTGAACTTTTTATCGTATTCGTTAGGATATCAAATTTGACTGTTGATTTTTTAATCACTTCTCTGTGCCTGTTTCCGTTCCCAATTATTACATCTTCTGTTAGGAAATCCCTTTCGAGCCAAACTTTCCGGCAAAATAAAAATATTAGTGTGTGACGGCTGGATAATAATACGAACAATATATAAACATAACAATATATATATATATATATATATATATATATATATATATATATATATACTAGCAAATATATGCTCTATCCAGTCGCATATTTTTGCTAGCTCGGGATAATGCTATCATGGTGAATGAACATATACTACACTGACCCCCAAAGGAAAATGGAACGACTGACAGTATGGTATCATGACGAACGCCCCATCTACCTCAAAAGGAAGAGGTAATACCTAGGAGGATGGCATCATGACAAAAGAACAGATACTATACTACCCACCCTTATTAAAAGATAATACAATAATAGATAAAATCATTTTTTTCATTCATTTAAAAATGTCTAGCCATAAAAAACATGATTTTTATGGTTTCTTGGCCCTTTGGCTAAGATCAAGGTGTAGTATCTGTTCTCAGCATCCAGCGACATCAGATATTTATCTATCTACGAAAATATTGTGTATATATAAGAAAATATGACAATGCTAAATTACAATTGTATATTACAGAATATTAATTTATTAGGAGCTATTTATGAAATAAATATGCAAATTAGAAGATCTAAAATTGTTTGTGGGCATTTGAAATCTACTATATATACAGCATTTAAAATTATTCGTTTGTTTCATAGAATTAATTAAGCACAACCTGTTTTGATGTTAATATAGTTAGGATAGATGGAAAAAAACGTTCGCATTTATATATATATATATATATATATATATATATATATATATATATATATGTGTGTGTGTCAGTGACCATCGAGATCGTGCAGGCGATAAAGGCATAGTGAATAAATCAAAATACATGCTAAAATATACCTTAGTTTGGAGATTGAGGTATGTTTGAAAATGATTCTATTTTGATTGTTTTAATAAGCAGTAATTTGTAATTAACTGAACAAATCACCTCTGTCTTACTTAACTATATATGCATTTCTCTCACCACCTTTCACTCTATGTTTATTATTTTATTTGTATGTCTCTGCGAGCATTTACAGAAAGAGCGACTGTCTTTTCCAGCAGTGGCATTTAATTTACATGGTGTTTGTACACACCACAAACACCTATGTGAATTAGATGGCTAAATAATACGCGCCTTTACTATCATATTATCCACGAGAAAACAAGTTTAGTATTCCAGTTATGCAAGTAGAATGTCTAAACAAATATGTCACAGTTTATAGAATTTTCAAATGAAATCAAATTAAAACGAAAATTAGCAAAGTTCAACAAAGTAGAAGAAAGTGGTGGTGGCTGTGAGGTAACGGATCAGGGGGTTATGGTTAGGGTTAGGGTTAGGGTTAGTGTTAGGGCTAGTGTTAGGGTATATTCAAAACCTTTTAACCCTTAAATGCTTTATAATCGAAGATATTGATTACCTATTTAGCGGGTGCACTGTTGCAACACCACAATAATACCTACTCACACTTGCAAACAGGCTCGTTGCAAATGTGAAATAAGTTGCATTAAGCTCTAATCTTTGGTTTCTCTCTCCATGTACCTAGCGTCAGGCAGAAATTCCGTGGAAGAATCTTTTTTGCAAGCACTTCCAGTCTCTGGAACACATTATCGCGAGACTGCTTCCCTCCTGATAATAACTTGGTCGTCTTCAAATTCAATGTCAACAAATTCTTGTCTTAAACCGCCTCATAAGTAATTAAATACAGTTCATAGCATTTATCAATGTTAGTACTCCCATAGTGTTCCTCATCTTTCGGCCGACAATAATTTCCGTCTCATTGCTCCTTATCCTCGAGTTGCGTATGGCCTTGATAAGCGCTTGGCCTCAACAATAATAAAAAACAATAATATTTCAAGTAACAAACTTTGCGAAACGATAGCGAGGCGGCGAAGCAAGCTAGTTATTATTATTATTATTATTATTATTATTATTATTATTATTATTATCATTATCATTATTATTATTATTATTATTATTATTATTATTATTATTATTATTATTATTATTATTATTATTATTATGTAGTAGTAGTAGTAGTAGTAGTAGTAGTAGTAGTAGTAGTAGTAGTAGTAGAAGTTTTCTAAAAAAAGAAAGTGAATGTTTTTGTCTTTTTAATTAAGAGAGCAAACAAACAAAAAAAAACGGGAAGTTTCCTCCCACCACCACCGCCATTACTAGTGTCTATGACGTCATTACCTGTCAAAATCATGCAAGAAAAGCAATGCGTATAATATTTACTCGACGACTACGTCATTTTTGGATGCGTCCACGTAGCTATATGAGATGCTTCGTCCGTCAGTACAACCAAGTCCAGAATTTCTGTACTATTGTTTATTGGCCTTTTGGCTAAGATGAAAGTGTAGTATCTGTTCTGATGGATACTACACCCTATAGACCGGTATCGTCTTGGCCCTCGGGCCTTGATTCCGCCGGTCTGTGGGTTTGTCCTGTGCAGTTCTAGGTCACAAATAGTCTTCCTCTAGGGTGCTGACTTATCAAATCCCACTTTCCGACCTCGTGTCACATTTTACTTTGTGGGAGGTAGATAAATACCTGTTTTCGGTCCTAAACAAACCGGAAAACAGTGGACAATCTACTCTTATAAATGGTTGGAAGGGTCTAACTAATCTGCTCCTGGTTTTATTTGGGGTTTTTGTTTTTCTTTCTTTTGGGGTAATTTTTTTCCCATATCAGTTTTCGATTGTACTAGTTGTTCCATCCGCCTGTTACGCTTATTCTTCGGTAATCCTTGAGCTTCAAAACGCATTTTTAGATGCGACCAGCATATTTACATGAGGCTTTGATCATTGGTCAGTCGTTCGTTCGGACAGCGACGCTTATGTTTGAAACAGATTTGTGAGGCGTCCATTTAAGGCGCTCTATCTTTCTTTTTTTTAAATTTTGTCTTACTTTAATTCACGCCAAACAAGACCCATTGCAAGCGACCACTGTGAATTAGGGACCATATTTATAAAGGGGCCTTCTAAGTTGGGAGTTTTTCAGCGAGATGTTTGTTCACATTACTTTTAAATGTCTGCACGTTTATACAGTCAGGGAAACAGGTAACAGGTCGAGAATTCCAAAGGCTAGCAATTCGAGGAAAAAAGCGATTAGAGTAAAAAAGCCTTCCGGATTCTATGGACCTCTACAGTGAAGGGGTGGGATTTTGCTGATTGTCGGGTTCATTAAGGGTATTTATGTTGAGGGGGGCACAAGTGCAGCAGGTTCGTCGGAGCACATTCTGTTGAAGTACTTGTAAAACAAAAAAAAAAGATGCAACATTGCAACGATGGCCCAGGGGCTGGAGCTTAGTCGACAGTGGGGGTCTATTAGATTAGAGGCTTTTTTGGACCCTATCTAAGAGGGAGACACTAGTGGTAGGTGCACCAGCACAGATGTGACAGCAATGCTCTTTCTGTCGGTCAGTCGATCCGTCACGCTTATGTTTGAAATAACATTTTTGTCCTGTCACGCTGGTTAATGGTAGAATTCTTGCTAGTATGTCATGTTTTATCGAAATAGCATGGTCGTTGGTCTGTCACGCTTAAAGACTGACATATAATTTTCGTACGTCTGTCACGCTTGTTTGAAATAAGATTTTTGCCGGTCTGTCACGTTTAAAGTCTAAATATCATTTTCGTACGTCTCTCACGCTTTGTTTGAAATAAGATTTTTGCCGGTCTGTCACGCTTAAAGTCTGAAACATCATTTTCGTACGTCTCTCACGCTTGTTTGAAATAAGATTTTTGTCCGGTCTGTCATGCTTAAAGTCTGAAACATCATTTTCGTACGTCTCTCACGCTTGTTTTAAATAAGGTTTTTGTCGGTCTGTCACGCTTAAAGTCTGAAATATCATTTTCGTACGTCTCTCACGCTTGTTTTAAATAAGATTTTTGCCGGTCTGTCACGCTTAAAGTCTGAAATATCATTTTCGTACGTCTCTCACGCTTGTTTGAAATAAGATTTTTGTCCGGTCTGTCACGCTTAAAGTCTGAAACATCATTTTCGTACGTCTCTCATGCTTGTTTTAAATAAGATTTTTGCCGGTCTGTCACGCTTAAAGTCTGAAATATCATTTTCGTACGTCTCTCACGCTTGTTTGAAATAAGATTTTTGCCGGTCTGTCACGCTTAAAGTCTGAAATATTATTTTCGTACGTCTCTCACGCTTGTTTGAAATAAGATTTTTGTCCGGTCTGTCACGCTTAAAGTCTGAAATATTATTTTCGTACGTCTCTCACGCTTGTTTGAAATAAGATTTTTGTCCGGTCTGTCACGCTTAAAGTTTGAAACATCATTTTCGTACGTCTCTCACGCTTGTTTGAAATAAGATTTTTGTCCGGTCTGTCACGCTTAAAGTCTGAAATATTATTTTCGTACGTCTCTCACGCTTGTTTGAAATAAGATTTTTGTCCGGTCTGTCACGCTTAAAGTTTGAAACATCATTTTCGTACGTCTCTCACGCTTGTTTGAAATAAGATTTTTGTCGGTCTGTCACGCTTAAAGTCTGAAACATAATTTTCGTACGTCTCTCACGCTTGTTTGAAATAAGATTTTTGTCCGGTCTGTCACGCTTAAAGTCTGAAATATTATTTTCGTACGTCTCTCACGCTTGTTTGAAATAAGATTTTTGTCCGGTCTGTCACGCTTAAAGTCTGAAATATTATTTTCGTACGTCTCTCACGCTTGTTTGAAATAAGATTTTTGTCCGGTCTGTCACGCTTAAAGTCTGAAATATCATTTTCGTACGTCTCTCACGCTTGTTTGAAATAAGATTTTTGCCGGTCTGTCACGCTTAAAGTCTGAAATATTATTTTCGTACGTCTCTTACGCTTGTTTGAAATAAGATTTTTGTCCGGTCTGTCACGCTTAAAGTCTGAAATATTATTTTCGTACGTCTCTCACGCTTGTTTGAAATAAGATTTTTGTCCGGTCTGTCACGCTTAAAGTCTGAAATATTATTTTCGTACGTCTCTCACGCTTGTTTGAAATAAGATTTTTGTCCGGTCTGTCACGCTTAAAGTCTGAAACATCATTTTCGTACGTCTCTCACGCTTGTTTGAAATAAGATTTTTGCCGGTCTGTCACGCTTAAAGTCTGAAACATCATTTTCGTACGTCTCTCACGCTTGTTTGAAATAAGATTTTTGTCCGGTCTGTCACGCTTAAAGTCTGAAATATTATTTTCGTACGTCTCTCACGCTTGTTTTAAATAAGATTTTTGCCGGTCTGTCACGCTTAAAGTCTGAAATATCATTTTCGTACGTCTGTCACGCTTGTTTTAAATAAGATTTTTGTCGGTCTGTCACGCTTAAAGTCTGAAATATCATTTTCGTACGTCTCTCACGCGTGTCTGAAATAAGATTTTTGCCGGTCTGTCACGCTTAAAGTCTGAAACATCATTTTCGTACGTCTCTCACGCTTGTTTTAAATAAGATTTTTGTCGGTCTGTCACGCTTAAAGTCTAAAATATCATTTTCGTACGTCTCTTACGCTTGTACAAATAAGATTTTTGTCGGTCTGTCACGCTTAAAGTCTAAAATATCATTTTCGTACGTCTCTCACGCTTGTTTGAAATAAGATTTTTGTCGGTCTGTCACGCTTAAAGTCTAAAATATCATTTTCGTACGTCTCTCACGCTTGTTTTAAATAAGATTTTTGCCAGTCTGTCACGCTTAAAGTCTGAAATATCATTTTCGTACGTCTCTCACGCTTGTTTGAAATAAGATTTTTGTCCGGTCTGTCACGCTTAAAGTCTGAAATATTATTTTCGTACGTCTGTCACGCTTGTTTGAAATAGAACTTTCGTTGCACTGTCACGCTTGTTATAAGTAGCATTTATATATGTGTGTGCATCATTGCAATAGACTATGTCCGCCCGTCCGTCCGTCCGTCCGTCTGTTCAATCACGCTTAAGGTTGAAACATCCTTCTCGTCGCTGATTTCGCAGGTTGAATCGCCGTTCTTGTTGGTGGCTTTATTTGACACGTGATCGGCCTCGTAGAACGAATATGATTCGTCGAATACCAATATGGCCAACATCGCTGTTGTTGCCTGTTTTTGTCTTTTATCGGTTTTTTTTGTTGTTGTTGTTGCTTCTGAAAATGATTGCAACCAAAACGCAGAAAGGCGCAAAAACAAATGAAAAAAATGAAGTTCAATTCGCCGTAACAACCTGCACTCGTCATTATACGTTATTGTGTGACAACGTTGTTTTGTATTTTAGTTTTGTGCACACGAAATAGCAGATCAATTGAAATTCGGTTTTTTGTCTTTTTTCTCTCCCATCAAACATAATTATATCACTAGATATGCAATGCACAAAATAAACATTATATATATACATATATATATATATATATATATATATATATATATATATATATATATATATATATATATATATATATTATTGTTTCAAGTATATAAACATATTCTATTATAAAGTAATATAATATTAAGCATATATATATATATATATATATATATATATATATTCAGTATTTAATTCAACAGTGCTCAATATGGTAGTAGAGCTTAGTAGTAGTAAAAAAATATATTTATGGTAAGTAAGCTATACATTTTCAAGGAAGATTATTAGACTAAAAATACACACACACACCCACACCCACACCCACACCCATATATATATATATATATATATATATATATATATATATATATATATATATATCAACATACACATGTATCGTCTTCTCTACGACTCAACAATGTGGCTAATATATATCTATTCATATATATATATATATATATATATATATATATATATATATATATATATATATATATATATATATATATATATATATATACGCATGTTTGGTTTAACAGTAGCGACAGCCTCTGTTTATTTATTTTTTGATTCGTTTTTTCGATTCGTCGCACGACCGATTTGGTATTGTTTTTTTTTTATTTTGCATACTCATTCATCCGCCTGAAGATGACCGACATCGGTCGAAAACGTTCGCGAAAATGTGACGATTTTTTATACAACATGGACGACAATACCAAATCGGTCGTGCGACGAATCGAAAAAACGAATCAAAAAATAAATAAACAGAAGCTGTCGCTACTGTTTAACCAAACATGCATAAGAGAAGGAATGCTGCCTAATTACACAGAACTCGGAAGTTTCTCAACCATTAAAACTATATACGAAAAAAAACAACAAAAAAACATTTTAGTCCCAAGTTGTTCAGTAGAAAATCACTCATGTAAGTCAATTTATTTTTTGTAGTTATTATATTAGTTTGCTTCCAAGAATTTACACTAGTCTTAACATTATTTAAGGGATCATCAGTTGCTTATCATGAAAAACTGTTTCGAGAATTTAAAAACAAAACCGTATTTTATTTCATGGCTTCCCAGCGGAGTTGATCAGACCCCACTTCCCTTAAAAGACAAAAACATAAACGTTCCGTATATTAGATCTAAGTTTTGGTACAGATAAATGTTTAGCTAACTTATAGTAGTTATTAAAAAATGTCCTCCTTACCTGTGTAGTTTGTCTGTGTCCAATAAAATGTATCCGTTAATTACACAAATGTTGCTGTATTTTAAAGTGTTCGGACGAATCCATTACACTACTTTTTAGGTAAATTTATAGTTTAATGTATCTTTATTTTTATTTTCATATTAAAAATATTAAAAAATGAAATATATATATATATATATATATATATATATATATATATATATATATATATATATATATATATACGTTTATACATATTCTACCTTATTTTTATTTAGATAGCTTTGGATTTGCTCTATCAATTTATTTTGATTAATTTCATAAGACTTGAAAGCGTCAGGATGGCGAGTAATTGCCTTATTTAATTGTGTAAATATTTTATTTTGATCGCCACCTTGTTTAATCATTCTTATTATTAGGTCAGAAATTGGGGGCATAAAATCTACTAATTTTAAAGTAACACGAGCAATCCTCAAACATTCGGACATGATACTCCCGTAAAAAATATACATAGGGCAAGTACTATTTTTATGTGGCATCCGCACGATACGAAAAGGGAATGAATTTCTTTTATCAAACAGTTTATAGATAAATATTTTATCTTCAATTTTTATATCCATATTAATATATATATATATATATATATATATATATATATATATATATATATATATATATATATGTGTGTGTGTGTGTGTGTGTGTGTGTGTGTGTGTGTGTGTGTTATAATGGAATAATTCCAGGAAGAAATCCGGGTATGAGAGCTCAATGTGGTAAACAGAGCAAGAATAACATAAAATATAATAACACGAAATTACATACATGAATCTTATTGTTTTTTTTTTAAATAACGTCTAAGTTAAAAACACATATTCTTTTAACCCTTACGATTTGGTTATATAAACACGTATATACGTCTCTACACACACACACATATATACGCATCCTACGATCACGCACGCACGCAACAACTTTTTTTGTGTCATACAAATTCGGCTAGACTTGGAAAAAGAAAGGAAGAAAGAAAAGAAGAGAGAAAAGTCGTAAGGGTTAAAAGAATATGTGTTTTTAACTCAGACGTTATTTAAAAAACAAAAAAAATAAGATTCATTTAGATCGCCTTAGTTAAATATAAGTTTTTAATTCCCCCTCGCTCTGTAAGGGGTGTTCAGATTGGTTGCAACCACCACTCTCTCTGGTTGTATTTGAATTGTTGAAGTTGAATTCAATTTTCTGTCAGTCTCAAAAATGTAATTGTCTAGTTAGATGCCCGAGGAAACCACAAGGTTGAAATAAATTATTGCATCGACAATTATGTAATTTCGTGTTATTATATTTTATGTTATATATATATATATATATATATATATATATATATATATATATATATATATATATATATGTCAACGGATTCTTGTCCGAAACCGCCACATAAACAATCAGAGGCAGTTCATATAATAGATCAATGGTTGTACTCCCATAGTGTTCCTCATCTTTCAGCTGGCAATCTTTTCCGTCTCCTTAACCATTGTCCTCGAGTGATTCTTGGCCTTGATAAGTGGTGACGCAATGATA
The DNA here is from genome assembly GCA_963556195.1 of Sepiola atlantica. Lineage (NCBI taxonomy): Eukaryota > Metazoa > Mollusca > Cephalopoda > Sepiida > Sepiolidae > Sepiola > Sepiola atlantica. Next base: position 137,126,002 of record OY744518.1, read on the forward strand.
AAATAGACCAAGAAAAGTGCCACTTCTAATGCAAACGTGACAGACCAAAGAAAATCGCATTCTTAAATAACGTCAAAACGCTTGAGTCAATCGAACCCGCTTTTTAATCACATACCCAAGACTAACTTAAAAATCGATATAAATTTTTTATTTTTCAAAAACCTTCAGCGTGTCGGTTTTAAAATACTAAGTTATCGTTTGACCTTTTAAATCGCGGTAGCATTCTGCACTCTCCGATGGCATCCTGCCTGATTGAGACAGACCAAAGTTAAGCATGGCAGACCGACAAACAAATAAAAAGCTACTCATGCGTGAAAACTACTCATGGAAATGCGTGAATGCGTTTTAAAATGGAATTGTATTGCGTGATAACTTTTGCTCATTCTTGTAAAACCATTTTTTTTAAATTGATTTTTCCCGCTCGAAATGCATAAACAGATCGAAAAATTAAAAAAAAAAATTAAAAAAGATACAAAAAAAAAAAAATTAAAATAGGAAAGGATTTTTAAAAAAAATGTGCAACATTCGAAAATCTGGTGACAATTTTTAAACCAAGTTTTTATGTCGGTATCTAATTTTAAAAATTAAAAAAAATATGGAGCGATAGACGAGAATTGCCGATCGCCTGGAACCACCATTTTTCCCCGTCTGATAATGACGTCACGATCGAGAAACGAAGAATCAAAAACGTAAAATTAATTAAAAAAATTTAAAAAACAAGTATTTTTAAGATTCGTTCATTCAACTTCAAACGATAAAAATGCTATTTCAAACTTAAGTTTGATAGACTGACAAAAATGATGTTTCAAACTTAACTGCTACAGACTGATGAATATACTATTTCAAACTTAAGTTTGATAGACTGACAAAAATGATGTTTCAAACTTAACTGATACAGACTGATGAATATACTATTTCAAACTTAAGTTTGATAGACTGACAAAAATGATGTTTCAAACTTAACTGATACAGACTGATGAATATACTATTTCAAACTTAAGTTTGATAGACTGACAAAAATGATGTTTCAAACTTAACTGCTACAGACTGATGAATATACTATTTCAAACTTAAGTTTGATAGACTGACAAAAATGATGTTTCAAACTTAACTGCTACAGACTGATGAATATACTATTTCAAACTTAAGTTTGATAGACTGACAAAAATGATGTTTCAAACTTAACTGATACAGACTGATGAATATACTATTTCAAACTTAAGTTTGATAGACTGACAAAAATGATGTTTCAAACTTAACTGCTACAGACTGATGAATATACTATTTCAAACTTAAGTTTGATAGACTGACAAAAATGATGTTTCAAACTTAACTGCTACAGACTGATGAATATACTATTTCAAACTTAAGTTTGATAGACTGACAAAAATGATGTTTCAAACTTAACTGATACAGACTGATGAATATACTATTTCAAACTTAAGTTTGATAGACTGACAAAAATGATGTTTCAAACTTAACTGCTACAGACTGATGAATATACTATTTCAAACTTAAGTTTGATAGACTGACAAAAATGATGTTTCAAACTTAACTGCTACAGACTGATGAATATACTATTTAAAACTTAAGTTTGATAGACTGACAAAAATGATGTTTCAAACTTAACTGATACAGACTGATGAATATACTATTTCAAACTTAAGTTTGATAGACTGACAAAAATGATGTTTCAAACTTAACTGCTACAGACTGATGAATATACTATTTAAAACTTAAGTTTGATAGACTGACAAAAATGATGTTTCAAACTTAACTGATACAGACTGATGAATATACTATTTCAAACTTAAGTTTGATAGACTGACAAAAATGATGTTTCAAACTTAACTGCTACAGACTGATGAATATACTATTTCAAACTTAAGTTTGATAGACTGACAAAAATGATGTTTCAAACTTAACTGATACAGACTGATGAATATACTATTTCAAACTTAAGTTTGATAGACTGACAAAAATGATGCTTCAAACTTAACTGATACAGACTGATGAATATACTATTTCAAACTTAAGTTTGATAGACTGACAAAAATGATGTTTCAAACTTAACTGCTACAGACTGATGAATATACTATTTCAAACTTAAGTTTGATAGACTGACAAAAATGATGTTTCAAACTTAACTGCTACAGACTGATGAATATACTATTTCAAACTTAAGTTTGATAGACTGACAAAAATGATGTTTCAAACTTAACTGATACAGACTGATGAATATACTATTTCAAACTTAAGTTTGATAGACTGACAAAAATGATGTTTCAAACTTAACTGATACAGACTGATGAATATACTATTTCAAACTTAAGTTTGATAGACTGACAAAAATGATGTTTCAAACTTAACTGCTACAGACTGATGAATATACTATTTAAAACTTAAGTTTGATAGACTGACAAAAATGATGTTTCAAACTTAACTGATACAGACTGATGAATATACTATTTCAAACTTAAGTTTGATAGACTGACAAAAATGATGTTTCAAACTTAACTGCTACAGACTGATGAATATACTATTTAAAACTTAAGTTTGATAGACTGACAAAAATGATGTTTCAAACTTAACTGATACAGACTGATGAATATACTATTTCAAACTTAAGTTTGATAGACTGACAAAAATGATGTTTCAAACTTAACTGCTACAGACTGATGAATATACTATTTAAAACTTAAGTTTGATAGACTGACAAAAATGATGTTTCAAACTTAACTGCTACAGACTGATGAATATACTATTTCAAACTTAAGTTTGATAGACTGACAAAAATGATGTTTCAAACTTAACTGCTACAGACTGATGAATATACTATTTCAAACTTAAGTTTGATAGACTGACAAAAATGATGTTTCAAACTTAACTGCTACAGACTGATGAATATACTATTTCAAACTTAAGTTTGATAGACTGACAAAAATGATGCTTCAAACTTAACTGATACAGACTGATGAATATACTATTTCAAACTTAAGTTTGATAGACTGACAAAAATGATGTTTCAAACTTAACTGCTACAGACTGATGAATATACTATTTCAAACTTAAGTTTGATAGACTGACAAAAATGATGTTTCAAACTTAACTGCTACAGACTGATGAATATACTATTTCAAACTTAAGTTTGATAGACTGACAAAAATGATGTTTCAAACTTAACTGATACAGACTGATGAATATACTATTTAAAACTTAAGTTTGATAGACTGACAAAAATGATGTTTCAAACTTAACTGATACAGACTGATGAATATACTATTTCAAACTTAAGTTTGATAGACTGACAAAAATGATGTTTCAAACTTAACTGCTACAGACTGATGAATATACTATTTAAAACTTAAGTTTGATAGACTGACAAAAATGATGTTTCAAACTTAACTGATACAGACTGATGAATATACTATTTAAAACTTAAGTTTGATAGACTGACAAAAATGATGTTTCAAACTTAACTGATACAGACTGATGAATATACTATTTCAAACTTAAGTTTGATAGACTGACAAAAATGATGTTTCAAATTTTAAGTTTAAAATGTTATTTTAAACTTAAGCTTGATAAACCGAGGAAAAGACTTTTACAAAGCAACAAATTAAGCATGACAGACCAACTAAAATCCTATTTCACACTTTATTATGACAGCCGGGTAGAACTGCAATTTTTAAACGTTTCTTTGAAATTTCTCTTAACATTTTGTATTTCTTTCTTCGTGTTTTTCATATAGTCTTTTCTTTCTTTCTTTTCTCCATCATTTAATTTGTCTTTTCTTTCCTTTCTTTTTTATTCGTTCTTTTTTCTTTTCTTTTCCTTTGTTTCTATCAATTTTTATTCGTTTCTTCTTTTCCATTCTTCCTTATTTCTTTCTTCTCCCTTTCTTTTTTTTTTTATTCATTCTTCTCTTCACATTTCTTTTCTTCCAATACTTTTTCTGCTTTCGGTTTTCCTTCGTAGATTTCCACTCACTTTCTTTCTTCATTTTGTCTCTTATGTTCTTTCTATCCTCCTTTTTTCTTTCTTTTTTTCTTCTTCTTTTCTTTATTTCTTCCCCTTTTCTTTCTAGTTACCTTTCTTTCTTTTTTTATTTTCGCATTTCTTGTTTCCCATACCTTTTCCTTCCCGTTCTTTTTCATATTTTTTATCTGACTTTCTTCATTTTGTCTACCTCTTTCTTTCATTCTTTCTTTCTTTCTTTCTTTCTTTTTTTCTTCTTTCTTTCTTTCTTTCTCCCTTTTATTTTTTCTTCTCTCTTTCTCACTTCCTTCTCTTTCCCTTTCGACATATCTCAAGAGGCAAAACCGAAATTACAAATTATAAAAGCTTCCTATTAAATTATGAGTATTTAAAAAAAAAAACGAAACAAAATGTCTATTTTCAAATAAATATTAAATAAGCTATTTTTCCTTAGGACAGTCAAGATGAAACCCGATTGCTATCTTGATTATGATTAACTTTTAGATTACCCCAAATGCGTACCATAAACATTAATGTAGGTAAATGTATAAGTTGGCATTCGTTTCGTCACATAAACAAACATGGAAAAAAGATCAACTTTAATGAGTCATTTAAAACATTACACACAGGTCAAAGACAAAAAGTGACCGAACGCCGTCGATCCCAGTGACGTACAGCGGTCTGGTGATGCTTAAGGTAAATTGTGATGATTTATATGCTAGAGTCTAGGGGCTTCAATTTTATTCAATATTATGAGAAAGTATGTCTTTAATTTATATATTGGGTTGGTCAAAAGATCGTTTTTTTAAATGTAATCTTTCCACACCTATGCTTTTAAAAAGGTATTACTTAATATAAGTCAAAATTTGATGTAGAGCAATTTTTTTCTCTATTATTTTTATGACTGAGAAAATCTATTTTAGTGAAATTCAACGTCCCCTAAAGAAAATGGATATATGAACATAATAGGGCCACTAAGCTAGGAGACACTTTAAACTCATTGGTTGTCCATATTTTTTCAATAATCATCATGTTGACACGCTAAAAGCAACACTATAAAATACGTTCACGATATAAAATGACGACACCTGATTGAATCTTGTGTAATTTAACGATGCAAAAACAACATTCCACAAAGGCCTGCTGTTACAACATATCTGACACCATAACCAAAACTATACTTTGGAAAAATATATGATTTTAAATAAGATGATGAGTAATCTCAACCGCTATATCTTTTATCCCCCTACGTCTTTTAATTGTCGTTACTTTTTCTTTTTCTTTCTCTTTGTACCACATGATTTCATTTCATTTTCATTTTTATTTGTATTATTTTCCTTTCCATCGCGTATTTTTAATTTATTTTATTTTGTCCATCACCTGCTTTTAAATTAAATTAATTAATTTTTTCTCCACGTGCTTCCATTTGTTTCAATTTTTGGTCCCACCCCGTTTTTCACTTCACCCTCCTTGCTTACCATTTCACTAACTCCTCCCTCTTGTATCTCCCTCGCGACCAGTCTCCTATTCTTCCTTTGATCTACTACTCTAACTTCTCCAATCTACTAACTACAGCATCTATTGCCTCCTCCCTCATACTACCGTGTTTCATCCCCTCTGGTTTTCTTCCTCCATTCTATAAACTGTCGAGTTCTGTGTAATAAAGCTCACTTTACCAAACGAGTATGATCGAACTAATCGACCGAAGTACTTTGGTACAGATTCAATTATTTGTTTGTGTCATTTTTCTAATAGCATGTTGCCATGCTTATCCCTATTTCCATAAACTACTTATATATATATATATATATATATATATATATATATATATATATATATATATATATATATATATATATATACTAGTAAAATACCCGTCCCAGGACAGGTATAAGCAATAAATATAGCAGTAGTTTTAAATGTTAATATAGTTATCTTTCTTTTGGGGGTTTTCGGTGGCAACCCCGTAAATGGTATAGTTTTCTTTTAATAATGTGCCTACATTACACACTCTGTTGCCTAGAACATATATTCCATAATTCATAATTATAAGTTAATAGTTTATACTTTTACCAAACAGGTACACATTATTGACGCTCACACACGAGTCTCTATCCTTTTAAAAATGTATTACTTAATATAAATCAACATTTGTTGACGAGAAATTGTTTTCTCTATTATTTTTTTTGTATTTAACTTACTTGGAAAGTTTTTTTAGGGCCGGTGCGAGTTTGGGTGGGCGCATACCCTAAATGGTAAAATTAAGAAGAAAAATAATGTACCCATGTTACTCACCGGGTTACCGAGAATATATATTCCAAAATTCATAATGTTCATGAAAATAAATAAATAAAATCTTTCTATATATGCATCCCCTAAATGTTAATATTTACAAAATAATGTACCCATGCAACTCACCGTATTTTGAAGGATATATATTCCAAAATGTAAAATGATCCGTTCATTAGTTTATGAGATTAAACATTTTTGGAAGGTCAAGTGTAGGTTTGGGTTGGGGCATCCCCAAAATAGTAAAGTTTACAAAGAAAAAACATAATAATTTGCCCATATTATTCACCTGGTTGCCGAGAATATATATTCCCAAATTCATAACGATCAGCTCATAAAAATAAATAAATCAAAACAAAAACTTACTCACCTTAAAACTTCAAATATATCCTATTTTATGAAATTTAAATCATATGTATAACTTTTCTGGGGAAGACAATGGAAATTGTCTCGAATCTTAAAGTGCCCTCCTAACCTAAGGGAGCTATGGGGGATGCGAAACTCCTTTAAAACTTTAAGTATACCATATTTTAATGGAATTTAAATCCGATGTATAAAATTCTCTGGGGAAAACAATGGAAGTGGTTCAGAATATCTACATTATCCTCTATGTGCCAAATATCTACGTACCTCACATCTAAGTGACCTATGCATATGTATAAGACACTAATTCATAGATTTTTCCAACATTAAAGCTTCTTCTGACTATATTAGGGGGGGGGCAAAACGATAGAAGGGGAGGAGTCAGTGAAAGCAAAGAAAGTAATATGGGGTTATAAGGATAGTGAAAAAGTACATCTTTATTTAATCTCGAGCAACGTTGGGTCTTACTGTTAGTTAATCAGAAAAGAGACTTAAACAAATTATACTTTTTTAGTGTAAAAAAAAAATACTGCAAGGATGAAAAGAGGAAATAGCTAGTCAGAATTAAATATCGATTTGTCAGATTCATTGTCTTCATTCCCGGAATAATTATTTTCGGAAAGAAACTGAAGCGATTTACATTTTTACAGTGCAAATAACATGTTGTAATGATAAAAATGAAAGAAATAGCTAGTCAGAATTAAATATCGATTTGTCAGATTCATTGTCTTCATTGTAATAATCTTACTGCCCGGAATAATTATTTTCGGAAAGAAGCTTAAGCGACTTGCATTTTTACCGTGCAAATAACATGTTGCAATGATAAAAATGAAAGAAATAGCTAGTCAGAATTAAATATCGATTTGTCAGATTAATTGTCTTCATTGTAATAATCTTACTGCCCGGAATAATTATTTTCGGAAAGAAGCTTAAGCGACTTGCATTTTTACCGTGCAAATAACATGTTGCAATGATAAAAATGAAAGAAATAGCTAGTCTGAATTAAATATCGATTAAGATCTGACATAAAAAATCTGACAGAATAATTGTATATATTAGACTGATATTTCTCTTCTCCTTTTGGATCTAACGCTAATTAGTTATTGTTCGATTCGTATCTACAAAAAAAAAAATGGCGCTCGAAATCAAAACGTCATCATTTTATTCCTGAACGTTTCAAATATTTCCGGCGCGCATGCGCATCTCTCTTTTCTCTATTAAATGTTTTTTCTTTCGAATCCAGCGAAGCTAAAACGAAATTGTAAGTTTACTTAATAATTTATCCCGTTTAATCGATCGTTACTTCAATCAGTTTTTAATGTTTCCCGCCAAAACTCGTTACAAAGGATTTCTCGGTGGCGTCTCGTTCCACTTTACCGCCCTTGATTACGTTTTTGATTTGCTTAATCGATAAATCCGATTCTGGATCAATACATTAAAACAAGCACTGATATTCTTTCTCAAGAAACGTCATTTTCATCTGCGCGATAAGCGGTGTAAATGCCATCCCTAATCTACGTGTGACAGACCCCAAAATGCTATTTCCAACGTAAACATGACAGACGAAAGAAAATGCGACTTACACGTGAGCGGCCAAAGAATATACTATTTCAAGATAAAGTGGGACAGACCAAAGAAAATGCTATTTTGAACTCAAGCATGACAGACCAAAGAAAATACCATTTCAAACATAAACTCCGCAGACTTGAAAAGATGGATAAAAAAAATAAAACAGGAATTGTCGTCGTTGTTTTATCAACGAAGAAATGCTGCCTAAGTATACAAATATATATATATATATATATATATATATATATATATATATATATATATATATATATATATTAATTATTTACTAGCGTGACCTGTGTAAATTACACGAAATTATGTTTTAATACTAATTATCTTGTTCCTAACCTATACATGTTTAAATAAAATATGATAAGATTTGGACTTATATATATATTTTTTTTAAATGAACAATACATGAAACAATTTACAAAACTTCTTTATATACAATATTTCTAGTGAAGGTGACGACTAAACCTTACTTTGTAAATGTTTTCGATTAAATTAAATTTGGCTCCAATTCAGGAGTTAGGCACAAGGCCAGTTTTATCTTACTCCCACAAGGTAAGATGTGACCCAAGGTCGGGTCGGGAAAGTGGGGCTTGAAAAGCCAGCGCCCGAGAAGGTGAGCACTCTGGCCATTAAAAATTGCCTGGGCAGCCCCGTCGGAATTCCCCGGTAGGGGCGCCTCAGGCAGTAAGCAATAAACTTACTCCTCCCCAAAGAGGGGAGGCGAAGCCTGGGAGGGTGGACATCCTAGAACTTTACAGGACAGACCCATAGACCGGCGGAATCAAGCCTCGAAGGCCAAGACAATACCGGTCTATAGGGTGCAGTATCCATCGGAACAGATACTACACTTTGATCTTAGCCAAAAAGCCAAGTATGCATGAGTAGAATTTTTGATTTACTCCTCTCCAGGAGTTAGGCACAAGGCCAGTTTTTATCTTACTCTCACAAGTAAGATGTGACCCAAGGTCGGGTCGGGAAAGTGGGACTTGAAAAAACAGCGCCCATGAAGGTGAGCACTCTGGCCATTACAAATTGCCTGGGCAGCACCGTCGGAATTCCCGGTAGGGGCGACTCAGGCAGTAAGCAATAAACTTACTCCTCCCCAAAGAGGGGAGGCAAAGCCTGGGAGGGTGGACCTCCTAGAACTGCACAGGACCGTCACATAGACCGGTGTAAATCAAGCCCCGAAGGCCAAGACGATACCAGTCTATGGAGTGCAGTATCCATCGGAACAGATACTACACTTTGATCTTAGCCAAATTCATGAGTAGCATACAAAGATTGGAAAGGTCGTTGCTTTTGATGTAAGTATGACACACAAAATCACACACGCTATTGTATTAATATGTGTCTTCCCGGTCGTCTCCTCCCTACCTCTCTTCCCCTTCCCCTCGAAATGTAGAAAAGAAATCTTAGAGGTTGGTTGAGATCGAACTATAAACCAGTCGGGCCGAAGTAAAAAATACTATGCCGTTAACCGTTGCGCCAAAGGGAAATACTTCTAAATGTTTCGAAAATTAGGCGAGTTGAATGTTTTTCAAAATCTAGGTGCGGCACGCATGCGCAGAGTGTTAGCCGGAAGCGTGACACACGAACACACACGCTATCGTATTAATATATAGACTAGCGGGACCCTGTGGAAATTCCACAGTGTTTTCTACATCAATCTGTATAATTTACTGTTTATAATATTATCCGGTGGCTAGAAATATGCACATATCTTACTCACCAAAATTTTGCGTGACGGAATGGAAGTATATATCTTTATTTATATTATATTTGCCGGGGCAAAAGCTGTCTCTTCACTAAATCTTCTTAAATAGGAGTGTCAGATCTTGACACACAAAATAAATAACACACACTCTATCGTATTAATATTATAATAATAATAATAATAATAATAATAATAATAATAATAATAATAATAAGAAGAAGAAGAAGAAGAAGAAGAAGAAGAAGAAGAAGAAATTTTAAATATTAAAAAATGAAATAAATAAATAAATACCGTAAGCCTGAAACCGGCCCATTTGGTAAGCGTTTCCGCTAATGGAACGGGATACCAGAGTTCTATCCTCTGTTGAGTCATAGCAAAGACTAAAACAAACATTGCTAAAACTCTCAGTATTATAAGGTCAGGATCAATGACAATGAAGCAGTCCTGGGAAAAGAGTGGCGCCCTCCCCTACATCTCGGGTTAGTCGCTAATGTAAAGAGATCCTCTACTGTAATCGGACAATTTAGCCTTTTATAAAGTCTGGAATTAGCGACCACCTCACCTAAAATAAGCGAACGCCATTTTTGATTGACGAATTTGATAATATAACTAAATAAATATTTGAAATAAAAAAAAATTCTCAGATGTTAACTATACAATATCATTGCCCTTGTCTTATTTTTACGCCTCTATTTGGTACTTTGTTACATTGGGACCCGGGCTAACTTTGACCCTGACCCTAACTTTAACCCTAACCCCCAATGACCCTGAACTTTATAGGTAACCCTACCCCCCACTGACCCTAACGACGGGGTCAAAGTTAGCGCGGGTCCCAATCTAACAAAGCACCCTCTATTTGTTAGTAAGTTACGCTTGTTTTATTATGAGCACCCCCCCGGATAAGAGTGAAATATTTTTTAAAAAATAATAATTTGCATTCAAATAACGCGTGTACGATGGACACTCTACTAAAAAGGGTTGATATACCGTAAAAATTGGCAGGCTTCCGAAAGAAAACGAAATTATACTTGTTACTTTTTTTTTCGATTAGATTTTCTTTTTTATTTTGCTTTGAATCACGACTTTCCTCACTTTCGTTTTGTTAAAAACATTTTTTTACTTTTTGCGATTTATTTATTTGTTTTTATTGCGTTTTCACTTTTCAATTACGTTTATTCTCTCTCTCTCTCTTTCTCTATCTTCTCCCTCTTACGAACACAAACTTTCTCTTTCTTTCGTACGCGCTCTCTGTGTTTCACTGAAAAAAAAAAGAAATTCCAGTGTTTTCTACATCAATCTGTATAATTTACTGTTAATAATATTATCCGGTGGCTAGAAATATGCACATATCTTACTCACCAAAATTTTGCATGACGGGATGGAAGTATATATATTTATTATATTACTCGGTTGTCGGGGTAAAAGCTGTCTCTTCAGCAATCACCATCGGTCGCGACTCCCCTCCCCCGTTGTCAGGAGTAAAAGTAAATACTAAATCTTATTAAATGGGAGTGTCAGATCGTGACACACAAAATAAGAAGCTTAACTTCTCAGATGTTAACTATACAATATCATTGTCATTGTCTTATTTTTTACGTCTCTATTTGGTAGTTTGTTACATTGGGACCTGGGTTAACTTTGACCCTGACCCTAACTTTAACCTTAACCCCCCAATGACCCTGAACTTTATAGCTAACCCTAAAACGACGGGGTCAAAGTTAGCGCGGGTCCTAATGTAACAAAGCACCTTCTATTTGTTAGTAAGTTTACTTTTTGAGATTTATTTATTTGTTTTTTTGCGTTTTCACTCTTTCTCTATGTTCTCCCCCCCCTCCCTCTCTTACAAACACACACTCTCTCTTTCTTTCGACCGCGTTCTCGGTGTTTCACTGAGAAAAAAAAACAAATAAAACAAACATTGCTTATTGTCCGTTCAAAACATTCAAAAAATAAATACTGGTCCCTTACCATCCAAAAATAATAAATAAATGTTTTAACACTTTAAGAAATACCAATGATATCCGCGATACTTAGTTCAAACTATCATTGAAAAAAAAAACATTGCTTAACGTCCGTTCAAAAAACAACAACAACAAAAAATAATAGACATGCCCTAAAAACGCCAAAATAAAAAACAAAAAATAGTTTTCAGTTTTAAGCAACACAAAAAAGTACTTTTTGACCAGGTGATAGAAAAAAATGTATTATTTCTTCCCCTCGAAATGTAGAAGAGGTTGTTTGGGATCGAACTATAAACAAGTCGGGCCAAAGATAAAAATACTACGCCGCTTACCGTTGCGCCAAAGAGAAAACATTAACATTTTTTGCAGAAATTAAGCTAATTGAATGTCTTTCAAAATCTAGATACGGCACGCATGCGCAGAGCTTTTGCCGGAAGCGTGACACACGTACGTACACCTTAGCGTATTAATATATAGATAGATTACATTTTTCCGTATATATATATATATATATATATATATACATATATATATATATATATATATATATATATATATATATATATACATATATATATATATATATATATATATATATATATATATATATATATACATATATATATATATATATATATATATATATATATATATATATATATATATATATATAGACACGTTTTTCTGACTATGAGCCGTCATAAGGATGATAACCCGGGCATTATCAAACCCTGGATGTTAATATTCGTAGTCTAGTGTTTTACCATATATATATATATATATATATATATATATATATATATATATATATATATATATATATATATAGAGAGAGAGAGAGAGAGAGAGAGATAAGATCAATATAAAGTCAGTTGAGATCAAAATATAAATAGAGAGAGAGAGGGGGGGTAAGAGAGAGAGAGAGAGAGAGGGGTAAAGGACAGACGAGATAGTGTCGCATTGATTAATGAAAAGATGGAGGCGTGAAGACGGAAGGATGGCATTTTTATGAAAACACGACGAAGGCGGGCGATCTATTTTGCCTATTGTTTAACTTCCTTTTACTGATACGTTAACGAAGCGGTGTCACGTACGCGCATGCGTGCGCTTGTCAATGTATCACTCCGCCCCCTCCTCCTCCACCCTTCTGTGTATTTCTATTGGCCCTTTTGAAGACATAAGTTCATTGTGAACGAATATCACCTCGGGCGGATTGAGCTGAAAAGAAAGGTTGTCGTTCGAAGTTTACCACAAAATGTGACGAGGGGAGCCTTAACAAATATGACGAAGGCGTTCGTTCGACAATGGCGATAATCAATTTAATTATGTCAATCTTCGTTTGAAGCCCCAATCAAAGAAATTTGGCAATAGTATTGGTTATATAATTCAGCAAAAAACCCATACACACATACCCAGACACACACACACACACACACATATATATATATATATATATATATATATATATATATATATATATATATATATATATATATAGTGTGTGTGTGTTTTAATTCCACATTTAAAATTTTTCAAATGTAAGATCATTTTATAACATAAAGTACGTTATAGCTCTATAGTGCGTGACTAGAACTGGTCATCATCGAAGGTAAACTCTAGAGAACTGAAAGTTTGTTTCGTCACCTTCCATTTTATGGCCTTGGAGCATTAAGATTCCGGAGTAACATAATTCGGCATCCATCTTTTAGCTTTAATTTGTGCGTTGGCAAACCAGGCAATTCTAATGAATTTAAAAATTCGGTATTGTATTGCCTGGTCATCATCGAAGTTAAACTCTAGAGAACTGAAAGTTTGTTTCGTCACCTTCCATTTTATGGCCTTGGAGAATTAAGATTCCGGAGTAACATAATTCGGCATCCATCTTTTAGCTTTAATTTGTGCGTTGGCAAACCAGGCAATTCTAATGAATTTAAAAATTCGGTATTGTATTGCCTGGTCATCATCGAAGGTAAACTCTAGAGAACTGAAAGTTTGTTTCGTCACCTTCCATTTTATGGCCTTGGAGCATTAAGATTCCGGAGTAACATAATTCGGCATCCATCTTTTAGCTTTAATTTGTGCGTTGGCAAACCAGGCAATTTTAATGAATTTAAAAATTCGGTATTGTATTGCCTGGTCATCATCGAAGTTAAACTCTAGAGAACTGAAAGTTTGTTTCGTCACCTTCCATTTTATGGCCTTGGAGCATTAAGATTCCGGAGTAACATAATTCGGCATCCATCTTTTAGCTTTAATTTGTGCGTTGGCAAACCAGGCAATTCTAATGAATTTAAAAATTCGGTATTGTATTGCCTGGTCATCATCGAAGTTAAACTCTAGAGAACTGAAAGTTTGTTTCGTCACCTTCCATTTTATGGCCTTGGAGAATTAAGATTCCGGAGTAACATAATTCGGCATCCATCTTTTAGCTTTAATTTGTGCGTTGGCAAACCAGGCAATTCTAATGAATTTAAAAATTCGGTATTGTATTGCCTGGTCATCATCGAAGGTAAACTCTAGAGAACTGAAAGTTTGTTTCGTCACCTTCCATTTTATGGCCTTGGAGCATTAAGATTCCGGAGTAACATAATTCGGCATCCATCTTTTAGCTTTAATTTGTGCGTTGGCAAACCAGGCAATTTTAATGAATTTAAAAATTCGGTATTGTATTGCCTGGTCATCATCGAAGTTAAACTCTAGAGAACTGAAAGTTTGTTTCGTCACCTTCCATTTTATGGCCTTGGAGCATTAAGATTCCGGAGTAACATAATTCGGCATCCATCTTTTAGCTTTAATTTGTGCGTTGGCAAACCAGGCAATTCTAATGAATTTAAAAATTCGGTATTGTATTGCCTGGTCATCATCGAAGTTAAACTCTAGAGAACTGAAAGTTTGTTTCGTCACCTGGAATGTCATCAATCAACAACTGATTGATGACATGTACCTTTTTAGGGGCTAAAATTGCTCTCTCCGTTAGCCATTCAGAGTTCACATACTTGTCGGTTATATTTGGATAAACTTTATTATTAAGTTCTTTGAGTGATTAAACAATTACTGCAATCCATGGAGTAGTTACAATCTTGCTATAGTTGGTTGCTGCAATCTTGCCATCACCTATTTTTAATGTTATATTATATATATATATTATTTTTAGCCAATTTCTTGCATCCGCGAGTGAATTGGCTTTAATCTTCAGTTTTTTTTAAATTCTCGGTCTTTCTGTATCGCTTCATGTCTATCGACAGAAGTTGATGATTGACGCTTCAACGAAATAATAGCAGGTTGCATGTACCAATCTGATGCTGTAGAGGTTATTCAAGCGTTGCGCTGTGGACGGTTTGATTTGGTTTGATTTTTCGGGGGGGGGGGGCTATATTGAGTTTGACCTAAGGATATGTCTTCCGCCGGATGTGGGGGATTCCCCCTTCTTTTTTCCCCCTTTTTTCTCTTTTTCCTTTTTTGGATTGCATCGGACTTGATTCTTGTGGGGACACATAACTACCACATATTTCAGAGTTGTTTGAGCTGTCTTTTGAACTTGTTTTCCTTTTTTCCCCTTCTTAAGTGATTTCAACTAGGTCAATCCCCTTTGGGGTATTGTCAGTTGTTATGTCAATATCTTAGGTTTTATATCTCCCCTGATGAACTGTCTAGCAAGTAGCGAAACACGTGTAGAGAACAATAACTTTACAAAATAAATAAATAATAAAATAAAAGATTTTTTCATTGCGATTAATCATCTGTGAAAAAAATATCTTGATAAACTCTCCAAATATATATATATATATATATATATATATATATATATATATATATATATATATATATATATATATATATATATATATATATATGGGTATAGGTTAGCGAATGTATGTGCTTATTCATATAGGTATGAAATGTTTGACTTCTTATCATAGTCTAATAAATGTGGGAGGTCTAAAGAATTAGTTTAGACATCGTAAGTGACAAAACCTTTGAAAACCTCCCTGTGATGAAGAGTGACCATTAAAATAGACGAACATATAAGAATCCTATAACCGGGAAGGCAGGGGTGAAAGAATGGAAGTGTGTTAATATGTTTGTATATACACACAAGTGTAGGGATATGGAGATACGAATGAGTAACTAGGTCTGAGCGGATACATACCTCGCCTCCTCTACTTTTTATTATGAATGAAATCATTTGTTTTTTGTGGAATTTTTTATGATTATTAACAATTTTCTATTTGTTTCCTCTATTCTCTGTTATTAAAACTCTTCATCATATTTACCTCCCGTATTCTTAAGGTTTCTTGAATCGAAGTCGTGAACTGTAATGGAATTTTGAATTGAATCGTTTATTGGAGCCCTGGTCATTCTATCCTTTTTGTCTTTTCACGTTTTTTCAATAAAAGTCTTAAATCGCTTTTGTTCGAAGTTAAACTCAGAACTTTAAGATAACTTAAACACACGCTGTAGTCGTCTCGGCCATGTGCCCCTAAGGTACAAGAATCCTGAAGAAGGCTGGAGAACAAAAAGATCGAAACGTGTAAACAACAACAACAACAAATAAAACGAGGATACCTGTCCAAAACTTGTAAATAATAAATAAATTCTTCCCTCCCTCAATTCAACGAAAATCGTATATAATTATGTTAATTAACAATTTTCAAACCAATACCAACTTTTCTTTTTTTTCTTTTCATTTCTTTCCAATTTTTTTCTTGTTTCTTCTTCTTCTTCTTCTTCTTCTTCTTCTTTATTTTCATCTTCTTTTTCTTTTTCTTTTTCTCCTCCTCCTCCCCATCTTTCTTCTTCTTCGTCTTCTTCGTCCTGTTCTTTTCAATTATCAAACAACTACTCTTTCTAATTTTATTCCTTAGCAATACATTTCCTTTTCTTCTCTTTCTTCTTCTTCCTCCTCCTCCTCTTGTTTCCTCTTCTTCTTTCCACCTTCTTCTTCTTCTTCTTCTTCTTCTTCTTCTTATTATTATTATTATTATTATTATTATTATTATTATTCTGCTTGTTGTTGTTCTTCTTTTTCTTCTTCCTCACATTCTTTTTCTTCTTATTCTCTTTTCTTTTTTTATATTTTCTTCTTCTTCTTCTTCTTCTTATTCTTCTTATTCTTATACTTCTTCTTCTTCTTCTTCTTCTTCTTCTTCTTCTTCTTCTTCTTCTTCTTATTATTATTATTATTATTTTTATTCTTATTTTATTCTTATTCTTCTAATCACCAGAAAAAAAAATGTCCACTTTTTTATGTTATGGAAATTCTCTTAAATCTTTCCTATTTTTTACATTTGTCAGCCTCGCTCAAAAGAAAACCCAACTTCATCCTCATCCTTTCAACCGTTCGAACACCCCCCGAACGACATACCCCGGCAAACATCATTTACTTTCCATCCCAAATATCGCAAATATGCTTCTATCATCAAACAGGACATCCATGTCGCGGACATTTATTACTTTTTCGCCAATCGTCGACCCAATCTTCTGATTTTTAATCAGTTTTCCTCTTTAAACAACTCGTTCCACATATAAAGCCATCGTATCTGCCCACAACATACTCATGTCTCGATTTAGTTTGTGATATGTAAATGAAATCCATTAAAACCGTATGTAAAAAAAAAAATAATAAATACATGACGTAACAGACCTCAAGGCGTCTAGATTGTTAGAATGTAACTACCGTGGGTCGTTCTCCGATACTAACTGTTTGTCTGTAGTCCACTTCGTCGACAGAACCAGCTCGTCGTCTCTCTGTAGCCGCAGTGGTGAGGTGGCAGCCGAAGTCTGCGCATGGCATCTACAATCATGTATAGCATAAAGGAAAGAAAACTTCATCAACATCGATGTTTTATTCTTCCATTCTCATTTCAAAACTGCGATTGAACACAATCGGGTCACCCCCCCCCCCCAAAGAAAAATACTTTCCTCCCTTTCCTCGTTACGTGTCACTTCGTATTTCCGCCCCTAATGTAACTTCCTGTACACGTAGCTTTAAAAGTTCTACTCTTGACTTCGAATGGAATATTCAATTATCTTGCTTAAGTTTAAACTTATGTGTAAAATTTCCATTTTTAACCATTTCTTTTGAACACCCGCATCTAAATAGCAGGGTCACGTGTCAAGATATCATGTCATAAAGTATCTTTCCCCATTTCACTCCGCATTAATTGATGATGTCATCATTTTGTGACGTCATTCATTGTGCACGGTTGCCACCATCTACGGTTTAATGGGTGACGTCATCTTTTAGTGACATATTCATTTATGACATCAGTATCATCTGAATTCTTCCATCGTGCATGGTTAACTGTTTTAATGGCTGACATACAAAATTAACGACGCCATTTATTACGTCATCACTTGTGCATGGTGACAAGCAATTAAGATAATAAGATCTACAGTTTTAGAAGTAAAAAGATATACACTAGCTGGAATACAAAAATAAATATGACCGCTCATTCCACCCCTCCCCTCTCATCATATTCCTTCTTCTTCATTATGTACAGTTAGGTGATTATATATATATATCAAGGGAGGCGCGATAGCGCTCTATCCCTTAATAGACTTCAAAAACGACATATGCTAGAAATCTCATTTCTTTGATCAGTCATAACTCAAAAACCAATAAACCAAATTATTTAAAACTTTGCACAAAATTTTCATTTGATAGGTTCTATAAGTGTGTCGAATTTCAGCATCATTAGTCAAGGCAACCCAGAGATCCAGAAAGGTCAGGAGTGATTTTGTGTTATCCGTGTGTACGTACGTACGTGTGTGCCACCCTGTATCTCATCAACTATTTGCTGGATTCAGCTGATTTTTGACAGAGATAGAGGTTCTAGGGTCTAGTTGATGGCATTTTAATTTCAGTTTACCATATACCTTAGTTTTCCAGAAAATTCCAAAAAAACCTTAAAAATGACTATTGTATTGAGGCATAGTCTTTACAAAAGTAGTGACATTCTATGATAAATGCCAGTATACTGAAATCATAAGCACATAACAGGGTTAAGATGAAAATTCATATACACTAAATGTACAAAAGCAAGGAAATTCCAAAATTTTTACACTTTTATTGTCATTAATGGTATGACTACATATCAACCGAGCCATTTCATTATCACATCACTACAGTATAAATCTCTATGCATGAGTGGATGAAGTGTGTGAGGTGCGCTGAAGAAATATTCCTACCAGTAAAATACATAGCCCTGTTGTGCTCGCATACCCTTCATGACAATAAAAGTGTAAAAATTTGGGAATTTCCTTGCTTTTGTACATTTAGTGTATATGAATTTTCATCTTAACCTTTTAAGGGCATATGATTTCAGTATACTGGCATTTATTATAGAATATATATATATATATATATATATATATATATATATATATATATATATATATATATATATATATATATAATTTATTTGAAAACTATATGTTACATATTTCAGAAAATCCAGATGGGCTGACTTTTTATATATATATAAAAAAAAACGCCGACGATTCTACTGGGCTTAAATTTTTTTTTTTTTTAAATATAAAAAGTCAGTCCATCTGGATGAAACCGCCGTACGTTTCTGAAATATGTAACATATAGTGTTCAAATAAATTATATTAGCTCGCACTCTGCGATCGAGCATTTTATTGATTTCTTTTCGATATAACATGACACGCTATATATATATATATATATATATATATATATATATATATATATATATATATTGGTACAGAAAAATTAGCTTAACATTCGTACCGTCGGTTTCAAGCACAGAAGCACTTAGCCATCCGACTCTCTTCAGCTTCTGTTGTAACATGACAAAATAACCAAAATAAATAAATATTACGCTCTTAATTTTTTTATTTTTAACTTTACTTCTCAATTAATCGAGCACTCTGATCGGATTTTTCCTCCTGTATTACAAAGAAGTTATATATATATATATATATATATATAAATATATATATATATATATATATATATATATATATATATATATATATATATAAAGCAAGTATATTGAGCTTAAACCATTTCACTATAGGTTTTATCTACTAATAGTTTACTTTTAGTTTCATATTTTATTCTATTATATATATATATATATATATATATATATATATATATATATATATATATATATATATATATATATATATATATATATGGACTCTCCCGTCGATTTCGACGTATGAGTGCCCCACCAGGGGCTGCCCGCGCGTGAATTTGTAATTGCAAGAGTCGGTATTGCTTGATTCCAATGGCAAGTAGTAATACAAGACGACTGGAAACAATGTCGAGATAAGCAGAGAGCATATACATCACCTGGTATTCCCAAATGGTCACCCATTTAGTACTGGTCAGGCTCGACGCCGCTTGACTTCGATAATCTAACGGGAACCGGTGTGTCATCGGGATTGTGCCATATATATATATATATATATATATATATATATATATATATATATATATATATATATATATATATATACGAGCATATATATTAAAAACATGTTGGTTTAGAGAGAAATACACGGTAACTCCCGCAAACTATGACCTATAGAACTATTACTAAATTTCCCAATCTTTTCTGCCATCCAACCATATTTGGTACAAATAAACTTCAGTCTATGCCTGACTTGTCCACCAAGTTTCACCTATGAATGTCCAACAGTCTTTGTTTTATTACTCTTCTAATGATAAGCACACTTGAGTTAAATTGTCAATAACTCTAACACCCTTCTCTCTTTGCACTGTCCTGATTTGAGCTGGGATGGCTTGCCTCAGTTCAAGAATGCTCTATGGATTGTTTGATTTGAGAATTTCTTCTCACAGAGATGAGGGTTAAAGGTCACCGAATCGCACCGTTAGAAAAAAGTCACAATTACCTTGAGTTCATAAAAAAGAAATGGTGACATAGGATGAGTCTGCTTTTCTTTGCAGGATGATGCGTTTCTGCGGGCCCTGGGCTATTTAGTTTGATCATCACTTAATAAAGTTTTTGGTAATTCAATATAAGTCAATAATAAATTCTGTTGACACGAGGTTATCGCATTGTTCGTATGGTCAACAATAAAACGCCTTTAAGGTTCATTAGAAATTCAATAGTAAATTTAATGAGTTGGCACGCGGTTGATTCATCCCTCGCAAAATCTCAACTGTTGTTCAATCCCTAAGGTCAACTGCCAAAGGTTACTTCTTCCCTCTGGTAGGAGAGAGTAGCGAGTGGGTAGACATTATATTTGAGATAATTCCACAGATAAACATCTGAGGTGGGTCAAAGTCCGGTGAATGTGGAACTAATTCTAGATAAACCTTGTACCAGTGGACTCCATATATCATTGGACGCTGATAAAACAAAAACTGACGGATATTTATGACTAAAACTTGGTGGGCAAGTCAGACATAGATAGAAGTTCATTTGTATCTGTTGTATATTTGAATGAGACGACGACAAACGTACAACTTACCTCGTGTGGGGAGCCGGGCACAGAGAAGGAAAAGAAAGAGAAGGAGCAATGCGTTTTATGGGAAGGAAGTACTTCTGGCGGAAACGGAAGTACTTCCGTCGGAAACGGAAGTGCTTCCGGCGGAGACGGATTGTGGGAAGGAGGCTGCACTATAAGAGCAATCAATATTTGGGTAAGACGGCGAGCAGTTGCCTGAGAAACAGGTGGTGCCGTCGTCTAAAGTGATAGAAGGAAGAAGAGAGAGAACGAAAGGGAAGAAGAAGAAGGAGAGAAAGAGGAATTTATTTTTATTTCGGGTTGCTACCTACTGCTCGAAACTTAAATATGCTTAACGACTAGCTGCATGTACCCGGCGTTGCCTGAGATGCAGTTATGAAGTTATTTGCCTTTTATTTGTTTGCAGATTTTTAAAATTTAAGGTAGACGGCTTCTATTGTATTATTCAATTTAAAATGAGATATACCATTTGCTAATTTTTATTTTAGGTGATAATTTGTAAGTGTTTTATTTTTAGCAGTCGCTGAGGGCAACCTATATAATATTTTAAATGAATTGTAGATTAGTACGTTATTATATTGCTAATAACACGGTACAACAATAACCAATGAAAATTGGCTAGTTAGAAGCGAAGGTTGATTTGTCAGCTTTATATGTTAGATTCAAGAGGTGGCATTTGTTAGGTCATGGTTCACAAGAATTAAATGAATGATGAATAATAGCGATCCATTTTCGTACACATCTCGCGAGATCAAGTCAAAACAAAACTGAACGGAAAAAATCACACACACGCGCGCGTGCGCGCGGAATCAAATACAATCCGAAGGAGGATCCGATGGGAATTTTTTTCACTTTTAATATCTACCGACAGCTGGACCTCTTTTGGTATTTAGGGGCCACCACCCCCGCTTTCCACACGTCTTACTTTTCTTCACGTTTCTTGGTCGTCGACCTGCGTGGTGGATATTGAGAAAATGGCGTAGATGGCAGATATTGACAAAATGGCGCTGATAGCAGATATTGAGAAAATGGCGTCGATGTCTTAATAGCAGATTGCGCTTCATGCAACGGAAGTTATTACACACTGAATATATAGATCTGTCCGATTTCTTTTTTTCTTAACACAGCGAAATCAATATAAAAACGTCTGCTGTTGTTCAGGTTGACATTTTATCTTCTTACGGTCTGGAAATGCAATTCTTCTTTCAGAATCCAAATGTTTCCCCCAGCTCAGTGTTGTATTTTATCTTGCCGATAGCTGTATAAATCATTATACACCCGCGTTGATAATCGTGAAACCAGGTTCTTTTCGTTTGTTGATAAACTCACTATAACACCGGTCTCCCCCGCCCGCCCTAAAAATAAAGAAAATTTTGTCAATCTCACAAATGAGTATGATAGTTCGATCGCGGCTGGAGTCGGAAACCGGTAACACAGAAGAATTTCATCACTCAATTTTTTTTATCGGGTAACCATCTAAGCTGTTCTAAAACAACGCGAATAAACCTTGTCGTTCCATGGCGTCTTTTTTTTATTGTTTCTGAAATAACAATCCTCGGTAACTACAGAACATCCGATTCTAATGTTATGTTATACAAATTTGTTATTGTGTAGAAAGGTAATATTCTTCAAGTTTTAGGGAAAACAAACGAGTAGTTTGAAAGAAAAAAAAGTCATCAGCAGTTGACTATGTGTTCTTTTTTACGAATTAATTTTCTGACTTATCCACATGTGCTAAGTTGATCCATGGTGACCCTAAGCGAACGAATATTCTAAATGGCATCTCTCTCTCTCTCTCTCTCTCTCTCTCTCTCGTGTGTGTAAGTTTAATCTAATGCAGACTTGTAATTGCGTAGTAAATTATTGTTCTAACTTGTTACATATTAGTAGTCGTGACGGCTCTAACTCTCTCACTCTCTTAGCTGGCGAGACTTGAACGAGGAAAGGAGTGATATTTGCGTGCTGCCCCCTCCCCCCAATAGTGACACCACGTGTTAGGCAGCTGATGTAGTGATCTCTCTCACACACACACACCCACAAACACACACACAAACACACACACACACATACACGAGCAAGCGAAATTTCTGTTTCTGTCCTTTCGAACAAACCCGTTAGAAACCAAAAGTGTTGGCGTGGTTGTGTATCAACGGACAAAAAAGCAACCTGAGTTGACAACGATGGTGCTAATGGCGACGACGACGACGACGACGGCAGCGACGGCGAGAAGATCAACCTGCATGCGTTTTATCAACAACTTGGGTTCACGGCGACGATGGTGATGATAGTGGCTACATGGTGTATAAAGGATTTATACACATATCAGTAAGGCGTCATGTAACAAAGTCTTAATGAAAACAAACAAACTTTAAATCCTATTGTCATGAACCAATAATGCTTAGTATTACGCGCGGAGTTATTCGATTCCTGCCAGGTGGTACATAATCTTTTCGTTGAAAGAAAACGCCCCCTCGTTGACACGTTGTAAGAAGTGCTTCATGGATAGTGAAGTCTCTACGCAGTGGTGTCAGTAACTGTTGTAAAGGTGTTGATCTTTTCTTCATCTTTCTCTTTGTGACTGGAATAATGGAAACCATTAAAAAGAACAACAACTCCATTATTTCCTCTGGGATTTTGTTAACTTTTTACAGTAATTTACATGTACATTCAGATGAAATGCATCTTCGCATCGAAAACCTCAAAAGAAGCGACTGTTTACTTTCACTAGTGTATCACAGATGGCACCTGGCAGAAATAAAATTTACTTGACACTAACAGTGCTGGCATTGAAACACAATTCTCCGGAAAATAGAATATGTGGGAATGTGATGCAGACACACTTGCGAAGGTCATCTGAAAAGGTTATCTGCAGACAGGAATATACACCTCACTAAATAAATGCCCTAGATGGATGGCTACATTGACGGCGAAGGCGAAATCACAGAATATACGTTTACAGGTTACGGTGTGGGTGTCCAAAACTGTTATATAAACTAGCCCAAATTTAGATCAAAGTCGTCTGGTTATTGAATTCTAAAGATCAACTTCTGTCAATTTATTTGCTTCCTTCACCCTCTCGCCTACACCCACATACATCAGTGTTTGTCATAATTCTTTTAAGCATCCGAGTAATACAACATCTGGATTATAAAACCCGGAATAGACAGTTGGATGTATGGGTGCCCAAAACTGTTATATAAACTAGCCTAAATTGAGACCACAGTCGTCTGGTTATTGAATTCTATTTCTTTGCTTCTTTCACACCTCTTGCCCACACCCATATACATTAGTGTTTGTCATAATTGCTTTAAGCACAAAGTTAATACAACAACAGGATTATAAAACTTAAAATCTTATATTTATTAACCAATAGTGATTAGTATTGTGTGCATAGTTCTTTGATTCGTGCAAGGTGGCGTGTAATCTTTTCGTTAAAAGAAAACGCTCAAGTCTCTCGTTGACACGTTGTAAGTACTGATCTATGGATATTTACTAAGGATTTCCTGCGGGGTGTCTATTTACTTCTTTCATAACTGGTAAGTTTTAATCAAACACTCATTTTTAGATTTTCCGTAATGCCACAAATAGACTCTGACGATAACAGTGGGAATGAATTGGACCTTTCAATTTTTGCTTAGAGCAAAGTGTAGTAGCTGTTCTGATGGTACACTTAATATTTTCTGTCCTCAGTCAGTGAAGGAGAAATCCTTCTAGACTGAATTAATTAGTAGTTATGTTCTAATCCAGAGTACCCCGTTTTGGGGAGCATGATATTTTCCCCACATTAAAAATCCGACATTGTGCCTAACTCTGCCCTCGTGGGGAGGCAAGTAATTAAGAACTATACTTTTACTGTTTATTTTCTGGTATGTTAAGAATGTCCTTCAACACTTATCTAGATAAGCTTTTTATTAAAAAAAATCTCACGAATCATTTGAGTGCATCGGTTCTTTAAGTCATGGCTGATTGATTATCGATCTTTGATAGAAAAGCCGGAGAAAATGATGTTCTTCCTATTCCTGTCGGTGAATTGATACGATCGATTGAAATATGACCTATGGAATCGGAGACAAAATTCACGACGAGAAGATTCGATCGCCGGATGACGACAACGACTATAAACATTTCTTTAAGGAATTCAATAACGGATATGAAAAAAAAAACGGACAGATATTTATTATTCAGTAGAAGACCCGTGACCCGTTGGGTAAACGTTGGTACATAGCTAGAAAAGTTAAAGTTTGTTTAAAAGTATAAATGTCCGACAGGGTGTGTAGGTATAAACAGAAATAAGATAATAATAAAAATCAAAGAAAATAAAACAGAAGAAATTAGCACAAAATCGGTATTGAACAAACTACACACACACACACACACATATATATATATATATATATATATATATATATATATATATATATATATTTACGTATATAAAATTTTACAATGGAGACGTGTTTCTGTTTAGCCGCCATCAGTATGGTCGACTACAGCAAAGATCGAACCCGTGACTACTGGAGTTTAAGCAATGCACTACTACGCCTTGCGTGAGATTATGTACGATTTTTATTGCCTAAATATTAAGTTATGTTAATATCAATGTACGTAAATATTCAGAAATTATATATATATATATATATATATATATATATATATATATATATATATATTTAAGTGAAATATTTTGAAAATCAACAATCGTGCAATTTAAATAAAAAATTCATTTATTTAAATTTTGTTTTTCAAGTTTTCGTTGTAGAACAACTTTGTCATGCGAGACTGTATAATAGTTTTTTTCTTCTTTTCTTCCTCCTCATTATGATGGTATTAACCTCGAGGGGTCAAATCACGATATGAACAGAAAGAGACGTCAAGTTCTAAAATACGTTGTGATAAGTGTAGTCCTGTCGATGTTATGCGCAGATTGGCGCTTTTTAAGTAAGAAAATTGACAACATCTTTGAGGGACGCATGAAAATGTATTAAAGTGAAATATCTTGCAAATCAAGAATCATGAAATTTAAATGAAAAATTCATTTATTTATTTTTGCAAGCTTTCGTGTGGTTATTCTCTTAGCTTATCGTTGAAAATATAGGGAATATTTATTAAATGTTATATATATATATATATATATATATATATATATATATATATGTATGTATATATATATGTGTATATATATAAATTTAATAAATATTCCCTATTTTTGTCAAAAATATTTTAATTAATACAATTGTTTCTGCCATTTTGTAAAACATATATATATATATATATATATATATATATATATATATATATATATACACATACATTTCAAATCTTCATTTTTCTGAAAACGTTCGTTGATCTGAACGAATTCGGTGAAAAGACCCTCGTTTGATTATTTCTTCCTGCGTTTACTTTGTTTTTGTTTTTGTATTTTTCGCACATCCTGTCCCCACGGCATTTAAATTGATGATATATCATGTATTTTATATATATATATATATATATATATATATATATATATATATATATATATATATATATATATATATATATATATAAGTCAGTTCATATTATATTCCAATAACCATGGTTTTATTTTATTAGTTTTATTTTTTCACATTTCCAAAATACATAATATTTCTAGGAGATATATTTTTTACGGTCCGTTTCATTTGTCTTGTGTCAAACAACATTTTGATATCAATATTGTCTCTGCAACACTACAAAATCATCAGAAAAAATTCACAAAGAGTAAAAAGTTCTTGGATAAAAGTGTTTTGAAAAAACCAACACTATACAGTAGTTCCTTTTTGGGTGAAAACAAACAAAAAACAAATAAAAAGAGAGCAAAAACTCACACGTGGGGGAACCTACTAAAACGCCATTTTGAATTTTTCGTTCAAAGCTAGTACATCCTAAAAATTGTGCGAACAATTATAAATTTTAATTCAGTAATATTTCTTAAAATAGTTTATAAGTTCTATAATTTATTTATAAAAATTCTAATTCACTTGAGGATAATTTTTTGTTACTAATGTTACATTTGGATACGAAACTCATTTAAGTTCAACAGTTTAGAGCTAGTTTTATAATGTCAGCCGTCCATTTAAGCCATAATTAAAATTGTTATACTTCGGTGTTTCTGTGGAAGATATATAGTATTTATTAATAAATCGTTTCCATCAATACTAAGATAAGCTTAATTTCCCAGAATTCTTCACTTAAGTAGTAAGTTTCTAATTAAATGCGAAACTAAGGGGGGGGGATTTGTCACTCACAACGAAGATATCTTACAGTTACCTAGACATGATTCCAAAATACCGAAGGGAGCTATTACATATTTATTTATTTATTTTATTTCTTAAAGTATTATGAGGATTCAAAAGTAGTTTTTTACGGACATTTGTACTTAAAATTAATCATGATTACGTTTTAAATCTTATTCGCATTATCATGTGAATACCGACAAGCATGAATGTTAATACTAGGTCCCACTTTAATTGTATGCTTATATTTAATATTAGGTTGTATGCATTCTTTTATTTATTTATTTATTTATTTATTTATTAATATGCTCATTAATATACATATACTAAGAGATCCGAACGCAAAACGCGACAAGCGGCATTTTCAAAATTCTGAAACTGTCCCCACAAAAATGGTTGTATTTCAACACACGACGACACCCTAAAATCATGTGTTAAATAATATGATACCAAATAGTTTCTTATGATTTCCATTAAAATAAGCTTTCAATCGAAGTCCAGATTTAATATATTCGTATTTTTTATTGTTTAATGTCTCAATTTAAACGAATTGGAACTATCGCGCTCAGCACCCGAACCTCCCATACACATATACATGCATACACACACACGCACACACACACACACACACACATATATATATATATATATATATATATATATATATATATATATATACATACATATCCAAATACACACACATATATATGCACACACAATAAATATACATATATATATATACATTTTATTTATTTATTTTTCCTATTGAACATTTATTTGGCATTATATTTTAAATGATTATTGTATTATTAGTTTTTACTCCATGGTTATTGGAATATAATATGAACTGACTTATATTTGCTCTGTTATATATATATATATATATATATATATATATATATATATATATATATATATATATATATATATATATATATATATATATGAGAAAGAGAGGGTCTAGGGAAGAAGAAGCAAGCGAAAACAAAATAATATCCTGTCCGGTGGCCAAAGCAACCGGTGACGCATGGGTTGGCAATACTGCCGTAACCACCGAAACTCTGTTAGCACGCCTGTTTTAAAAATTATTGCGACCCGAACATATTATTTTCTGGAAGGAATTACATTTTTTTCTTCTAAACAACATGCTGCAACGATACTCAAGCAAAACTGATGAATCAAAATCAAATATTAATTTACGAAGAAGAAAGCCATCGACGACAAAGAAACGATAAAGTGACTTACTTTACTTTATATGTTTGATATATAGACAGCCGACTTGAATGCGATTGATAGACGTTTGAATGGCTACAGATAGATACATATATGTTCGAATAACTATTAATAGATTTACAGATAGATATACACGACTAAAAGTAGATAAATACATTGACATGTGTCGGATTTTATGTAGAATTATCTGTTCAGCACTTACTTAAGACTGAAAACAGATCAATACATGGATTTTATAACCGTGTAAAAAGAAAATACGCATAAATGTTCATCGAATGACAAACAATGGTTTCAAACTGAGTATATATATATATATATATATATATATATATATATATATAGAGAGAGAGAGAGAGAGAGAGAGAGAGAGAGAGAGAAAGAGAGAAAGAGAAGGGGGTTGTGTAGCATCAGTGCAGTTCCAACGAGAGAAAAAAGTATATTTAAAGAATTGTGGTTACCAACGCTAGTAAATATATATATATATATATATATATATATATATATATATATATATATATATATATATATATATATGTCATCAATTTTAAATAAATACTAATCTTCCTTACCCATATATATATATATATATATATATATATATATATATATATATATATATATATATATATATATATATATATATATATATATATATATATATATATATATGGGTAAGGAAGATTAGTATTTATTTAAAATTGA
This sequence comes from Sepiola atlantica, assembly GCA_963556195.1. Taxonomy (NCBI): domain Eukaryota; kingdom Metazoa; phylum Mollusca; class Cephalopoda; order Sepiida; family Sepiolidae; genus Sepiola; species Sepiola atlantica. The sequence goes on from OY744518.1 coordinate 137,155,545, forward strand.
TGACAAGGAATTAAACAACAAAGGAGGAGGAGGCGGAGAAGAAGGAGGGGGAGAAAAAATGACTAAATGTATATGTATAATTTTCAATTTTTTTTCACATTTTGATACGTTGATATTTTTTATGTTTTTAATATAAAACTAAATCTAAAAATACATTAATCACCTAAAAAGTAGTGTAATGGATTCGTCTAAACACTTTAAAATGCAGCAACATTTTTGAAAGTAATGGATAAATTTTATTAGACAGACGAACAACACAGGTAAGGACTTTTTTTTTAATAACTAATATAAGTTAGCAAAACATTTATACGGAACAAAACTTAGATTTAGTATACGGCACGTTTATGTTTTTGTCTTTTAAAGGAAATTGGGGTTTGATCAACTCTGC
>OY744518.1:137160932-137195932 GCA_963556195.1 Sepiola atlantica
TTCTTTATGAAAATGAAATGTGTATTGTTACCTTTCTTTAAAAGAACATTCTTCTTCTTCCTTTTCTTCTTTTTATCCTTCTTATTCATCTTCTTCTTTTCCCCCCTATGTTTCTTCTTTTTCTTTTTCTTCTTCTTCTTCTTTTTCTTCTTCTTCTTCTTCTTCTTCTTCTTCTTCTTTTAAGATGTTTTTTTTAATTCAGACGAGTGACACTGTTGTTGTTGATCATAAAATACTAATCTGACCGGAAATCATGTCTGGAGTGCATCTGTTTCGAGACGAGTTCACGCAGATAAAATTTAATCGTAGACTTTAACTTCCGGTGTTCTCCTAAAAATGAATGGTGGGTCTGGTCTGTAATAGCGAATACCACTTGCTGGAAAACTGACCATTCCTTTACTATATCTATAGCTATCATTGCGGGAAATTGAAAAAATAATGGTCAAATCCATTCGAAGAATCGTCATTTAATTAGCATCAGTAAAGAGAATAAGATGGATACTACACCCTATAGACCGGTATTGTCTTGGCCTTCGGTCTTGATTCCGCCGTTCTGTGGGTTTGTTCTGTGCAGCTCTAGGAGGTCTACCCTCCCAGGCGTTGCCTCCCCTCTTTAGGGTGGAGTAAGTTTATCGCTTACTGCCTGAGGCGCCCATACCAGGGAATACCGACGGGGCTGCCCAGGCAATTTTTGTAGCCCAGAGTGCTCACCTTCTCGGGCGCTGGATTTTCAAATCCACTTTCCCGACCTTGTGTCACATCTTACTGTTGTGGGAGAAAGAAATAATATATATTAGGATTTTTCAGACCCGTGGATAATTCACAGCCCTTAAATTATCGACTCAGGCTTTCTCGATATCTCAACTAATGAATCCCCCTTGTTCGGCAAGGACACTAAAATATGAACAATTGTTCTATGTTTTCTTATCTATGTAGACTTTCATTTTAAAGATATATAAAACATCTCTTTTGTAAATTTATGCTTTTGAATTCATAATTTCGTTTGTTTTTATCATAGATTTCTCTCGTTCTCTCACACATTTGAATATTATTTAAAACTGTTTTTCTTTGAAATTTTCTATAAAACTCCGCTTTCCCAAAATCTCCCCCTAAAACTGGAACCCTAAAAATGCTCCTCCAAAGACCTTTAACTTTGATCTAAATATCCCGAAAATAAATCAGTTCTAAGTTCGATCAAGTCTGATGAAGTTTTGTGTGGTGCAGATTCGTCAAGCAAACAACCCCGACCGAAAACATAACCTCCTTGGCGAAAGTAATACATTTTAATACATTTTAATGCATTTTAATACATTTTCATGCATTTTAATATATTTTAATCTATTTTAATACATTTTAATATATTTTAATATATTTTAATACATTTTAATCTATTTTAATACATTTTAATATATTTTAATATATTTTAATACATTTTAATATATTTTAATACATTTTAATATATTTTAATACATTTTAATACATTTTAATATATTTTAATACATTTTAATACATTTTTATACATTTTAATACATTTTAATATATTTTAATACATTTTAATACATTTTAATATATTTACAACATTTGAATTCAGCAAAAAGGTCAAGACCTTGAAACGACGCACTAGCTGACGATTATGCAAAAGAGTATTTTTTTTCAAATACTAAAAACTTTTGAACATAAACAAAAATTAGTAAATAAACGTATTAATAAATAAACGTATTAATAAATAAACGTATTAATAAACCCGATTGAGATTTTAGTCGCCAAAGTCCAAATATCTTCATGTCAATATTTTCTGTATCACAATGCAAACATTTTGACGCCAAATATTTTAGCTACCGACGTACCGAAACACGTAGTTTTATATATAGAAAATTGTATCTATAATACTTAATTTTTATTATTACTTTTTGCAAATCTTTATTTCATCCCAAACAAGTCATATTGCCACTATGATGTAAGGGGGTACTGTGATTAAGTGCCAGATTTATAGTGGACATCTTAAGTGGGAAGTTGGTGCAGCAAGATATTTGTTCACATTACCTTTAAATTTCTGCATGTTGGTACACTCAGGGAAACAGGGAGCAGGGGTGATTCCAAAGGCAAGCGGCCCGGGGAAATAAGCTATTTAAATAGAAAACTTTTCGGCATATTGGGAGCTCTACAGTGAAGGGGTGCGATTTTGCTGCTAGTAGTGTTTGTCGAGGGTATTTATGTTGAGGGGTACAAGTGTAGTTCATCGGAGGAAACAAGCACAACGATGCAACATTACGATGATGTGACAGGGGTTGTAGCTTTATAGACAGCGCGGGATCTATTAGGTAGATACTCTCTTTTGCAGGGGTTTTCAAACTGTGGTCCGCGGACCACAGGGGGTCGGCTAGTTCAAGATAGGGAGTCCGTGGATAAACTCATCACGTGAATTTCAAAGTATAAATTTTCAATGTCTGGATATTTATTTTTACTTTAATAAGTAAAAATAAATATCCAGACATTGAAAATGTATACTAAATGACAAAAGCTTGCATTATTGCCCATTACATGTCAACGTGTGTATTTAAAAAATCCTGCGTGTGTAATTGACAATAAAACTATTTGTAAAGTATTATTACTGTTTTCATTTATATGAAAAATTAATTTTTTTAATAAAAAATAATAATTTTGTTACATTTTGCAACAACATGCAGCATTAATTTATTTTATTAATTTATTAATTTATTTTACTAATTTATTAATTTATTTTATTAATTTATTAATTTATTTAATTAATCTATTTTATTAATTTATAAATTTATTTTATTAATTTATTAATTGATTTCATTAATTTATTTTATTAATTTATTAATTTATTTTATTAATTTATTTTATTAATTTATTTTATTAATCTATTTTATTAATTTATTAATTTATTTTATTGATCTATTAATTTATTTAATTAATTTATTAATTTATTTTATTAATTTATTTTATTTATTTCTTAATTTATTTCATTAATTTATTAATTTATTTTATTAATTTATTTTATTAATTTATTAATTTATTTTATTTATTAATTTATTTTATTTGAACACTTACGTCTAAAGTATGCTTAAAACGAGTATTTTGCGTTAATGCGAAATTATGTTATTTTTAGCAAAAATGTATGTATAAATTTCATAAGCGTTTATAAGGGAGTCCCTAGGGTAAAACCTGAAATATAAAGGGTTCCGTAAGTCAAAAAGATTGACAACCTCTGCTCTATTGCACCCTGTCTAACAAAGAGAGATACTAGTGGTAAGTACACCAACAATATTCCATTCTACCTTAAAAGGAAATTATTCACGTTTATATGGGCGTTCAAACAGTCGTCCATTTGGTCTGTCACCATGGCAACAAGAGTTTTGATTGCATAACGTAATTATACTTTTAGTCAGCGACAGCGATTGAGACAGTGAGTTTTTTTTTATCGTAACTGTCATTTTAGACGTTTATTCGTGAAATCTCGCTATTTGTCAATAAGTAGATGGTAGCTCTCTGCGTGTACATCTAAAATATCTATCTATCGGTTAAAGGCACAAATATATATACTGATATATCAAAGAGTGAGGAGTCGTCTAAGAAAAGTTAATATTTTAATGAAACGAATTGAAGAGAAAAAGAGAAAGAAAAGAAAAATTGGAGATGAAAAACTATTAAAATCACTGGATTCGGCATTAAATAACCCCATAACAAGATTACCCCGGGGTGATCGGAAATGGCAGGATAGTGAATAGCAATGATAGCTGGTTACATGGGTAGACGTCGCGTTTGGATTGCGACTGCGATTATTTTGCTAATTTCTAAAATGTAAATTGTAAACATTGGATTGTTTTTATTTTAAATATGCAAATTGAGGTATTTATCAAAACAATCGCAGACGTACGTCGTCGATCGAGAGAGTATCGGAGAAAAAATGATAGGACAGGCTTGACGATCGAGTGAGTAAACGTTCCGCCTTTGCTGGGGTTGGGGATTTGGGTGTAAGGCAGTCATGTAACCAAGGAATGTTGACTTTCTAAATGCAATAAATTGTAAACTCTCTCTCTCTCTCTCTCTCTCTCTCTCTCTCTCTCTATATATATATATATATATATATATATATATATATATATATATGGTAAACAACTGATGATCCTTAAATAATGTTAGAAGCAAACTAATATAATAACTGTAAAAATTAAATTGACTTACATGAGTGATTTTCCTCTGAACGACTTCGGACTTAAGGTGTTTTTTTCCTTATATAGTTTTAATGGTTGAGATACTTCCGAGTCTATATATATATATATATATATATATATATATATATATATATATATATATATATATATATATATATATATATATATATATATATATATATATATATATATATATATATATATATATATACATATATATATATATATATATATATATATTAAATTTCTGTTGCAATACCTTTTGATTTGGGGATCAAGTAAAAGACAGAGGATACTGTAACAACTCGTCGTAAAACCAGGTAAAAGATAACCCTAACCCTAACTCTCACCCTAACCTATTAGATATTATAGTTATATGACAGAATGAAATTTCAACTTGAAGGGATGCGACTATAAAATTAGAAGATTTGGTGTTCTATTATATCGAGGTTATCAACGCGTGAGAAGAGAACCTAAATGAATTCTCTGAGCACGTGGTGTGTGGCTAAATTGACCGTGTATTACGTTGACAATAATGCACGCGTCTGAAAACACAAGACAGTCAAAAGCCGTGTGGATGCAAAACATTTCATTAATTAATACTTTGTCTACGACAAAATATAAAGACAGTAAATGGCAGATGTGTACATAGATTAAACACACAAGTAGATAAATTGGCTACGTATACAGAACAATTCACAAAGTTATTTCTAAGAAGGTAAAAAAATGTATCTGCTAAGCACACGGATTAAACTTACATTTCGTCGTGCGTCTTTTCGGTCAGAGGAAACACCCCGAAGACGATGTGACTAACTTTTCTAGTTAGCAAATAAACAAGGATTCTGATCTTAAATCTCAACCACGTATGACACGAGAGTTTTTCAACCAAATTCTTCGTGTTTACAGGATTTGATGATCTAAGCCAAAAAGAAAATAATTTCACTCAAAGGGAGATAATTTAACACACATTGACAGCTCTTCGACTTAATGAGAGTAGAAAGTGAATCTTTGTTTTACTTTCGGCAGCCTCGTAATTCTTGCTTCCTATAGTTTGTACTTTAGTCCTACCATTCCATGAGCGATCTTTCTGACAAAGGGGGAAGAATTGCTGTTTTCTGAGTGAGTCAGAATTTATCCATCTAACACTTATCGCTGGCTAGTTTTCTTACCTTGAAGTTGTATTTTTTAGCTCCTTGCATCAAGTGGCTACATGCCTTGTCTGGAGGGACTTCCATAAAAAGGGGGGCTGACAATTCCAAAGGACCAGGTGTTGCATGTAATAATCTCTTTAGAGATATGGTGACAGATGGTGCGACTAATTTGTTTACAGTCTCGTTTTCAACTCGGCAGCTCTCGGGCGCTTCCGCGACCTGCCCGATCACTGCGGCCGAGCAGTCACGGAAATTAGGCGCATTCTCTGGAGTAGTACCGTTTTCTTACCTTGAAGTTGTATTTTTTTTTTAGCTCCTTGCATCAAGTGGCTACATGCCTTGTCTGGACCAGATGTTGCATATAATAATCTCTTTAGAGATGTGGTGACAGATGGTGCGACTAATTTGTTTACAGTCTCGTTTTCAACTCGGCAGCTCTCGGGCGCTTCCGCGACCTGCCCGATCACTGCGGTCGAGCAGTCACGGAAATTAGGCGCATTCTCTGGAGTAGTACCGTTTTCTTACCTTGAAGTTGTATTTTTTTTTTAGCTCCTTGCATCAAGTGGCTACATGCCTTGTCTGGACCAGATGTTGCATATAATAATCTCTTTAGAGATGTGGTGACAGATGGTGCGACTGATCGTTCACGGTATAACTGCCGCAATAAAAAAAAAACTTCACTGGGTAACCATGGAAGAAAATGAATATATGGCACGGGAGCAGAAGTGTTTATAAAAGGAAGGAAATGTTGAACGAGCATGAGACAAGCAAAAAAAACGAATCTGATCTTGATGTCTATGGTAGATTCGGGGTCACGATGGTTACTTTCCACCTGACAAACACCGCGAAAATGATTCTCGGTGATCCAATTATCGTCTGCGCGCAATTGTTACCCGAAATCAGAGAGACAATACATTTAATGAAGCTGAACCGCCTAGAACGGTTTGTTGAAGAGAAAGTAGAACTCGATAAAAAAAAGATGGCTATTGCGAAGTGAATGACAAAGGCAAAAAAAAATGGCGGCGAAACGTTTTGATTGGTTGTAATGAAGAAACGAATTCTGTGTTCATCATTTGGCCGAATCAAATAAACTAAGCTACAGAATCACACACTAATGAAGTTTGGACGAACTGCCGCACAGTTAACAATATTTTACTGTCTCACTACACTGGTTTAACAAAGAACAAAACAACCATCAACATAGGTGGTCTAACCTAATTCTTAGCTGCTGATTTCAAATGCGATCTCAATTTTCACTGATCGCCTATAACGTTTTACATTTATACATATACATACACGTATACAATTACTTTTAAGTGTCTCAAGAATGACTTCCACGGCACATACGTGCAGATACATATACGTACATGTTTACGTATATGTATAAATGTTGTACATTATAGGTAATTAATGAAAAGGGTTTTTACTTTTATGTATACATGTGACACGATGAGGACTTTGTTGGTGCAATATTACTTAAAAGTACTTGTATACCTGTACGTACATATATAAACATTACACATCATAGGTGATTAGTGAAAATAGATATCGCATTTGAAATATGCAACTCAAAACTACGTTGAAGCATCTATTAATTTAGTTTATTACTGAAACATTTAAATCTTTTGTGTGTATACTCTTATGCATACATGTGACACGATGAGGACTTTGTTGGTGCAATATTAATTAAAAGTACTTGTATACCTGTACGTACATATATAATAAACATTAAACATAATAGATGATTAGTGAAAACGGATATCGCATTTCAAATAAGCAGCTTAAAATTAGGTTGTGTTAGAAAAAAAGGAATGCATGTAAATCTCCTGTAGCTGTAATGAGGTTATAATGACGGTCAAACTTTAGAAGGAAACCTCTTCAAACATAAAATTATTACATGCAGCACGTGGTTAACTGAAATTGTCATCACTTAAGTACAGGATAAATGTCGTTTGACTTCGATGATCTTCGGAGAATAGAGCCGTGAATTTTATTATAGGCAGTTAGAGACTAAAATTGTCTCCTCTTGAGTGAAATTATTTCCGTTTGACTTAGATCACTGAATCCTGTAAATACAAGAGAGTTTGGTTGAACAACTATCGTGTCACACCTGGTTGCAAATTAAGATCAGGATTCTTATTGAATGGTTTGAAAAGTTACAGTCACATCGTATTCGGGGTGCTTCCCCTGACAGAAAAGACGCCACAAGAAAATGTAAGTTTAAGCAAATACATGTTTTTACCTTCTTAGAAATAACTTCGTGAATTATTCTGCATATGTGAACAATGTATTTAATTATGTGTTTAATCTATGTCTACATCTGTCATTTACTGTCTTTATATTTTGTCGTAGACAAAGTATTAATTAATGAAATGTTTTTACACCAACACAGCTTTTGACTGTCTTGTATTTTCAGACGCCTGCATTATTGCCAACGTAATACACAGTAAATTTGGCCGTAATAAACACTGACAAATTTCTAACACAACGCTTGCTCTTAGCTCCAAAAATTAATTCATCTTTTAAAATGTTATTTCGTTTCTACATATGAAAATTAGTTCAAGCTATAACATTTTTTCATTATCAATACGAGTTTTGTTCCTCTGTAAAACAGTTGTTCTACACGCGAAGCATGTAAATCGTTTTGTATTGGTAAGAGTTTGTTCCCGTCTCAATTGCTACACTCCCGACCTGATCGTCTGATCACACTGGTGGCAGTAGATGATCGGTTGCTTTACTCTAGTACTCTTCAATAGCATAAAAGTGACTTCCTCCTCATTGGCCGAATTCTCAGGTGTACTGGGGTCTGTATCAATCATGAAATAAGCCAGCTACAGTTTCTGGGTTGGAATCTATCCATCTAACAGGTATCGTTTGTTAGTTTTTACTTTAAAGTAGCATTTTTTTTAGCTTTTTACATCAAGTGGTTTCATGCGTTGTCTGGGGCGATTTCCTTGAGACAAACAAAATAAAAAACCTTTTTTGATGGTTATTCTAATTTTTGCTGGTGTTTATTACTGAAATATTTAAACTTTTGAGTTTATATACGCGAGGCATCGAAATCTTTTTGTATTGGTAAGAGTTTGTTCCCGTCTCTATTGCTACACTCCCCACTTGATCGTATGATCACGCGGTGACAGTAGATGATCAGTCACGTTACCCTAGTACTCCTCAATAGCATAACAGTGACTTCGTTGAATGCACTATGAAATTTTGAATATTTGGTCATGGTTAACTTGTAGGTTGAAGTATCCTCATGTAAGGTTTCCCTGATAAACCCTTGTACAGTGAGACCGAAGACAATTGAGATTGGTGTCTGGTAGGTAATTTAATAAGGACTCGTGTGGATCGTATATATATATATATATATATATATATATATATATATATATATATATATATATATATATATATATATATATATATATATAAAGAGATTTCTAATGACACAAAATTTTATTAAAGCAAGGAATATACATGTTTGTGACATTTTTTTAGTTGAAATCAAATTGAAAAGAGGAAAAACGAAATGAAAAAAAATCAATACATAAATCTACTAAGCCGGCTTTCGTCCACACTCATCAGAGTAAATACGTGGAAATTATTCATGCACTACGATTAAAAACGTAAAATAGTGAAATGAAGACCAGTGACAAGTTTAGGCGGGGAAATGGGAGAGGGATCACAAGTGGATCACATTAAGTCCTAGAAGCCACTCCTTTTGTTTACAAAGGGAGGGTTTTAATGACTTAAGTATATATATATATATATATATATATATATATATATATATATATATATATATATATATATATATATATAATGCTAAAATAATCAGATATTCACCGGAAGAATTTTGCCAACATGTCTATTGAAAACAGTTCAAAGTCTGTTGTATCATTCCGTATCCCCTAGTACTCCGTTCTTCTTACTTAAAATATTCTTATAACTCGGCATTCCTGAGAGATATCAACTTGAGAACCATAACCCTTGTAGTAGTCATTAACTTCAAATCAAAAGATACTATACAGTTCTACGTTTGCTTGATTGCTTGTTTGGCTTTTCGAGAAAGAACTCTATGAGTGTATTCTTTGAACGAATCGACATAAGAATCGAATAAAAATGGCATTACTTGAACTTTCATCATTTCGATAGGCATGTTAGGAACTTGATGCAATCGCTGAATGCATTTTTGTAGAAGAAGGAAAAAGAAGTCCCAAAGGAAATACACGTAACAATGTCTTGACGAACAATGGCTCTGATTTAAACGACTGAAACTACGCACATTTGAAGAGCCCTCGCCGAATGCAGAGGTATTTCAATTTGAATCAAATGCACCTTCATGCACATGCACCATAATTACATTTACAGACACGTCTACGCAGCGCCGCGCAGTTTAAATGACCCTCAACCTACACAGCGATATGTGTGTATTTTGTTTATTATATGAACGGCAGTTGTTTCCCTCTTTGTTTCATTTTACTTTAGTCGAAGTTCTCAGAAATCAAAGAGCCCTTTCTGGGGCTAACACTTGACCTCTATATGAGATACATAGACATTTGAATATTCTATTAAAGTCCTCCTTTATTTCTCAAACCTTGAGTTAGTAAAGAAGTTAAGAACATTAATTTTCCTATCCTCAATTGACCAGTTAACTATGGTGTAGTATATCTTTCTTGTGGTTTCTTGGTCTTACCGGATTCCAGGATAAGAATTAATCTAGTCTGGTGGAGTGTATTTTTTCCATTATATGAAATGCATTTTTTTTCCTTTTTACTTCTTTTTAATTTTCTTATATTTTTGTTTTTGTTGGGGATGGGGCATCCTACCGAATGTCAGATATTCACCCGCTATTTCAGACACTCCATCCGGGAGATCTTTTTAAGATTTTAACCGTTCCTTTAAGTGCAATTGTTTGTATCTCTCTTGCACTTGGTTCACCGGGATATTCGCCAGGTAGTTTTTGAAATAATTTTTCATTAGTCCGGTTGCTCCTATAATTGCTAGAATGATGGCGATCTTCCTAAGATTCCATTTTCTTTTCATGTTGTACATAAGACCTTGGTATTTCGTTATATTCTCCCTTTCAGCTCTGTTTAAGCCAGCATCATTAGGGACACTGACTTCAACTAGGGGTGCTACTTTCTCCCGTTTGTCTCATATCACTGTTACACCGGCCGTTCTAACAGAAGGGAAACTACACCGGTTCTCACTATAAATAGTGCGAGTAGACAATCACCAGGGAGAGAAAAAGGACAGTATTGTAATTGTCTAGCCGAGTGCCAGTCAGTTTCCTTACATTTGTACCTTTTATGTTAATACACTTGTTATCTTAACCCAACCTCGGCTTGACTTCTTCTTTTTACTGTTGGACTACTTCATAACAATCACTATGTCAGGTTTAACAGCTCCGTTTTCTAGATATGTAGCTGTAGGGGAATGCATGATCATAGTGGATGGTGTATGACTTATTTCCAACTGTTCTTTCTGATATATGCTCACATGACTTGCTGTTACACTGGATATTCAATTTTTTACAGATGGTCCAGTGAAGATATTTGCACACTTCGTTGTGTCGCATTGTATAGTGGCCATCTTCCATCAGAACCTTACAACAGGATGTCAGGTGGCTCACACTTTTCACTTCGGTGTGGCAGAACCTGCACTTGTTGTCGTTGTTGAGACCACTCATCTTTTTAAATGCATTGGTCATCAAGCCTTAATCTTGGGCAACCATTATCAATCTCTCCTGATCTTAGTGAGGCGATCCTCTTTTCAGCCAGTCTACAAAGCCTTCCTTATCTATATATTCCTGGAATAGTTCACCCAGAAAATATTTAGCACGTTGTTGATTGACCCATTGTTGTGTGTCTGCGTGCGTGTCCAGCTAAAAGTCAGAAACTGCACAAGCCACCCATTCTTTCTCAGCATTGCCTCGGGCAGGATATTGATACATTTTTTGTCATATTCATCATTTTGGGGGTCACCACGAAACAAAAAGAAAAGGGAAGATAGATGGGGTGAGTGTGAATAGATAAAGGAGGATAGAGGGGAGGGAGAGAGACACGTCCAGCGTTTCCCGGGAATAAATGACCCGTGTGTGCTCCTATCCCAAACCTTCAACTTTATATTGTCATTTCTATTTTCATTTTTCATTTCTATAATTCTAAAGTTATAAATAAAACATAAAGTAAAACAATTTCCTTTTTATGGATGTCACGCGCGAACTATAGTTACTCAAGTACCCTGGATAGTGTAATTTCAGAATAAATATGATTATGTGGGGATGGATTTTATAACTTTAACAAATAAGTATGTTTTTGGCTTGATATATTTGATGTGTTATGTACTCTTATGTATTTTTGTATATACTCTTATATATTTTCAAAGTGTAATTTTATCACCTGCAGTAACGTCACTGAGGTAATGGTCCTCTGAGGAGAAGAATTATCTTTGAAAACTCATGAGTTAAGGACGTTGAGATACTTTGCCTGAACTTTGAACTCTAATAAAATTTGATTCGCACCTTATTTTATTATTTCATTTTATATTATACTATTAATGCTCTATCCAGTATATTGAGCTTCAGTCTTTATCCGGATGTTTCACTAATTAAAAGATATTAGTTGCCTCTTATATCTTTTGTTGGATTAACTTCATATATATATATATATATATATATATATATATATATATATATATATATATATATATATATATATATATATATATATAGTAATCCAGGTAAAGTAGACATCCTCAAGATAAAAATCCACAGAATTTCAACCCGGCTTATAAAATAGTGTTCAATAGTAAATAGAGCTGTTTATATTATAATTTTTATTCATACAGACATGTACAAAAAGCCGCTACACTTGCATGTCGATCTTATCGATGAATAGTTGTTAGAAACTAAAATCTCATCAGGCGGGAAAATGTCTGATCTTTCACTCAGATATTCATATTGGGAAAGAATAAAAATAAAGGAAAAAGAAAAGGTCAAGAGACCTTGAAAATATGCTATAAATAGATTAACGTTTCAATCTTTTAACTCTTCACCTAAGCTTACAAACGTTTTTTTTCAATTGTTTTAAATTTGACCATGTTACCTCCCGGTTTTGAATTTGGCTTTTTCTACAACATTCAATATGCAAGCAAGCAAGGAAATGTATCAGAATGTTAGTATTATAGATATTTTTAACCAACTAAAAAGAATTAAGACATTTTATTAAAAATAAATAAATAAAAGTAAAAACCATCTTAGCTGTCGAATATAAACATTTAAGACGGATTTGGTGGATATCGCATAAGCAGATGATATCAATTTTTTTATTTCTTTCTTTAGGCAGACGATCGATAAATATTAAATTTGACAGTTATATTTGGTTTCTGTCTGTTTCTGTTTAACGGCATATCAACCCTTTTCCGTGTTTTTTTTTAAATATCAAATTCAGTTATTTTTGTAAACAGATCAAGTTGGAACGAAAGTCTACGGTGCTAGAAAACTTCCAACGCCTGCCAATATCCTATATCTCTACAAAGCCATCATCCGCTCATGCATGGAGTATTATTGTCATATCTGGACTGCTGCACCATCCACTAGTTTCTCCCTCTTAGACAAGGTTAAAAAAAAGAATATCTAATCTAATAGGTCCCTCACTATCCAGCAAGCTGCAGACCCTGCCCAATCGTGCATGATTTACAAGTACTTCAATGGAATGTGCTCCGATGAACTTGCTGCTCTAGACCCCCGCCCCTCAACGTAAATACACTCGACCAACATGACAATCAGCTAAATCCCATCCATTCACTGTGGATGCCCCACAGATACGGGAGAGCCTTATACTATAATAGCTTCTTTACTCGAGCTGCCGGCCTTTGGAACTCCCTCCCTGCTCCCTATTCCCTCGACTTTACAGTTCCCAATTTAGGATGACCCCCTAAATTTACGTCTACAGTATCAACTTACCTTGTTTGGAGTGACTTAAGTAAAATATTTATTTTTAACGTTAATTTGTTTCATGAGATTTATAACGAACGAGTTGTTGCTTAATTTGTTTTGTATGCGTATATTTGGTCAATGCACAATAATACCTTGGGTTCTTAGGGAACTCGTCCCTCCTCCTTTCTATATTGCTGCTACTACTTCGTCTTAACATATATATATATATATATATATATATATATATATATATATATATATATATATATATATATATATATATATATATATATATATATATATAATTAACTTGTTACAAATATCCAGGGGGTATAAATCCGAAGGAAGTTGAAACCGGGTTTATGAGAGTGCTCAATAAAAATCAGAGCACAATATATTTTTGTTGGTGATTTTATTATCCATTAATTGCGACAAAATATATGCTGTTTCATTAGCGTCCATAATGAACGCCAACTTTTCAAGCGTCAATGGAATCCAAATGCCTAAGATTTTAAATTCAACCCCAACCGGAAATTGAAGATGCATAAGAGGGAGGGAGGACGAAGATGGGGCTCAGCCTATGGCGAGGACAGGAAAGGGGGAGGGGGGAGACCCCAACAAGTGATATTTCAGAAAGTTGAGTGGGGTGATCTCTAGTGTCTGGGCCATCGTGACCTCAATTCCAACCAGGGCGGAGGGCAGGGTGGGTTTAATTTAATAATGAGAATAGAATTATTATTATAAAGTTATAACTGTCATTTCTGTTGTAATAGGTCCCCCTCCCTCTTATGCATCTTCAATTTCCGGTTGGGGTTGAATTTAAAATCTTAGACATTTGGATTCCATTGACGCTTGAAAAGTTGGCGTTCATTATGGACGCTAATGAAACAGCATATATTTTGTCGCAATTAATGGAATAATAAAATCACCAACAATATATATATATATATATTCACTCGCTTTTTATTCATTTTTGCCATAAAAGACCTGAAGATGATTCCGGAGAGAATCGAAAACGTTAGTCAAACACATGGATCCTTCATCAATTCATTCCATCTACACGTCAAAAAGATCATTCGACGAATGGAAAAAATAAAAAAAGGAATCACTAAACAGAAGATTTCTGTCGTCTTTAATAACACATGCCTTAATGAAAAAATGCTGCCTAAATACACACAATATATATATATATATATATATATATATATATATATATATATATATATATATATATATTATATTATATATATTTGTTTGTTTTGTTTATTATCTATGTACGTATACGTTTCGTCCTTTATAATAGAGATATGACTATTCACTACCGATCACGCGGTTCGAAACCTCGGATTCTGAGTATTTTTACAACTCAAATCCCGACGCCCTGAACCACTCGGCCAACGCTAAACAGCGAATAAACAGTGATAATTTTAACACTTTATATGGCGGCTTGACGTCATAAGGGCGTTCTACTTAATGAAAGGAACGATGCATTTATAGCCAGCGACGTCATTCTGTGTTAATGCTACACTTACAATGTTTCTAGGAGCTACAAATAATAAATATTTGTTTTGTTTATTATCTATGTACGTATACGTTTCGTCCTTTATAATCGGGACTCATCAGTGTAGAGATATGACTATTCACTACTGGTCATGCGATTCGAATATATATATATATATATATATATATATATATATATATATATATATATATATATATATATATATTAGAAATTAGAATATCCCAACACATACCACGTAATATTCGTTTACACAAGGTTTCGAGATCATCCGGGAACTTTCAAGCACAGGAATCAGCCATCGGTAATCACCTGGTTAGTACAAATAGTTGTTCTGACAAGTATTCCGATGGGTGGTTGTCTGTTTTACACAGTGCCAGGTCGAACTACCATCTCAATATTATTGAGGCGTTAGTTATTAACAATTCTCGACCTAGCCTGTGTAGACAAAAGATTTTGAAGCATCAGTTAGAGATCTTTAATGATTCAAATTGACCATAACGTTGAGAGATTTACGGGTTTTTTGTTGTTTTTACTCTCAATCGTGTTCTCCAACTGAAACAATTTCCCCCCTCATATCTCATTTGATTTTCTTAGTTTTTAATTTATCATTCTGACGTTTCCTCTTAGAGGGTCAGACGATAAGGCCTTAAAGAAGATTTTAACAATTTTCTTTTTATCCACCCGCCTGTTTCATTGATTAAAAGAATGTTTCCTCAAAATTTACTTATATATATATATATATATATATATATATATATATATATATATATAAAAATTAGGAAAGTTTATTTTATAAAGCATCTTTTGAATGTTAATATAAATATAGAGGCAAAATGCCTTCAAATAAACCATGTATTAGATGCGAGTAATTAAATCAAAAGAAAAAAGAAAAATATTTAAAAACATTTATCAAAATATTTCAAAATACTTTCCGTTTTTTTTCTTCATCTTGATTTTTGTTTTGAAGGCATTTTGCCTCTATATTTATATTAACATTCAAAAGATGCTTTATAAAATGAACTTTCCTAATTTATAACTACCAGCGACCATGCGCAATCAAGTTCTATTTAAAACAGACATTTTCACCATTAGTCCACAACATCGGACGAGACACATCTACAAGACCAAGAAGGATATTATGGAAAAAAAGGTTATACCTTTAATTGTCTTTGCTCTGTCGAAGCTTGTTTTTATCAAGCGAAATATTAGCTAAAAAAAATCAAGATGAAGAAATAAAAAAACGGAAGGTATTTCGAAATATTTTGTTAAATATTTTGAAATATTTTTCTTTTGATTTAATTACTCGCATCTAATACATGGTTTCTTTGAAGGCATTTTGCCTCCATATTTATATTAATATTCCAAAGATGCTTTATAAAATGAACTTTCCTAATTTATAAAGCATATATATATATATATATATATATATATATATATATATATATATATATATATATATATATATATGCTTTCTCTTTTCTTTTTTAGTCATATATTTGTTTACACAATCCCTTTGTTGTCCTTCTCTAACACTGTTGCTGTTAATTCTACTATTTTAGTATTATTTTCTTCTTTATGTATGTCATTTATTTATTTATGTCATCCTCTTACTCTCCTCTTTCCTCTGTATTACATATATATATATATATATATATATATATATATATATATATATATATATATATATAAAGAAGCTTTGAGTAATTTTAAACAAAAAGACAAAAAAAAAGGAAAATGCAGTTTAAATTCCCAGAGAAACTAACTAAATCCAAAATAGTGCAGACTTAACATTCGTTAGAAAATTCATCAATAAATAAAATATATAATAGTAAGTAAATAGAATAAAAAGAGGGATTAAGTATCTAACAGAGAAACAAAAACAGGAGACCTTAACGTAAGCATCTAATATTAACACGGGGATCATCAGCTGTTTACCATGTAACTGTTTATATATATATATATGCTTTCTCTTTCCTTTTTTTAGTCATATATTTGTTTACACGATCCCTTTGTTGTCCTTCTCTAACGCTGCTGCTGTTAATTCTACTATTTTAGTATTCTTTTCTTCTTTATGTATGTCATTTATTTATTTACGTCATCCTCTTACTCTCCTCTTTCCTCTGTATTGCATATATATATATATATATATATATATATATATATATATATATATATATATATATATATATATATGCGTACCATGTCTGAAATTACTTTCTTATCCTATAATTTCAAAGAGTCTTAGTAACTCGATTCCATTTTGATTTGCATCGTTGAAGAGGGCAGATATTAAACAAGGGTTATGTATTGGAAAAGTGTGATATGAAAAACGGTTTCCATGCCAACCAAAAACGTCATTGTCGGCCTCATAATTTGTCAAGTTTGGAAACTGGGAAAGCAAAGCTGTGAACAGAAAAACGCGAGGAGAAAGAATAGGAAAGTGTCACAGTTTAAAATGGCCGTGCAAATGTCACACCGAAAGTGAACAGAAATATTCAAACTTTCTTTTCCTTTTTTTATTGCCACAGAAAGAATTAGTTGTTACGCCTCGAAACATTTTGCTTTCTACGAAAGAAAAATTATTTTTTATCATTATATATCACAATATATATATATATATATATATATATATATATATATATATATACAATAATATTTATAAATAAATATTTATTAATTATTTTAATACCTACAGACATCGATGTTTCATGCTAACGCAATCTTCAGTGTAGGAACTAATTCTCAACGGTCGGTGGGCGCGAACCTCGATCACAAATCGCCACTGATTCGTAGTCGAGGGTCTTATCCTATCGGCCATAGCCAATTAGTTAGTAAATGTAGAGGAATTTTAAATGTAAATAGCGAATCGGCGGCTAGATACCAAGCAGTATAGAGTGATCTACGAAACGGCGTTCGGATCGTGCATATAGATATTTGCACTGCTTGTTATTAAAATTACACGAGAGTGCCCAGCCTTTGTTGGAGGGGACTGATAAACAATAATATTTATAAATAAATATTTATTAATTATTTTAATACCTACAGACATCGATGTTTCATGCTAACGCAATCTTCAGTGTAGGAACTAGTTCTCAACGGTCGGTGGGCGCGAACCCCGATCACAAATCGCCACTGATTCGTAGTCGAGAGTCTTATATTATGACAATTATCAATATAAAAAACAACAGAGCATGTATAAGCTAAGTTCATTTTATATTCGAGTAACCATGTTTTTTTTTTAATTTTTATTTTTATTTTTATATTTTCACATTTCCAAAAAAAACAACATTTCTGTGAGATGTATTTTTTACGGTCCGTTTCTTTTGCAGTGAGCGAAACAAAGATTTTATGTCAATATCGTCTCTGTAACACTACAAAATCGTCAGAAAAATCCACAAAAGAATAAAAAGTTCTTGGATTGAAATGTTTTGAGAAAAAAAACCTAAACTATACAGTTGTTCATTCTTTTGCGAAAACAAATTTTTAAAAATAAAGAAAAAAGCAAACTCACATGTTGGGAAAAACTCACAAGGACGCCATTTTGAATTTTTCAGTTCAGAGCTAGTACATCCTAAAAATTGTGCGGAGATTTATAAATTTATAAATTTTAATTCTTTTCTTTGTGTTTTTATTTCGTCTCCTTGACAACTTGTGCATTTTTGTAGTGGGATGGAACATTGTATTCCCGATATAGAATTCGGTTTTTTTCTAAGTTACGTTTTTCGCGTATATTTTCATGCATCTCCATGTGTACTCTGTAACATGCCTTTAATATCTAGTCGGCGTTACTAATATAATTCCGATAACTGCAAATAAACGTTGAATGTTATATCTCAACCAACTTTTTTCTTTTTATCATTCTTTCTAACACGTGTGTCGTACTCGTGCATACGATAACACACAAATAATAGTAGCGAAAAGAATGAAATATCACCAACACGTGTCCAGCTATTTATAAAGTAGATATTAATACTTTATATTTGGTGACCCGCGACCATAACTAACACTTTATTTTAGTGTTCGAAAATTATTTTAGAATGTGCAACATGAATTGTGTACGAATTAATATAAAACATATATAATTTCCAAATATGATCTAAGGTTAAGATCGGATTTTAACTCTGCCTGATGAGATGTCAGTTTATAATAGCTGCTGATCGATAACATCGACATGCCCGTGTCGCCGATTTTGTACATGTCTGTGTAAATTAATATAATCATATATAAAACCTCTATTTCATATTGAGCACTTTTTATAAACCCGGTTGAAATTCTTTGGATTACTACCCTGTGGATGTTTTACCTGGATTATTATTCTCTTCCCATATATATATATATATATATATATATATATATATATATATATATATATATATATATATATATGTGTGTGTGTGTGTGTGTGTGTGTGTGTGTGTGTGTGTGTGTGTGTGATTTTTTGAAAGCTTACCAAAGCATTCCGTTCAGGAGACCAATCATCACCACAAAAGACTTTTTCTTTCAAAGATGATTTATTTATCATATATATAAATAAATAATCTTTGAAAGAAAACGTCTTTTGTGGTGATGATTGGTCTCCTGAACGGAATTCTTTGGTAAGCTTTCAAAAAATCACATATAAATGCTCTGTACCCTGTAATCGAGTATCATCGAGCTTATTTTTATTGGCCTAATCCCGGTCTTCACTGAATAATCTATCTTCTAAGTGAAAATCTAAATCTAATATATATATATATATATATATATATATATATATATATATATATATATATATATATATATAATACACGGGTAACGGCGAGTATCCCTGCTAGTCGTTTATGGATGAATTCTTACAGATATTGGGACTTTTTTAAATTCTGTCCAAGAGATGTCGGCTTTTTAAACAATGCAGCGCAATAACTTGGCAGATGTCCGCCTACGCAAGAAGTGCGGAACACAAAGGCCAGCTTTACGCGATTCCTCGCGATTTAACCTTAAGTAATAAAACAATAACGACCAGATTTGCCTTTGTCAGTTGTTCAATGCTTTCATTTTCTTGTTAGTATCAAATCCCTGGTAGGCAGGTGCCTAGTTAGACAAATGGATGCCGGTGCGAACTGTGAAATCGGTCAAGCCGAATTAAAATCCCATCGGAGCAATTATTATTTTACTCACTCGCTGTTTTCACACAAGTTATCATCAGTGATTGCTCATTGGAATCTGAGTGACAACAAGTCTTCCCAGATTTACAATACTCTCCACCTCTTTCGATGACTATTACAAATGACTTTGTGTTATCGCAACAGCCACTTACCGTTGATTTCTCGCTGGGAATTGGGTGACAATAAGCCCCCACCCAAGATCCCAGTAGGGAACTGGTTAGTGCTCTCTCTCCCTCCCTCCCTCCCTCCCTCTCTTCCTCCCTCTATCTCTCTCTCTCACTCTCTATCTCTCTCTCTCTTTCTCTTTCTCTCTATTCGGTCTTTTCAATCTCCCTGACCCTTCACAATTATTTTGTGTGGTATCAGCTGAGGTTTATGTTTTTTTATTGGGGGGGGGGGGGGTTCCGCATTCAAGGATTTTCCTTAAGATTTCAGCTGTTTTCATCATCGCTGTCCGTTGTATAGTGTCAGTATTCTCTTTGATTCAAATTTCTCTTAGTCTTTATTCCAGGTTTTCGTGACAGTTCCTAGTGCTCCTACGATTATTGGTATTATATTAACTTTCTTCATGTTCTATATTCCTTTCAGTTCTCTGGCAAGTTCCGTGTATTTGATGATGATGATTATTATTATTATTATTAGTAGTAGTAGTAGTATTTTGTAGTAGTATTTTGAAGTAGTAGTAGTATTTTGTAGTAGTAGTATTTTGTAGTAGTAGTATTTTGTAGTAGTAGTATTTTGTAGTAGTAGTATTTTGTAGTAGTAGTAGTAGTAGTAGTAGTAGTAGTATTTTGTAGTAGTAGTAGTAGTATTGTTTAGTAGTAGTAGTAAATATACCTAACAAGAGTTACCCGGGTAGAGACATATTGTCGATTGGAGTTATAACGAAATTGCCGCAGAGATACTAAATGTTACGAAGAGTGTGCTACGTTAAGTCTTGGAATTTAGTTAAGAATGTGTTGATGGAATTCGAATACAATATTGTGAGATTTGAAAACTAAACAAAAGTTATTTGTGGGTTAGTTAAGGTATGAACATAAAAACAACAATTGAATAGATACTGCTTAGGGGATCAGGAAACCTCAGACTTGATAGGGAGGACGTCTTCAGCTCTTGCTCATACTAAGGGCGTGGAGCTAGAGACCCCCAACAATGCATGAAGTATGTGAGCATTTATTATTTTCAATGCTCTCATAATACTCTTCATCATTTAACTTACAATCGATTCATCTTATAAACCCCTATCTTCGAGTGACTTTTTCGCTTTGATCAGTGGTGAGCTCCGTTTTTCTTACTTTGTAGTACTTTGATGGGCTGGCTTCTTCCAATTATTAAATAGCCTAAGAATGTCTCAATATTAAGAAACAATCCTGAAACGAAAATTCCAGTTAGTCAAATGATTAAATTAAACATATGAAAGACAAGAACATACGTCAGTCATGAGAATGCATACCTGGCAACGTAAGGATTAGCAAAATCTTATCTCGGTCTTACTTCTCTATGTTGGATGAAATACTCGCGAAGTTATGCAACGTTGATAACTCAAATACTATTTATCAGGTCAGGCTGAAATTTTGCATGGCGATTACCGTTATAAAAGAACATCGGATCCGTATTTCAAATTTAGAAAAATCGGAAGTTGAAATTCGGTAGAAATTTCGACTTCGACAGAATTTTTCACAGGGCAAGGTTATATAAAATGAGGAACAACATTGCCTACAATATGGGTCAAGTAGCGAGCTTCTGTACTTGAACAGAACCGAAGTTATCCCTAAAAGTGTGATTTTCACCTTTTCTGTAACCTTGACCTTGACCTGTGACGTAGATATCCCCAAATTAAATCGGTACTACATTAGACAATGACTGATATTTTGACCAAGTTTGGGTATAATTGGTCAAGCAATGTGGACGTTAGGCTCTATACAAACAAAGAAACATAGTGAATAACTCGACCGCAAACATAACCTCCTTGGTTACGGAAATAATAGAGGAACGAACTAAAAAATGGCGGAAGTAATTAAATAAATAAAAATAAGTTGAAGAAAATGTAAAAATAATACAACAAAAAAAAACAATTAAAAAAAACGCTTGCTGTGAAATTACAGGCATTCATTAATTTTTGTCGGTCCATCCAATGAAACGTATGACACCATTCTCACGACAAATTATCTCAGAATATCACAAATTTTCAGGCGAAATCCAATTTTATACTAATGATCGAATCGAACGGCTGAATGCTGCGAGGTGACACTTATCTTGCGTCGAATAAAATTTCACTGATTAAAGAAGTGAAAAAGTACTTCGTACCTTGTAGTTAACATAATAAAACAATTATAATCGAATAAAACTTCAGAAATCTCTTTTGTTAAAAATGACGGAGAAAATGTTACATTTAGTGTGGAGGGTAATCCGACGTAATGGGAAATGAAAAAGGAAAAACCAAAAGATGTTTTTTTTATGTATACATCAACGTTTCGTCTTTATTTGTAAGACTTCCTCAAGATGATAATTTTAAGAAAAATGTCATGCAATATTTCTATGTACTTGCATGACATTTTTCTTAAAATTATCATCCTGAGGAAGTCTTACAAATAAAAACGAAACGTTGATGAATACATAAAAAAGTCAGGTTCCTATTATATTCCAATAACCATGGTTTTATTTTATTATTTTTATTTTTTCACATTTCCAAAAAGCATAACATTTCTGTGAGATATATTTTTTACGGTCCGTTTAATTTGTCTTGTACCAAACAACATTTTTATGTCAATATCGTCTCTGCAACATTACAAAATCATCAGAAAAATTCACAAAGAGTAAAAAGTTATTGGATTAAAGTATTTTGAAAAAACCTACACTATACAGTGGTTCATTTTTGGGTGAAACCAAACAAAAAACAAAAAACAAAGAAAAAGAGCAAACTCACACGTGGGGGAACTCACTAATACGCCATTTTGAATTTTTCGTTCAGAGCTAGTACATCGTAAAAGTTGTGCGGACATTTATAAATTTTAATTCAGTAATATTTCTTAAAATAGTTAATAAGTTCTATAATTCTAATTCACTTGAGGGTAATTTTTTTACTTTCTAAAGTTACATCAATTAGCCTTCAGATGTCTATTTAGGTCATTTGGATACGAAGCTAACAAAAGAGCTGGTCTCTTTTAAGTTCAACAGTTATATGGGAATGTATTGGTGTGTGTGCATGTATTTATGGAAGGGGAGATGGGCCGCTTCGAGCGTGTTCTGCCTATAGTTTGAGTTGACCGACTTTCTTAAGTATGAGACGGCCTTGGAGAGGTAAGCGTTAGGATGTCATCTTATGCAAAGGGTTTTCTCGTCCGAATAATTTTAAATGTAATTTGTTTGTTTGCTTTTTGATTGTTTTATAATTATGTATTGGCGGATCTAATATTTGCTCATCAGTATATCCCGGAGCACGAGTTATATTTCAAACTCAAACGCCAACGTCTTTGCCCTCACGTTGTCAACAACTCCTTAAATAAGCGAGAGATTAATCCCATTTAAAGGCAGCTGACGTAGAGAATTCGAATTTTGAAAGGAACATTGCATTTAAGCCACGTGTTAATATTACCCGCTACAGAGCCCAGTCTAGTTTTGGGGGCGACAAATCACTTAGAAATACATTTTACTTAGTACTATATCTACTACACTACGGGATAGTCATTTGAAGGTAAAAGGTTCAATCCTCGGTGCGGGCGATACGAAGAATTGCTAATTACTAAAGACTTCTCCCAGTTATGGCTGATGGAACGAGAGCATGATACCCCTGTGGATTAAATAAACGGTTCCGTTCGAAATTCCGTCAAGGTTCGACAAAAATATTCCCGAGTTCGAAAAGATACACTTGAAGAAGGCCGGAGGTTACAGCGGTCGAAACGTTGTGATGATAACTTTGAAAATAATCAGTTATCATCTGCTTCTTATTTAAATAAACAAATAAAATGTAGTGTAGCTGATATGACAATGGATTACTTATAAATAAACAAATAATAAACTCATTTTAATTAATTAAATTAATTAAATTAATTAAATTAAATTAAATAATAATTAAATAATAATTAAATTAAATAAATTAAATAATTAAATTAATTACATTAATTAAATTAAATTAATTTAATTAATTTCATTAATTTTAATTAATTAATTAATTTTAATTAATTAATTTTAATTAATTAATTAATTAATAATTAACTCATAAATAAACAAATTTAGAAACATGGGGATTTAAATGTTTAAACCTTTTTATTATTCAGTGAGATATTCTTTGTTTGATTTTATTTTTGTTTTATGGAAGAAAAAAATCTATTTTTAAAAAACTAATCAGTTTTATTTAATTAAAAAAAAAGGAAAACAAACGTAAGAATTATTCGAATTTCGCCCCTTTATTGTTGCCATGAACAAATCAATGTTAGCGGTGTAAAACCTAAATTGAGAAGTAAAAAGGTAGAGATTGAAATATTAGGCTAAGTAAAACAATCCATTAGCCGAGTCGACGTAAACAAATTCTTGTATCTTACTAAAACAAATTCAGAAACATATAACTAAATTATAGATGTTTTAATCTCTATTTATAAAATGGCTGGGTGTAAATAGTTCCGAAAACTCTCAATCTTTGCATACAGCATGATATACTAAGAATCTTTTTAAATCTACGCAGCAAAAAATTCCACTGCGTTGTTATCAATTGCACCCGCAAGTGAGGTGTGTGAAATGAGGTCAAGTATGTCATCGTTTCTCCGATAAATTTGCTACATGTGCCAAAAATGTCCGAAATTTGCTACATGTGCCAAAAATGTCCGAAATTCGTCGAGAAATGCGGGAATACATTGAGCGCATACGCGTGTAGACATCTTTAGAATTATTTTATTTATCTTCCTCCCACAAGGTAAGATGTGACACAAGGTCGGGAAAGTGGGATTTGAAAAGCCAGCGCCCGAGAAGGTGAGCACTCTGGCCTAGCAAAAATAGCCTCAGGCAGTAAGCGATAAACTTACTCCTGCCCAAAGAGGGAAGGCAAAGCCTGGGAGGGCGGACCTCCTAGAACTGCACAGCACAGACTCATAGACCGGCGTAAATCAAGCCCCGAAGGTCAATACAATACCAGTTTATGGGGTGCAGTATCCATCGAACAGATACTACACTTTGATCTTGGCCAAAAGGCCGGTTTTATTTACTCCTCCCCAGGAGTTAGGCACAAGGCCAGTTTTATCTTACTCCCACAAGTAAGATGTGACCCAAGATCGGGTCGAGAAAGTGGTGTTTGAAAAGCCAGCGCTCGAGAGGTGAGCACTCTGGCCATTTAAAAATTGCCTGGGCAGCCCCGTCGGCATTCCCCGGTAGGGGCGCCTCAGACAGTAAGCAATAAACTTACACCTCCCCAAAGAGGGGAGGCAAAGCCTGGGAGGGTGGACCTCCTAGAACTGCACAGGACAGGCGTGCAGTATCTATCGGAACAGATACTACACTTTGATCTTGGCCAACATCTTTAGAATTAGATATAGAGAGATATAATGAAAATTTGAACAGAAATGTTATGGACTTATGTCAAATGTTTGTCCATCTATAGAAGAAAAAGAAACGACTTAATCTTTAAATAACACGAGCAGACATAAAGTCCGGACACAGAAATAATCTAAAAGTGAAACGAATAAAAAAGAATGAAACGGAAAACAAAGAAAATATTTTTTAAAGAATTACGCCAAATCTTAAACGACACTAACAAACAATAATAAATAGAAAAGAATTAAAATAAAATAAAAATTTAAAAAAAGATTGTTTACAAAGAATTATGACGACTTAAACTACCCCCCCCCCCCCTCTACGAAAAACGATGAGACATACGCAAGCCAAGATGCCGACTCGGCACCACAGCCACCCTGTCTGGCTTATCATCCGAAACACCAACACACGCACACACACACATAAACAAAAGCACCCATAATCATCTAAAACAAAGAAACACACTGAAGTACGCATATCAACACACATAGACGCAATCACACACCCACATATACACACATACACACATAAATATACACACACATATACACACACATAAACACACATATACACACCCATATATACACATACACCCACATATACAGACAAATACATACACACATATACACACACATACACACACATATACACATACATATACACACATACCCGCATACCCACACATATACACACACATACACACACATATACACACATATACACACACATATACACACATACACACATACCCACACATATACACACACATCCACACACATATGCACACATATACACACATACACACATATATACACACACATATACACACATACACACATATACACACATACACATAGACATAAACACACATACACACATATACACACATGCACACATATATATACACACACACATACACACATATACCCACATACACACACATACACCCACACATACACATATACGCACATACATACACACACACATATACACACATATACACAAACACACACACACACACACACTGAGAAGTATAAGTCGATTTGAATTTTGTTCGACTTTTAGAAAACTCATAGCCGTTTTATTAACAGCTGCAAACGAATTGGAAAAAAACAATCTTACGGACAGACATCTAACATATAAAATTATCCTGTCGGATTTTCAAAATCATACCCAAATAACATTTAAGCTGACAACTGAATCTTTGTTTCTGACTAGCCAATTTTAATTGGTTATTGTTGTACCGTGTTATTAGCAATATAATAACGTACTTAGCTACCATTTATTTTTATGGAAATCGCCCAGACAAGACATGTAGCCACTTGATGTAAAGAGCTATAAATATACTACTTCAAAGTCAAAAACTAACCAACGATAAGTGTTATATGATATAGATTCCGACCCAAAAAACAACAATTCTTCCCCTTTGTCAGAAATATCGCTCATGTAATGTGAGGACTAAAGGACAAAATAAGGTTTTCTTTAGGGAGTTGTTTTTTTCTTTTTTTAGCGTGTAGGATTTGACTGTTCTTTATGTATGATCGTTTTGCTAGATTTTCAAATTTTGGTATCCTTTTTTTGGGGGGGGGGGGGAATATAACCAAAGAGACTAGCACAGTCTCTTTGGTGAGATAGAGACTACCAATTAATTTGAACACGCCTTAATGCTAATTAAAAGAAGTAGATTTATTTGTTTCATGAAGACGTTGATTGATCAAAGATTAACAATTTAGATAGTTTAAATAACTAACCCGAAACTTATGACAGGCACAGCTGGGGTAGGTGCTGTTTATAGCAGTCGAGGATACGTCTCCGACAATCACTCCGACAGTCAATCAATGATCGGGCACCGTAAAGCATTATATGCCCGATTTGTTTCAGAAATGCGCTGAGGTTAAATGCTTCAGAGATGCAAAATGAAATACCGATTATGGAACTCCTGACCAACTATTACAAGAGCAACTGGAAACATTGAAACGTCGTTCATCTTCTCCTTTAGGAGTTTTGTTAGGAGTCTAGGAATTTTTATAACCAATTCCACATCATCACCTCCAGTATTATCCATAGCCATGTTAAATTCTTGAATATGTTTTTTCTCTGCGAAACATGTTTTGCGATTCAAGAACAATATCCAATTTAGTCCTTGAGAAAGAGTTGAATCTAATCGCCGCTTCTTGTTGTTCAGCACCCATAAAATATATTTGCAGAAACTGTGGGATTTCATCTTCGGTGGGAAGCAATGGAACCCACTCTATGACAAATCGGGCCACAAACTTTACATGTAGACATTTTCAGCTTGACTGTGAAATGTTTATACACGGATGAAGCCTCCTCATGAATATCAGTTATGTTCTTGAAATGGGCAGAAACAATTGTTTGTAGATAAAAGTGTTTTTTAAGGAAATATGGAATGTTTCTCTCAATAACTGAAGTTTACCTGATGTTATATATATATATATATATATATATATATATATATATATATAAAGAGCTCGAATGCAAAACGCGATAAGTTCAATGTGTTTAAATTAAGGCCTTAAACAATAAAAGATCAACTATATCAAATCCAGATTTCTACTAAAAGCTTATTTTAATTGAAAGCAAAATGAAATAATACTAGTATTATATTATGTAAAACATGATTTTAATGTCGAGTGTTGAAATGCAACAGTTTTTTGTAGTGATAGCTTCGTAATTTTTAAATGGCGTTTATCGCGTTTTGCATTCGAACTCTTCATATATATATATATATATATAAGAAGAAGAAAATCGACAGTTATGAACGCCGATTTTAAACACCGGGAGTTGGCAAAGAAGAAGAAGAAGAAAAAGAAAGAGAACAAATTAACGGTTAACTTATAGACGCCGATTTGAAACACTGAGAATAGAAAAAACTCGACAGTTGTGAACGCAGATTAGAAAAACTGTAAGTGAACAAGGAAGATTAATATTTATTTGAGGTTGACGACAACGGGGAGATGGACAACAAAGGAGGACGAGGGAGAGAAGGAGGAACTAAAGGTATATATATATACATACATATATATATATATATATATATATATATATATATATATATATATATATATATATATATACATATTTATTTATTTATTTATTTTTTATTTTTTGATGTGTTGATATTTTTTATATTTATAATATAAAACTAAAAATAATACATTAATCACTTAAATAATAGTGTCATGGATTCGTCCAAACACTTTAAAATGCAGCAACATTTTTGTAAGTAACGGATAAATTTTATTAGACAGACGAACAGCACAGGTAAAGACAATTTTTTTTGTGTGTCTTAAATAACTAATATAAGTTAGCAAAACGTTTATATGGAACAAAACGTAGATTTAGTATAAGGAACGTTTATGTTTTTGTCTTTTAAGGGAAGTGGGGTCTGATCAACTCTGCTGGGAAGCCATGAAATTAAATACTGTCTTGTTTTTAAATTC
The DNA here is from genome assembly GCA_963556195.1 of Sepiola atlantica. NCBI lineage: Eukaryota > Metazoa > Mollusca > Cephalopoda > Sepiida > Sepiolidae > Sepiola > Sepiola atlantica. Next base: position 137,189,878 of record OY744518.1, read on the forward strand.
CCGAAATAGTTTTTCATGGTAAACAACTGATGATCCCTTAAAATAGTGTTAGAAATAAACTAATATAATAACTGTAAAAAATAAATTGACTTACATGAGTGATTTTCCACTGGAAGACTTGGGACTATAAGTTTTTTTTTTGTTTTTTTTTTTAATATAGTTTTAATGGTTGAGAAACTTCCGAGACTATATATATATATGTGTGTGTGTGTGTGTGTGTGTGTGTGTGAGAGAGAGAGAGAGGGGGGAGAGGGGGATTTGTATAAACGAAACTTACAACTAGTCGGTCTCATGTGTGGTTAATTTAAATAGGCAACATTTCAACTTTTTCAGGTCGTTTCAATCTTTCTTTCTTTCTTTCTTTCGCTGTTTTCTTTATTTTATTTTCTTCTTTCAACTTCTTGCTTCTCCCTTCTTCTTTTCCCTTTTTCTTCTTTTCCCATTTTCTTCTTTTCCCTTTTTCTTCTTTTTCTTCTCCTTATCTCCTACTCCGTTTCATTCTTTTCCTTATTTTTTACGTCTTATACCCTCTTCCTTCTTCTTTTCTCCCCTCTCTTACTTCTCATTCTTCTTCTTTCGTCCGTTCTTTTTCTTCTTCTTTTTCTTCTTCATCTTCTTCTTCTTTTTCTTCTTCATCTTCTTCTTCTTTTTCTTCTTCTTTTCCTTCTTCTTTTTCTTCTTCTTTTTCTTCTTCTTTTTCTTCTTTTTCTTTTTCTTCTTCTTTTTCTTCTTTTTCTTCTTTTTCTTTTTCTTCTTCTTTTTCTTCTTTTTCTTTTTCTTCTTCTTTTTCTTCTTTTTCTTCGTCTTTTTTCTTCTTCTTTTTCTTCTTCTTCTTCGTCTTCTTATTTTTCTTCTTTTTCTTTTTCCTTTTCTTCTTTTTTTTCTTCTTTTTCTTCTTGTTTTTCTTTTCCTTTTTTTTCTTCTTCTTTTTCTTTTTTTTTCTTCTTTTTCTTCGTCTTTTATTCTTCTTCTTCTTTTTCTTTTTCTTCTTTTCCTTCTTCTTTTTCTACTTCTCGTTTTCCTTCTTCTTTCGCCTCCATCATTTCATTTTCTCGTTCCTCAGTATTCTTTTACTTTTTCTTCTCTCTCAACTACCCCTCCTTCCGATTCTACCCATCTTCCTCATCCTCTTCATTCTTTATTATTATTATTATTATTATTATTATTATTATTATTATTATTATTATTATTATTATTATTATTATTATTATTATTATTCCGTCTCATTTCCCTTCGACCCATACTACATTTTTGTTCCTTCTTATTCTCTTGATAATACCCCTTTTTCATTTTCCATTCATCGTCTTCTCTTTCTTCTTCTTCTTCTTCTTCTTTTTCTTTTTCTTCTTCTTCTCTCCTTTCTTTCGTCTCCTTTATTCTTTCTGCCCCCCCACTCCTCTCCCATTTATTCTTTCTTCATACCAATTCTTCATCCATTCTGTTTCTTTTGCAATGTATCATAAATCCTTGTTTGGCAAAGCCAGTGTTTATCGCCAACCGGCAGATGGATCGTTTCAATCATTCCGCGCCTTTGTAAAAAGTCTCGTCAGTAAACGCGTTCTTCGGCCAGAGGTTGCGCTGGCTCAGCGGACGGCGAAAGCAAACAATAGCAAACCAAATAAAATACATTCAAAGATAAAATGTTTCGTGTAAGTTGTTTAGACATGTGTGCAGGTGCAACTCAAGAATTACAATGTGCAGCCCCATTCTTCCATTCACGTTTACATTCTAAGCACAAGCAGTGGCGTAGATGCGGATTCTCCGTGATGGCTCGAGAATTGCTTGCAGCCCCACCACTATTTCTTTTGACCAATATATATATATATATATATATATATATATATATATATATATATATATATATATATGTGTGTGTGTGTGTGTGTGTGTGTGTGTGTGTTGAACACTGTACTCGACGCTTCTCCCGGATAAGTGTACCATAATTTCAATTACTGTTTGTGTCGATTTCTCGCGGTCGTGTGGTCCTGAGCGTTCGTCTTGTGATTCTCAGTTGAATCTACGAACTGCGTTCGAACCAATGCGACGGCCTTCAACCGCCACTCTTACACTGATGAAGGTAAGAGACCCCGAAACAACGTGGTATGTAGGTGAAAAAACACTGTAATATATATATATATATATATATATATATATATATATATATATATATATATATATATATATATATATATATATATATATATATATATATATATATATATATATATATATATGGGGGTGGTCTGTGAGTGGAGGTGTCAAAGAAAATAATCAAGGAAGAAATCATATAAAATAATAAATAATTGAACAAAGAATCTTTCTTCATGAGATTCAATAGTTTGTTTCAAATACAGATCAGATATATAAACAGTTAGAAGTGTTAGTGACAGGCGCACCTAAAAAGTCATGTCAAAAATAAATAATTGAACACATAATCATGCTTTTATAGATTCAATATTTTGTTTCAACGATGAAACTTTGTCAAGAATAGCATTTATTGAACAGAATCAGATCAGAGCTATATATACATAGACACACTAATTATTTTTCTCAAGATGAAACGTATATGGAGTTGTATATCAAATAATTTTTTTTAATAATAATTAATTTTACTATTACTAACCCGTTCAGGAAAGTGAGAAGATAATCCTTGGGAGGATGGCATCATGACAACGGATATAGAACAAGAAATAATTGAACACATGCTTCAAAGTGGATCTTGGTTTACTTTCGGCAGCCTCGTAACTCTCGCTTCCCTTATTTTGTCCTTTGGTCCACACATTCCATTTGCGATCTTTCTGGCAAAGGGGAAATAATTGCTGTTTTCTGGGTCGAAATCTATCAATCTAGCACTTATCGTTGGCTGGTTTCCCTCCAAACAAGGCAAGTTACACATGTAGACGTAATGGGGTACTACTGAGAATTAGGGTGAAAGTTTAGGGGGTCATCCTAAATTGGGAGCTTTGCAGCGAGATGCTTGTTCACATTAGTTTTAAATTTCTGCATGTCAGTACAGTCGGAGAAACAAGGAGCAGGGGGGAGTTCCAAAGGCCGGCAACTCGAGGAAAGAAGCTATTGGAGTAGAAGGCTCTCCGGCATCTGGGGACCTCCACAGTGAATGGATGGGATTTAGCTAATTGTCGGGTTGGTCGAGTGTATTTATGTCGAGGTGGCACCAGAGAAGCAAGTTCCAGGATGCAATATTGCGACAATAGGACAGGGATTGAGCTTGGCGGATAGCGAGGGACCTATCAGATTAGAGACTCTTTTTGGGGACCCTGTCTAAGAGCGAGAGACTAGTGGATGATGCACCAGCCAAGATGTGACTACAATACTCCATGCATGGTCGAATGGTGGCTTTATAGAGATACAGGATGTCAGATGTGAAAAGTTTTCTAGTACGGTTGAGGGAGCCCACTTTCTTTGCAGCAGCCTTGGCAATGTCTTCTATGTATTTGTTCCAATTCATGTTAGCTGAGAAAGTTAGGCCGAGGAGTTTGAACGTTGGGTGTTGCCATGGCAATCGTTGGTTGAATAGCTCTCTTGTAGTTTGCCACGCATTCGTATCAGTTTTATGGGCCTAGTTTGCTGCATTCACTTATGTGGTCTACCGTTTCGTCTCTTTGTCCACAAAGTCTATTATTATCATGTGTACTCACTAGGAGTTCTTACACAGGTCATCATTAGTGATTGCTCACTGATAATCACCGGTGGTGTTCCCTGGAGTCTGGGTGACAACAGGTCTCCTCAGATTTCCTATATTCTCCACCTCTTTCGATAATTATTGCAAATGACTTTGCGTCATCACAACAGCCGTTTACCATTGATTTCTCGCTGGCAACGACCATTAGTCTTCTCTGGGATTTGGATGGCAATAAGCCTCTCCAAGGTCCCAATCTTCTCCGCACTCTTCTAGTGGAGATCTGGTTTGTACTCTCCCTCCTCGGTCTTTCCATCCTCCTTGACCCATCACGACTATTTTAATTAAATTTCTTGCATTTTTTGTTTCTTGGTTTCATGGTGGTGTTCTTTGTGTGTTTTTGTTTTCTTCCTATTGCAACTTCCATGTGACTGGTTAGCCTTTGTAGCTTATTTGGGTTGGTTTCCGCATTCAAGGAATTTCCTTAAGATTTCAGCTGTTTTCATCATTGCCGTCCGTTGTATGGTCCTAGTTTTCCCTTTGATTCCAATTTCTCTCAGTCTTTTTCCAGGTGTTTCGGGATTGTTCCTAGTGCTCCTACGACTATTGGTATTATATTGACTTTCTTCATACTCCATATCCCTTTCAATTTTCTGGCAGTTCCGTGTATTTGCTTCATTTTTCCGTCTCTTTTATCTTCACCCTGTCGTCTGCTGGTACAGCAAAATCTACGATTTCGCGGGATTATGCCTATTGTCGATCATTATGACATCCGGTCTCCTTGCTTGTTTGTGAGTTTATCTGTTTGCACCTCCATTATTATTATTATTATTATTATTATTATTATTATTATTATTATTATTATTATTATTATTATTATTATTATTATTATTATTATTATTATTATTATTATTATTATTATTATTATTATTATTATTATTATTATTATTATTATTATTATTATTATTATTATTATTATTATTATTATTATTATTATTATTATTATTATTATTATTATTATTATTATTATTATTATTATTATTATTATTATTATTATTATTATTATTATTATTATTATTATTATTATTATTATTATTATTATTATTATTATTATTATTATTATTATTATTATTATTATTATTATTATTATTATTATTATTATTATTATTATTATTATTATTATTATTATTATTATTATTATTATTATTATTATTATTATTATTATTATTATTATATTATTATTATTATTATTATTATTATTATTATTATTATTATTATTATTATTATTATTATTATTATTATTATTATTATTATTATTATTATTATTATTATTATTATTATTATTATTATTATTATTATTATTATTATTATTATTATTTATTATTATTATTATTATTATTATTATTATTATTATTATTATTATTATTATTATTATTATTATTATTATTATTATTATTATTATTATTATTATTATTATTATATTATTATTATTATTATTATTATTATTATTATTATTATTATTATATTATTATTATTATTATTATTATTATTATTATTATTATTATTATTATTATTATTATTATTATTATTATTATTATTATTATTATTATTATTATTATTATTATTATTATTATTATTATTATTATTATTATTATTATTATTATTATTATTATTATTATTATTATTATTATTATTATTATTATTATTATTATTATTATTATTATTATTATTATTATTATTATTATTATTATTATTATTATTATTATTATTATTATTATTATTATTATTATTATTATTATTATTATTATTATTATTATTATTATTATTATTATTATTATTATTATTATTATTATTATTATTATTATTATTATTATTATTATTATTATTATTATTATTATTATTATTATTATTATTATTATTATTATTATTATTATTATTATTATTATTATTATTATTATTATTATTATTATTATTATTATTATTATTATTATTATTATTATTATTATTATTATTATTATTATTATTATTATTATTATTATTATTATTATTATTATTATTATTATTATTATTATTATTATTATTATTATTATTATTATTATTATTATTATTATTATTATTATTATTATTATTATTATTATTATTATTATTATTATTATTATTATTATTATTATTATTATTATTATTATTATTATTATTATTATTATTATTATTATTATTATTATTATTATTATTATTATTATTATTATTATTATTATTATTATTATTATTATTATTATTATTATTATTATTATTATTATTATTATTATTATTATTATTATTATTATTATTATTATTATTATTATTATTATTATTATTATTATTATATTATTATTATTATTATTATTATTATTATTATTATTATTATTATTATTATTA
>OY744518.1:137200932-137223432 GCA_963556195.1 Sepiola atlantica
TTTCTTTCTTGTTGATTATTATCATATCTGGTCTCCTTGCTGTTATGGGTTTGTCTGTTTGTACATTCATATCCCATATGATTTTGTGTTTTTCGTTTTCTATTACAGTTTCTGGTTTGTGATTGTACCGTTTTTTTGCATATTCGAAATTCAGTTGTTTGCACATTTCCCGGTGTACTTCTTTCACCACGCTGTCATATCTGTTCTTGTATTCCTTTTGGGCTAGCTTGCTGCATTCACTTATTATATGATTTATTGTTTCGTCTCTTTGTCCACACAATCGGCATTTGCTGTTTTCCTGGGTTTTATCTATCTTTGCTTTAATAAAGTTTGTCTAATCGCATTGTTCTGTGCCGCCGTCAGCAGAGATTTCGTTTCTCTGTTCAAGTGTCCTTTTCTTAGCCATGCCCAGCTGTTTTCATTGGCTTCATCGCTTGTCAGTCTTATAAAGCGTCCATGTAGTTGTTTATCTTCCCACTTTTCCTTTCTTGTCTTTTTGTTTCTGGGTTCAGTGCTTCCGGAGTTGTTTGTTGGGCTGGTGTCTCTTGCTGTGGTGATCAGTCTTTCCGTGTTCTGGGTTACATATTTCTCCAGCTCTTTTTTGGTGTCTTCCACACAGTCTTCTATACTTACCAGTCCTCTACCTCCTTCATTTCTTTTCATGTAGAGTTTGTCCGTATCGTCTTTTGGGTGCAATGCATTGTGCATAGTCATTAGTTTTCTAGTCCTCTGGTCAAGGTGCCTGAGTTCTTCTTTGGTCCAGCCTATGAATGGTCCAGAGTATCTTATTAGTGATACAGCCCATGTGTTTATCCCTTTTACTAGGTTTCTGCTATATAGTTTAGTTTCTAAGAGTTTCCTTGTTCTTCGTAGATATTCTTTTCCAATCTTCTCTTTCATTTCTGTATATTTGATTGTGTCTGCTTCCAGAACTCCCAGGTATTTATAACTATCTTGTGCTCCTAGCGCCCTCAATTATTATTATTATTATTATTATTATTATTATTATTATTATTATTATTATTATTATTATTATTATTATTATTATTATTACTATTACTACTTTCCCTAGCTACCCCACGGCTAGTCTTGTTACACATGTTTGATAGTCATTAGACGAAGTGACGTATAGACGCACACACGCACATTACATGATTATGGTTATTGATTATTGGTTTTCGTTGTAGGGGCAATTTTGCTGTTAAAACTCTTGTAAATTCTTCACATAAATCTGTTCCGATAATGGAAAGCGTTGCTAAAATCGGCACACTTGAAACAAATCTAAACCGTTCGGACTAAATGCTTTCAAGTTGGCCTCTATTAAACACGACTTTTCGATTAATGGAAGCTGATACGTGTTAAAAGCAAATCATCGCTAAAAGCCAAATGGATACCGCGCTCTACTTTGCAACACCAGAAAGCAACGTTCGCAAAACGAACGGAGATGAAGCACTCAGAGACCGCACACCTCCACAAACTACCGATAATAACTCACATGAATAACTATTGTATATGACCAATTATTACTTTTTACTCCATTAGGATCTCACACAGATCCCTATCTACTTGCCTTCCCATGAGGGCAGAGTTAGGCAAAAAGCTTCTTTTTTTTTTTGAATGTGGTGAAAATACAGCTTCACAAAAAAGGGGGAACTCTGGATTGGGACACGAAATTAAAATTGCCTCATGCTAGAAAGATTTCCACTTCACTGACCGAAGACAGAAACATGTAGTAACAAAACAGATACTACACTTTTCCCTTTGCCAAAAGGCTTCCAGTGATCTCCCACAGTGGCTTATAGTTAAATCCTTCCTGATAACGGTGGTTGGTTTCCTTCGGAATTCGAGTGGCAATGAGCATCCTCAAGATTTCAGTACTCTTTGTGCCCTTCAAGTGGAGGTCTGGATGATGCTCTTCCTCCTCAGTCTTTCCATCCTACATGAAATTTCGCAATTTCTCACACTGATCATCGTCAGTGATTGCTTACCGACAACAACCAGTGGTATTTCCTGGAGTCTGAGTGACAACAAGCCTCCCCCGATTTCCAGTATTCTTCACCTCTTTTCGATAACGATGCGGTATCGCAACAGCCTCTTACCACTGATTTCTCGCTGGTAAGGACAATTGGTCTTCTCTGGGATTTGGGTGGCAATAAGCCTCCCCAAGGTCCCAGCATTCTCTGCACTTTTCCAATGGAAGTCTAGTTTGTGCTGTCCCTCCCTGGTCTTCTCATCCTCCTCGACTCTCTACAAATATTTTGTCTGGTGTCAGCCTAGGCCGGCACCATTTTTTTTAAAATTCTTTAATTAATTTTTTTTTTTTTTTTTTTTAAATTAATTATTATTATTATTATTATTATTATTATTATTATTATTATTATTATTATTATTATTATTATTATCATAAGTAGTAGTAGTAGTAGTAGGACTACTACTAGTAGTAGTAGTAGTAGTAGTAGTAGTAGTAGTAGTAGTAGTAGTAGTAGTAGTAGTATGTACTCCCTAGGAGTTTTCACATAGTCATTATCTGTGATTGTTAATCGTCAACAACAAGTGGTGTTTCTGGAATCTGAGTGACAACAAGTCTCTCCAGATTTCCAGCACTCTTCGCCCTTTTCAATAAATGTGGCAAATCATTTTGCGTTATCGCAACTGCCGTTTACCGTTCGTTTTCTCTAGAATTTGAGTGGCAATGATCCTCATTTTTATTTTTTTATTTTTACTCACCAGCAGTGTTCACACAAGTCATTATCAGTGATTGCTCGCTGGCAATAACATGTGGTGTTCCCTGAGGTCGGAGTGACAACAGGTCTCTCCAGATTTCTAGTAACTTCCACCTCCTTCGATCGCCATTGTAAATGACTTTGCGTTATCGCAACAGCCGCTTACCATTGGTTACCCGCTGGTAACGACCATTGGTCTCCTCTGGGGTTTGGGTGGCAATAAGCCTCTTCAAGATCCCAGTACTCTCCGCACCTTTTCCAGTGGAGGTCTGGTTAGTGCTCTTTCTGTTTCGATCTTTTCATCCTCCTTGACCCTTCACGATTATTATGTTTGGTATCAGGCGAGGCTGGTGCCATCACATTATGATTTGGGGATGGGGGGGAATTTATGACATTTCTTGCAGTTTCAGTTTCCTTGGTTTCAGGTGGTGTTCCTTCTATCTTTTTGTTTTATTTACGTTACAACTTCTATCTAGCTGTTTTATTTTTTTTCTAACTTAGTTCACCCCAAACAAGGCAGGTTGCCACTGTAGACATAATGGGGCTACTGAGAATTAGGGTGAACATTTTAGGGGGTTAATCCTAAATTGGGAGCTGTGCAGCGAGATGCTTGTTCACATTAGTTTTAAATTTCTGCATGTCGGTGCAGTCGGGGAAACAGGGAGCAGGGAGGGAGTTCCCAAGACCTGTGGCTCGAGGAAAGAAGCTATTGGAGTAGAAGGCTCTCCGGCATCTGGGGATCTCCACAGTGAATGAATGATATTATTATACGTACTCACTGGGAGTTCTCACACAGATCATCGTTAGTGATTGCTCACCGACAACAACCGGATAATGTTCCCTGGAGTCTGAGTGGCAACAAGCCTCCCCATATTTCCAGTACTCTTCACCTCTTTTTGATAACCATCGCAAATGACCTTGCGGTATCGCAATAGCCGCTTACCATTGATTTCTCGCTAGTAAGCACCATTTGTTTTCTTTGGGATTTGGGTGGAAATAAGCCTCTCCAAGTTATTATTATTATTATTATTATTATTATTATTATTATTATTATTATTATTATTATTATTATTATTTATTTTATTTTTTTTCATAAGGTCTTTTTGGGACTGAGCAGTGTGGGCACAATTACTGCAGACCTCATCCCGTCTTGTTTTTTCTAAAAAAAAATCCATTATTATTATTGTTATATAAAAGAGAAAGAAAATGTCGAGACAGAGTTAAAGTGCGAAAGAGAAAGCAAAACTGAGTAAGGGGGGAGAGAAAGGAGGGTGAAAGGGAAAGAGAAAGTGAGAGAGAAAAAGAAAGAGAGAGAGAGAAAAAGAGAATGATAGAGAAAGCGATAGAGAAAGAGACAGAGAACACGAGAGAAAGAATGAGAGAGAAAGAAATAAAGTGAGAAAGAGAGACAGAAAAAGAGAGAGATGAATAGAAAGAGAAAGTGAGAGAGAAAGAAAGAAAGAAAGAATGAAAGAAAGAGAACGAAAGAAAAATAGAAAGTGGAAGAGAAAGAAAAGGTGAGATACGACGAGAAAAAGAGTGAGAAAGAGAGATAGAAGAAGAGATAGAAAAAGAGAAAGAGAGAGCAAGAGAGAAAAATCGATAGCGAGAGAAAGTCTTAAAAGATTCGGATGCCTCCGAAACTGTTCAGATTAGAACTCATCCGATGATGATCAAAGGCTTTTGTCTATCGCATTTACCGCGCAAATCCACGCAGTTTTAGTTGCCATCTTTTAGCCGACTGAGCTAAAGTTCGAGTTCGCCAAATGGAAGATCATCCAGACGGAGACGTCGTTTCCGGGGAATACTTAGGATCTAAAATCCCGCTGATGCCGCTGGAAAGTTCCAGAAAATCGGTCGACTCAATGCAGACATTTTCTTTGAAAGACGCGGCGGATGATCGCAGATTTTAAAAGCAAAAATCATTTAAAACGCGTCTTTCTTCTCTGTCTCCTTCGTCGAAAAGTGACTCTTTGTGATGGTTGGTTTCCGCACTCGTGAATTTTCCATCTTCTTGATAAGTGGTTACTGAATTCGAGGAACGTGGATGTTGTCTTTTTTTGTTATTAGTGTAAAAAACGCGTAAAATTCTGGCCGCAGTTACTAATAGATTTACCACAAAACAATCAAATCAATAACAAAAATCGATTGCTATGTTTTAGGTTAGAATTAAAACTATTAAACCTGGGCTCAATGTGTGACATTTTTCTATTATATTACTAATATTGTTAATAATTGATCACATATTATTTAGTATATTACTAATACTAACTGACCAGAGATTACTAAAACCTAAAATAGCAGTTCAACTATTTCTTTGATGGTAATAGACCAGTCAAATACGTCCTAAGATAGTATTGGAATTATTATTAAGCGCAGTGAATTCTAAGTGCCCTGTGATTGGATGAAAATCAGCCAATCACAGACCACTGCTTCAATCTCCGCAGAAAACATAGGAGAGCGCCTTTTTTGAAAATAACGGTCTCTTTTCTCAAGCCTCGCAGCCGATCAACATCGTTCTCCTTGTCGTGTCAGGTGAGAGCGGGCTCATGCTTTTTTAGCGTATATAATATGCGCGAAGCCCTCTTGATGTTCCAACTACTCTTCACAGCATCCTGTTATAAGACAACTGGCATTTACAGTGAGTCCGCAAAGGCACTTCTTTTGCAAGCAACATTCTATTTCTTTCTTCTCTTTTTTCATCTATATAAATACTCTTTCTTTATCTACCCAAGTTGTTTGTCATCTCTGTTCTTGTCACGTTTTTATGCCACCAACTTTTCTTCCAGCGGACTCCAGCCTTCGTCCTTCATTTTAACGGGAAAAATCCCAACATTAGAGTATTGTTGCCACATATGGGGATGCCGCTCAGAGCACCCTTTTGTGCCTTGACAGAGTCCAAAACCGACTTCGAAATCTAATGGGGGATGTCCTCTTCTTTTCCCTCCAGTCACTCTCCCACTGTTGACGCATGTACCCGCTGTAGACAAAGCCAATCCTGATAAATGTGCACACTAATAAAATAAATGCAGTGTAGGTAGGTAGGCAGCATTCGTTCTGTTGCAGCAATATTTAGATGCAGGTGTGTGAAAATAATCTGAAAAACGGAATTGTTCGCATAAGGCTAAAATATAGAGAAAGTGGAAAATTCCATAAGAAGTTAAAAGATTTTATTTTATTTTTTATTAAACTTAGTTCACTCCAAACATGGCAAGTACTATGTCCGCAAGTGAGAGTCATCTTAAGGTTGAAGGGTCAATCCTCGGTGCGGGCGATACGAAGAATTGCGAATTACTGAAGACTTCTTCCCAGTCATGGTTGATGGAACAAGTGCATGCTACTCCCGTGGATTAAATAAAGGGTTCCGTTCGAAGTTCCGTCCAGATTCCCGAGTTCGACATAAATATTCCCGAGTTCGAAGAGATACACATGAAGAAGGCCGAAACGTTGTGATGATAACACTCAAGATTAGAAATGTAGTCCGAATAACCAAAATTATGCAAATTATTAATCCTCATCTAAAAATTTCAGAAATAGAAGAAAAAGTATTATAAGATTTTAATTTTACAAGAGATGTTGAATGAAGGCTCATTTTAATTGTTATCATTTCAGATTTTAGGAAATCCAATGTTTTCTGGCCTTTCTTGTCTGCTTATTCAGTTATAAGCATGTAGATGGTTTATGTTTATACCGAAACAATGTATTTCAAAGTAAACGTATTAGTTTCCTCTCTAAATTTTAATAAAAGTTATAACTAGGGGTGGGACGTAATGGGTGAAAATTTCAGATTCATGCGAGTAGTATTTTTTTTGTATTCATTTATACATAAATAACACTAAACAATCAAACATTTTGAAAATTTTGCAAAATTCAGAAGGTGCAGGCCAAAAATAGCCGTTAGGGCTTCACGGGACTCAAAATCCATCATTTTTCGGTGAAAAAGTGGTTTTATGCGACATTGCAGGTCCTAAAACATCCTCAAAGGCTATGAATGGATATAGATGGTTAAATCTGATATAGTACTTTAATTTAGGACCATTTTCAGGCTGTGAAAGGGTTTTCATGAATGTAAAATAGCCAAAAACTAGTGGCCTGCACCTTCTGAATTTTGATAAAATTTTCAAAATGTTTGATCGTTTAGTGTTATTTATGTATAAATGAACACAAAAAAATACTACTCGCATGAATCTGAAATTTTCACCCATTACGTCCCACCCCTATTATAACTAATGTTTCTTTTATATTACTTAAACAGTAATGATTGCAAAGGGGACAATTCATGCTTTACTTGTTTTTTTTATCTAATATATTTTTATTTATTTATTTGTTTTATATTACTCTGGTGTTCTGGGAATTTCGAGCACTAGATAAAGTCCTTCATATGCCATTGCAGTCTGTGAAGTGCAACGGGTAGCCATAACCCAGCAGATCCGTGGCGCAACAATGGAAGAGTGTATCAGCGTAAGCTATAACTTTGCTCAACGGCTCCGAGTATCCAATCAGTATCCAGGCGCACATTTACAACATGTCTTTTAACATTTTAATTTTATAACAAGAGACAGTGAATGAATGCTTATTTTAATCGTTATCTGTTCAGCCTTTAAGAAATCTGAAGTTTTTTTTCGCTTTCTTTGTGAGTTCATATATCATGAACGGGTAGATGGGTTACATTTATATTGAGACACCCTATAAATAAATAAAAATGTCCGACGAAACATGAATGTTGCATTCCTCATTAACCTTAAACTCTGGCGACGTTTCTTAGAATCTTAAAAAAAAAAGATCATTAGTTCGAAAAGAAACGGAATGTCTCCCATATTGATCGAACTTGAAAGGAAATAAATAATTGATCTCTATCAGATTTTCTATGTAGTTCACCTCTTCATCAACAGGAAACAGCAGTCGTTCCTCGTTGACACGTTGTAAGTAGTTTCTCAATGGATAGTGACGTCTAATTTTAAAAGCGATCGTAATGCTGGTGTAGCAGTCGTAAAGATGTCGAAATTTTCTTTTTTCTCTCTCTTTGTGGTTTCAATAATCGAAGCAATTAAAAAGAACAACAGATAACTCCATTATTTTCTCTAGAACATGATTTACTTTTCATGTCAATTTAGAGCAAGCACATTTAAACGAACTGCATCTATCCGGGCAACCTCAATGAAAGGGGTAAACTTACAAAACCTCACATTCGTTTACCTTGACGTTGAACACCTAATAGAGTGTGTGAGAAAGAGAGAAAGAGAGAGAGACAATCGACTTCTTTTTCTGTCATGTACTTCCTTTCATGGCGTAACTTCTGCTACACGTCAGCCTAACCCCTAACTTAAATTCTAATGGAAAATTCTTTTTTCTTACTTACGTGGATATTTCCGTTTTTAACACTATTTTTTAACATACCCACATCTGGTACGACATAATAACGTTGTCACACCGGTTCTCGTTAGATCGCCGAAGTTAAGCGACGTTAAGCCTGATCAGTACCAGATGGGTGACCATATTGGAATACCAGGCGCTGTGTGTTGGAGGACGACGACATATCCATGCAAAAATAAACTTCGTCAAAAATCATTTACTTGTCCGACAGATGCATTCGTCTTACGGTGGGGGGGGGGGTCACCTGTGAATTCAATATGACCTAGAATTTACCTGGCTCTTACCATGCGCTAATCTTGTGCCAACATATTGAATATTGAATATTGAACATTGAATATTGAATATTGAATTGAATATTGAATATTGAATATTGAATTGAATATTGAATATTGAATTGAATATTGAATATTGAATATTGAATATTGAATTGAATATTGAATATTGAATATTGAATATTGAATTGAATATTGAATATTGAATATTGAATTGAATTTTGTTTCAGTGATTGTTTCTTCTGCATAGTATTGAAACACGTATCTGTTCAAACGAATGATGTCGTTAAAGGCAAGCGGTTTAATGGCGAAATACTTAACATTAAGAGCCGAAAAATATCGTTACGTTAATAAGAAAAAGTAAAAGAGAAAAAGATATTCTGACGACGTTTGCTGAATGTGTGGGGGGGGGGGCAGGCGGTACAGCGTCGTTGACAGAGCAACTTGTCGAAACACATGCGATCCTCGTCATACAGGATTCGATCTCGGGCTATCACTGAACTATAGTTTCACATTTCGTACTGAGTCGCCCAGAATATCACACTGAGTGACGTCACTGGCCACGATTGGCCAGCAAATGGTGCCCTAAAACAAAGAATTCAACCCTGGAATATATCCACGCCAAAATAGAATTACAGCTTAATTTAACCTCACGTGAAAATGTTCGTTTTTAACACTATTCTCGCGTCCAATATCGCAACAGCGATGTTGATCCATGATTAGGATTAAATATATCTGTTCACGCTAATGATGTCGTTACAAACGAGCGGTTCAATGGCGAAATACTTGACATGACAACCAAAGAATATCGTTGCGTTAAAAATAAATAAATAAATGAATAAATAAATAAATAAAAAAATAAATGAATAAATAAAAAATAAATAAATAAATAAATAGAAAAAAAAGCGTGTTTCTGGCGAAGTTTGCTGAGAGGGGATAAGCAACGTCGTTGAATAGTTAATGTTTCGCGCGCGAAGCTTATTGAATTAGGGTTCCGAGACTCTTACAATGTCCATTCTGCAGATGATCACGTTTTGTCGATATGACCTTGAGGGAAAGGTCAACTTTGATGGAAAAGGAAAAGTCGGCTCTATTTCGCTGGCGAGTAATCACGTTTTACTGCCGCAAAGAAAGAAAGGAACATGTGGACAGGTTTTCGTTCTATCAAATAAATTGAAAAAAAAATCGAAAACCTGAATCCGATAAATTGAATTGATAAATATTCTCGTGATAAATGAAAACATAGTTGTTGTTGTTGTCGTCGTCGTCGTCGTCGTCGTCGTCATCATCATCAGCATCATCATCATCATCATCATCATCATCATCAGCAGCAGCAGCAGCAGCAGCAGTAGCAGCAGCAGCAGCATCATCATTAGTTCTCACACAGATCATCGTCAGTGATTGCTCACCGACAACAACCAGTGGTATTTCCTGGAGTCTGAGTGACAACAAGCCTCCCCAGATTTCCAGTATTATTTACCTCTTTTCGATAACGATGCGGTATCGCAACAGCCTCTTACCATTGATTTCTCGCTGGTAAAGACTATTGGTCTTCTCTAGGATTTGGGTGGCAATAAACCTCCCTAAGGTCCAGCATTCTCCGCACTTTTCCAGTGGAGGTCTGGTTTGTGCTGTCCCTCCTCGGTCCTCTCATCCTCCTCGACCCTTTAGGCCGGCACCATTTTTTAAAATATATTTTAATTATTTTATTTATTTATTTTTTTAATTTTTAAATTTAATTTTTTTTGCGGGTGGGGAGTGAAGGGGGAACTTATGGTGTTTCTTGTAATTTCTGTTCCTTGGTTCATTTTTGTGTGGTGATAGCTGAGGCCGGTGTAATTTATTCGGGGGGGGGGAGGAGATTATGAAGTGATGTTTCTTGCAGTTTCTGTTCCTTGGTTCGTGTTGTGGTGTTCTTCGTGTGGTTTTGTTTTTTACCTGTCGTAAATTCCTTGTGACTGGTTTCCCTTTGTAGCTTATGTGGGTTTATTATTATTTGTACTCACTAGGAGTTCTCACACAGATACTCGTTAGTGGTATTTCCTGAAGTCTGAGTGACAACAAGCCTCCCCAGATTTCCAGTATTCGTCACCTCTTTTCGATAACGATGCGGTATTGCAACAGCCTCTTACCATTGATTTCTCGCTGGTAAGGACAATTGGTCTTCTCTGGGATTTGGGTCGCAATAATCCTCCCCAGCGTTCTCTGCACTTTTCCAGTGGAGGTCTGGTTTGTGCTGTCCCTCCTCAATCTTCTCATCCTCCTCGACCCTCTACAAATATGTTGTATGCTGTCAGCCTAGGCCGGCACCATTTTAAAAAAAAAAATTTAATTGAAAAAAAAAAAAAATTTTAATCTTTAATTTAAAAAAAAAATTTCTTTCCTTAGTCTCATTCTAATTTTTTTATTTATTATTATTATTATTATTATTATTATTATTATTATTATTATTATTATTATTATTATTATTATTATCGAACTTTTCACGCAAGACATTATCAGAGATTTCTCACAGATAATAACAAGTGGGGTTTCCTGTAGTCTGAACAAGTCTCCCTAGTTTCCCAGCATTTCTGCCTCTTTCGATAACGGTTGCAAGTCATTTTGCGTTATCGCAACAGTCGTTTACCGCTGATTACGCATTGGCAAGACCATCGATCTTCTCTGGATGTCAGTGGTAATAAGCCCGCCTAAGGTCACAGTTTTCTCCGCACCCTTGTCAGTGCAGGTCTGGTTGGTCAGTTTCCATCTCAATATTTCCATCCTCATTGGCACTTCATTAATAATTTGCGTGGTATGAGCCGAGTCTTGTGCCAACACTTGTGTTTATTATTATTATTATTATTAGTAGTAGTAGTAGTAGTAGTAGTAGTAGTAGTAGTAGTAGTAGTAGTAGTAGTAAAAATATACTCTCTCTGGTTGCATATATAATGTAAGTGGTGAGTTTGGATGAGGTAATGCCTGGGATAATGGTCTCAGAACAGATACTACACTACCCCCTGAATTGAGCATTGACAGATACTACAATAGTTCAATTAATAGAAGCAATAATAGATATATACCCAAACTATCTGTCTTCGTCTCTCTATATCTATCTATCTATCTATCTATCTATCTATCTATCTATCTATCTATCTATCTACCTATTTATCTATCTATCTATCTATCTATCTATCTATCTATCTCACACAAACACACACGATAATATAAGTAACCTGTAGCTCTGATGTTTTGCTGTGACTTTATCTTTAAAGAAACCTTTTATATAAACATTGGTGTCCGAGTGAGTTTATCAGCAAACGAAAAGAGCCTGGGTCACGACGACGATGAAACGGATGTATAATGGCTTATACACAACCATAAAATATAACAGAGTAAAGAAACAGATGGATTGACATCCATACACATTTATTCACAAATAAACAGTTTGTCGAAGACAAACGTAAAAGGAATTACGGCCACATGTAATGAGGTACACATTAGAATACAAAAAGAAAAAGACAGCACACAATAGTACTAAAATAGTACTAAAAAAGGAACACATTACTGTTCCAAATTGATAAAGAACACATGTTGCCGGGGTCATAGATATAGAGAATGTGTGAGCAATACATCAGAAATTTACTTACTATGTTACTATCAGACCATGTATTGATTACTGTTTTCGTATTTGGGCTGGTGAATCTCTGTCCAATTTGAGGGTCCTTGATAAGGTGCAGAAACGTATCTGTAATTTGATTGGCCCCACTGTTTCTTCTTCTCTACACCCTCTCTTTCACATACGTAATGTTGCTAGTCTCAGTTTTTTCTATAAGTACTATAAAGCATGTGTTCTTCGGAATTGTGTGATCTATTCCTGCTTCTTTTGTTTCAGCTCGTTTGACTCGTTGGTTTAGTGGTCTCCACAAATTCGTTGTGTTGATACTTCATTGTAATGCAGCTTCCTATGCTAGTAGCTTATTTCCAAGAACTACATGGTTGTGGAACTCTCTCTCTCTGCTGACTGTTTTCCTCCTTTTCAAGACTAAAGCCAATATGCATCTCCTGTCTTTGCGATAATCATAAAATAAAGTCGAAATGATAATGACGAAACAGTTGTACATATATATTTATTCCCATACTGTTTAAGAAAATAGTAGACTAGTTCATTTCCAAGTCGCCAACTTAATAAGTCCCTCACTGTCAACCAAGCTCCAGCCCTGTCCCATCGCCGCAATGTAGCATCATTGTGCTTGTTTTACAAATACTTCAATGGATTGTGCTCCGATGAACTGGCTACTTTGGTGCCCCCTCGACGTAAATTCACTAGACCAACTCGAAAATCAGCTAAATCCCATCCATTCACTATGGGGGTCCCCAGATGCAGGAGAGCATTCTACTCCAATAGCTTCTTTCCTCGTGCTGCTGGCCTCTGGAACTCCCTCCCTGTTCATTGTTTCCCCGACAGTACCAACATGCGGAGGTTTAAAACTAATGTAAACAGACATTTCGCTACACTGCTCCCAACTTGGGGTGTCACCCAAACCCCACAGCCTAATTCTCAGTAGCCCTTTACGTCTACAGTGGCGGCCTGCCTTGTTTGGGGGTGAAGTATGTTTTTTTTTAAGTGATTTCCGTCTGTGGAATATATTATCACAGGACTGCTTTCCTGTAGGCTACAACATGGTCGTCTTCAAATTCAGTGTCAACAAATACTTGTCATAAACCGTCCTTATAAGTAATAAACCTTTGTTCATTCCATTAATAATTTCCAATCCTTTCATAGTGTTCTTCATCATACAACTTACACTTTGTCTCATTAGTTTTTAAAATAGCTGAATGAGAAGGGAATTATCAAAGTTTAATTTATTATCTGCAGTAATGTCATTGCGGTAATGGTCATCTGAGGAGAAGAATTTTCTTTAAAAACTCATGAGTTAAGGACTTTAAGGTACTTTGCCTGAACATTGAATTCTAATAAAATTTGATTCGCACCTTATTTTATTCTTTCACTTTATCTAGTGCTATTAATGCTCTATCCAGTATATTGAGCTTCAGTTTTTTCCGGATTTTCACTAATTAAAGATATCAGTTGCCTCATATCTTTTGTTGGATTAACTTCATATATATATATATATATATATATATATATATATATATATATAGAGAGAGAGAGAGAGAGAGAGAGAGAGAGAGAGAGAGAGAGAGAAAAAGAAAGAAAGAAAGAAAGAGAGAGGGAAGGGATAGTAAGATACGTACTAAAAGTCAGAGACACTTAGATGCCCTTCCATCAATAGACACCCATTTTGTCATATCTTTCGCATATTTAAAAATTTTGAATCGCAATTGCACATTTGAGACTTTCTTCCGACATCTAATATCGATGATGATTCTTTTGGGGTCCATCCGTCTTGTAGATTCGTGTACACGCACCGTGCATTGTTCGCCCTGTTTACAGTCTTACTTGCGTCACGCGCGGTTAAGCTGTGGGTATCTTAATTAAACATCTTAATTACACCTAGCAGAGATAGCCAGAGGGTTAGGCGTGGGGACGGATGATGACTCTTTCTGCCCATTCATCTCGCATAATTAGGAACACGTCACAAATTGGATGCGTTTCGGTATGGAATTATGATTCTCTTCGCTAAAATTGTTGTTTAATTAACGTTCACAACAAGAACTCGTCTAGCTACAACCACTGTAAATAATTTACCATTATTTTTTTGTATACCTAAAACGAAACGGAACTTTCATGAGCAAAGTTTCTTTCCAAGAACTATCCGTCTGTGGAACACAAAACTACGGGCCTGCTTCCCAGCTGACTACAACATGGTCGTTTTCAAGTCCAATGTCAATTAATTCTTGTTGTGCGTTCCTCTTAAATAAACAGATTCTGTCCAGTCTCAAGCATCGTTACCAATCCTCAAGGTGATGTCTCGCTATCCACCTGGCAAACTCAGTAATCCTACTAAGAATGAAATAAAAGCACTCAACACTTTTTACCCAGTCATGACTGACGGAACGAGAACAATCTACCCCGTGGATTAAAGAAAAGGTTCAGTTAGAAATTCTGTATAGATTTCCAAATTCGACATCATGATTCTTGAAATGCACCTGAAAAAGTTCGGAGGTTATATCGGCCGAAACGTTGTGAGAATAACATCCAAGATGAGAACAGCAGTCCGAATAATACAAATTGAAGATGTCTGTGTTACTTACAGTGTTTGGTCTTCCAATACGGTCACCCATTTAGTACTGGCCAGGCTTAACGTCGCTTAATTTCAGTGATCTAACGAGAACTGATAGGTCAACGTAACTATAGCTGTATACCTAAAAAAAGAAGAAGAAGCGAAAAATTATTGCACCATCATTATATAGTAATGCTTACATAAGTGAAGATTTGTTCAAAGGAGATAAATATCTGACAGAATGACTAACTCAGTCGTTCGCCCCTTCTTGTCTTCTAGGCTATGTTGCCCCTCTCGTGTTCTCCTGACCCCATCTTTCCGAAAAGCCAGTGTCCCCCAATATATCAATTTATAACCGGAAACTTAATACATCCGATTATCTCTCAGCTTACCATTGGAACTGGTCGCATCTGCTTCTTCCTGAGTCTACTTTCACCAGAAACTAGATATACTCACTTCGTTTATCATACTCACCTCCACACCGCTATCCAGCCAACCAGAAAGTTAACAAATAACTGTCATGGCGTCATTGGTCTGTGGAGCCTAATGGATAAACAAATTATTTTATTCACTTTTTCAGCTAATCTTTTCCGGTGGTCCTGGTTGTGGGGTGGGTGCTCTATAGTGCCATATACCTACACATACTTAGATGTGTGTCGTGCTAGAAATAAGTACACGTGTTCACATACACACCGTGTACTTTTAATGCGGACACCATTTGCATTTTTTCTGTCATACTCGTAACACAGATTTAAATTTTTAGATGTGCACGTTTTTTAAATCTCTATATTTCTAAAATTGTGTGACCAATTCTCGTGTGTGTGTTTTTGTGTTTCTTGCGATTACGCAACTTACACATAATTATGTTTTTTGTTATTTACTATTAATCGATTATTTAGAGAAATAAACTAAATAGCGTAAAGTACTGAGAGAAACTTTTAAAGATCCTATTTTTAAAAAAATAATTTAGTGTAGTAAAATGGGGCGAGATAAAAAGGTGAGAAAGAGAGAGAAAAAGAAAGAGAAGGAGAGAAAAAGAGAGAGAAAGAAAGAGAAAGAGAAAGAAAAAGAGAGAGAAAGAAAGAGAAAGAAAGAAAAACAAAGAGAAAAAAAGAAAGAGAAAGAGAGAGAAAAAGAAAGAGAGATAGAAAAAATGATAGAGAAAAAAAGAGAAAGAAAGAAAGAGAAAGAAAGAAAGAACGAGAAAGAGAGAGAAAGAAAGAAAGAAATAGAGAGAGAGAAAGAAAAAGGGAAAGAAAGAGAGAGAGAAAGAAAGAAAAAGAATGGGAAAGAAATAGAGAGAAAAAAAGAGAAGGAGTAAAAGAAAGAGAGAGAAAGAAAGAGTGAGAGAAAAAAGATAGAGAAAGAATGAGAAAGAAAGAAAGAAAAAAGAAAGAAAGAGAGAAAGAGAAAGAAAGAAAGAAAGAAAACGAGAGAAAGAAAGAAAGAAAGAGAAAGTAAGAGAGAGAAAGAAAGATAGAGAAAGAAAAGGGAAAGAAAGAAAGAAAGAAAAAGAAAGAGAAAGAAAGAAAGAAAAAGAAAGAAAGAGAAAGAGAGAGAAATGAATAGAGAGAGGGAGCAAATGCCTCGTTTGTATTTATTCTTTTCTTCTCTTTTCGCACACGAGACAATAAATATGTGCCCAGTTTCCTCTTCTCTGCATTCGTCATGTAATCAATATTCCCTCTCTGTCGGCCTGCTTGCTGATTCAACACCTGCGTATCTTAGCTACTCATCTAATATATTAAGTTATTTGATCGGATTTCCCATGTTTGTACCCAAATAGCAATTCATGTAACAAACCGACATTTGCTCATGTTCGTTTAAACCAGGGACGGGCAACATCCGGCCCGCGGGCCACATCCGGCCCGCGAAGGCTTAGCGTCCGACTCGCCATCCTGCTAGGCTTTATTGTTGCAATCCGCCCCGCGGACCTCCCAGTAAAACTCATATCATTTTGTGACATAGACGTAAAAGTAGGTTTCAATTAAAATTTACAGTGTGATAAAAATGTATAAATATCAGCGAGCGATGATGCATGTATATTTCATTTTTCTTTAACTATTAATTTCAAATCCTTGGCCGGAGATAAAAATAGAAAAAGAGAAAGAGAGAGGCAAAGAGGAAACGAGAGACGAGGAAAGGGAATGAAACAGAGAACTTATGTGAGGTGTGTCATAACGAATGCTGGATCAACTTGCTACTTCACCCGTCATTATTTTTTATGATTCCAAAATGGCTCTTCGTCGGCGCCTTTTATAACATCACATACAGAAGTCTCCTGAGAAAAATATCAGATTTGTAGAGTGTTTAATGCAATTTTTGTACAATTTATTCATGTAAACAAAATATAGTAATTCTGAGATTGCGTTTTTAACTCCGGCCCGCGATCTCCTTCCAAAAGTCTCATCTGGCCCTCACTCTGAAAAGGTTGCCCGCCCCTGTTTTAAACTAAAAACGCTTTAGTTTATTTCCGAAAATAATTATTCCAGCAATGAGGATTATTATAATGAAGACAATTTTAAATAAGGACTCAAAAGGCTCAAACGTTAAGCCTCTTTAATTACCTCTATCTAAACTTCTTTCTTTACTCTTGTGACAGTTCACAATTGTACTAGGATCCCATCATTCTAAATTCTCTCATAGTATTGTGTATCATTCAACTGATAATCCATCGATCTCATTAATCCTCGAATGGATTTTGGCCTTGGTGTGCATCGACTCATCAGTAAACAAAACTTTAAAATAAAAATAAACAACCAAAACCTCGTTACGTTCAGAACATCTGATTCCATTAAACGAATTATTTAAAGAGACTTCCGGTTTAGTAGCTTCCGGTCAAATAGCTGTAAATACGTGTTATTTCTTTTCTGATTGCAACAGATGTGAGCATGCGCATTAGTTATATAGAAAGAAGAGATAAGCTCGTCAGGAATTGTACGATTGTCGTTTCTTTTATTTGATTCTTGTTTTACTGAATAATCTTTTTTTCTTCTTCTGATTTGTGTGTTTGTTTTTTATTGGCAAAGTTAATTTGTTTTCTGTCAGAAGAAGAAAGTTGGATGGGAACTTTTGTTTGCAGTTCGGTAAGACAGAAATGTTTGGAATTGCTATTGGAGAAAATGAAAAGGAGGCGCATTTATTGGTCGAAACTGAAAGTGGGTTTGAGAGAAAAGGATAAAGGGGGAGATAATTGAGAAAAAATTGAAATGAAGAGAAAGAAAGGGGAGGAAGAAAGAGAGAGAGGGAGAATAGAAAAAGAATGGAGGTATGTAGAGACAAAGAGGAGATGGATGAAGAATAAAAGGTGTGAGTGGGAGGGATCAAGTGACGGAAGAAAATAGAGAGAAGAAAGAGAGGAGGAGAATAGAAAAAGTAGGGAGGTATATAGAGACAGAGAAGAGAGGAATGAAGAATTTAAAATGAGAGTGGGATGAATGACGAGACGGAACTAAAAGAGAGAGAGAAGAAAGAGAGAGAGAGAGAGAGAGAGAGAAGAAAGAGAGAGAGAATAAGAAGAAGAAAAAAAGAGAGAAAGGAGATGAAGAAAAAGTAAGGAAATGGAGAAACTAAAAAGACAGAAGGAAAGAAATGAGAGAAGGATAACCGAACTGAAAAATTTAAAAACAGGGGATGGAAGAGACAGACGAGGGAAAGATGAGTAGGGGTTAGGGTTAGGGTTGAGGGTTAGGGTTAGGGTTAAGGTAAGGGTTAAGGATTAGGGTTAGGGTTAGGGTTAAGGTAAGGGTTAAGGATTAGGGTTAGGGTTAGGGTTTAGGGTTAGGGTTAGGGTTAGGGTTAGGGAAGAAATAAAGATGAAGAAAGAAGGAACAAGGGAGAGACGAGATAAAGAGAGAAAGAAAGAAAGAAAGAAAGAAAGGGGAGAGGAAGAAAATAAAAAGAAAAGAAGAGGGAAAACGAGGACACTAGAAAATAGAAAAAGAAGAGAGAAAGAAAAAGACAAAGAGGAGACGGATGAAGAATGAAGAGTGAGGCTGGGAGGAATGAAGCCAGAGATGTAAAAGGAAGAAAATAAAAAGAGAGAAGGAAGAGAGGGAGAAGAGGGGAGAATGGGAGAAAGAATAGAGAGAAAAGAAAGGGGCAGAAAGAGACTAATTTTTGATTTTGTCTTTTTTTAATTTAACTGGCTTAGTAAACTCACTTTTTCCATAACATCTTCCCCCAGCACTCTTTCTTTCCTCTCTTACTCGTCCCTTCTAACTCCCCCCCCCCCGCCGTTTTTTCTGACCCCGTAACATTATCTCTTTTTCTGATGTCATCAACCGGGCACGAATATCAACAAGAAGCAAACAAGTGCAACATTCATCATTTACTAACAGGCATACATGTTATTCTTCATAACAACATGATGCAACGATCATCAAGAACAACTGACGAACAAGAATCAAATATTGATTTTTAGTAAGAAAACTATCGATGACAAATGAATGATAATAAAGACTCACTTTATTTTATATATTAGATATAGAAGATATAAATATAGATACGTATATAATTATGGGCAGTTCGGATTCCGGAGTATCATTCATTACATTAAAAAAAAACTATTCTAAAAGAGATACGGCTATAATCACGTTAACACACCAGTTCTCGTTAGATCGACGATAGTTAAGTAACATTGAGCCCGGCTTTGTACTAAATGGGTGACCATTTGGAAAGATCAAGTGCTGCATGTAACAAAATGCAAATTAGTCTACAAATCAATCATTTATAACGGAATTCTTTTAGATGAAGATCGATTGTTCCATGGATAAAAGTGTTAAGTAATAATCAGTTCTAAGGGACAGTCTTCTGGAGGTTGAAGGTTCAATCCTCACTACGGGCGATACTAACTAAGAATAAGATGAAAATCACTTACTTACCTGGTCATGGTTGACGGAACGAGAGCAATCTACCCGCGTGTATTAAATAAAGAGTTCGGTTCGAAATTCCATATAGATTTCCGAGTTCGGCATAAAGATTCTCGAATACCACAAGATGCACTTAAAGAAGGTCGGACCTTAAATCGGCCGAATCATTGTTGGAATAGTAGTCTTAATGATCCAAATAATACAATCTGGTGCTACTAGATCAGGCTGTTTAAAGATACAGGCTTTTTGACTTAAAAGGCACCAAACATTGATGTTATTGTTTTTCCCCCTTTCACTTTGCAAAACTCAATCATGTTCTGCAAAGCTAAAAACAATAACATTTTTCCTCTACAAAATAACGAAACCAAACACCACAAATTAATATTTGAAGACATAGATAATTGAAGCATAAAAACTTTTACCAAAATTACCGAATTCGGCATTAAATAACCCGAAAAGAGGTTGATATGCCGTAAAAAAACAAAAAAACTAAACACCATAAATAACAAGCCGCACGTGCGTGGTCCTCCTCTGTATGTGACTCGATGTGGCGAGTGTAAAATGCAATCAATTTGGGCAATTAAGGGCATTTTTGCCCCACCTTTTGACCCCCTGGGGCCGCGAACCAGAATTTTTCTGAGGTCAAGGATGCTCATTTTATATCCAGAATAATTGCCTCTACACTTTGGCCAAGTTTCAGAAAAATTGAATGGATGGATCAAACGTTATGGGAGAAAAGGGTCATTTTTTGCCATTTTGGGGGCTTTTGACCACCTGGGGGCGCGAACCAGATTTTTTCCAAGGTCAGCGATACTTATTTTCTATTAGGAACAATTGCCTCCACATTTTGGGCAAGTTTCAGAGAAATTGAGGGGATGGATGAAAAGTTATGGGGACAAAAAATGCCATTTTTTGCCATTTCTGGCCTTTTGACCTCCCGGGGGGCTAACCAGATTTTTTTTTTAAATCGGAGAATGTCACTTTCTTACCTGACCAAAGTTACAACTTCATGCAAAATTTCAGAGAAATTCAATGGATGGTCGCGGAGAAAAATCCGGACGGACGGAAATGCCTCAAAACATAGGTCCCCCGATTTTGTAAATCGGGGGGACCAAATATTTGAAGATATAAAGTACTTGAAGCATGAAAACTTTTTACTAAAGTGACCTGATTCGATATTAAATAACTCTAAAACGGTTGATATGCCGTAAAACAAAACAACTAAACTAAACCAAATAATCCAAATAAATCGTATACAAAAACATTTGATATAAACTTACCCAGCGATGGCTGATATGCCGTAAAAGCCAACAACATCTTCTGAAAGAGAAACGGAATTATCTTACTCTTATTTACGTCTATGCGTTACCCTAACCCTAACCCTAACCCTAACCCTAATCCTATCTTGGTTCCGTGCTCTTGGATGAATTATTATCGCATGGAAAATGTTTGGAATAATCAAAAATCAATTAATACGGCTCCAAATATAAACCTTTGCAATTCAGATTTCTTCAAACAGAACTGCGTCCATAATTACCGGCGGTTTCTTCCTTGCTATTCAAATCGCAACTATTGACCTTGTTTCAAATTTAAGTCGCCATTAAAAAAAATACAATATATAAAAAAAAAAAAACAATAAAAAACAGAGAATTTGTTTTTCAAACTCTTCAGTTTAAAAATAGACGAGTCCACTTAAGGATTTCTAAAAATCAGTAAAGAAATTTTTTTAAAAATATATAAATAAATAAAAATCAGTGAATTACTTTGCAGTTCTAATCAATTAGCAAACAGTGGTAGTTCCGGCTCAGCCGTATTAGTTACTCTATTATCGACTGAAGACAAATTCCAGAAAACAAAAAAGCCACAAATAATAAAAAATACTGATAAAAACCGCAGAAATTAAACACACAATAGGTCTTTTGTAGAATAGCCCCGCCACTAGTAAAACATAAGTTTTACCAAAAAATAGCGCCGCTAGTCATGCGCAGTGCGCGAACACGCCTTCTGCCTACTTTGTGAGTCGTGTCTAGGGATAAGATTAGATTATGTTTACGATTATGCTCTACAAAATGCGGAATAAACGCTACTGTGGGACGCATCGCGAAATGGTCGACAGCTATCCGTGTGAGTTTATGTGGAGCAGAAATATAAGGGAAACGGTCTATTTATGCAACTACTTAATGACATGACTGGAGTCCATCCTTTTGAGTAAGCAATAAGACGTTTTTTACTACAATCCGCATTTTGTCTGGTTATTGGGTGGCGGGTGGGTTTTGGGGCAGGGCTATTTTTACAAAAGGTCCCAAACAAGAAAATAAAGAAAAAGCCAATGTGAACACTGATTCTGTGTTTTTATTTTACGGAAACATTAACTCCGGAATTCTCCTTTTTTAGCTTAATTTAGATATGGACAAAAAACATTAACCCTAACCCTAACCCTAAATAGTTTCTTTGATTATCTTACTGTGTTTAAGATATTCTGTTTTATTTTTAAAATATTTTTTAAATAAAATCTGACAAAATGTAAACATGTTTGTTTGTTAATCTGCCTACCTTAAAAATTGTGACTTTTTTTATTCATATGAACGAATAATCAGGAATTCGGGTCACGTTGAAGGCCCGGGCGTTTTACTATCAGCAACCGAGAATCCTTGAAGAGCTTTCATTGTAAAGAAGGACGCACAAGTTTCACTCCGGAAGAGATGAACAACGCTGGGGCTTCGTTTTCGGAGCTTGTTAGTTTGATGCCGAAAATCAAAAGAAGCGTACTCTAAGAATGCGTTGTAAAGTTCTGCAAACCTGAAGGTTTTGTTTAATCTGCTCTTGGGTAGAAATCGACTCTGAAACGTGTTGGTCTTTCTCTCTCATCAAATCTTTGTTGGAGTTCATACATTAGATCCATTGTTTTTCCTGCTTCTCGTAAAGTTGGTTCTCTCTATCGCTCCAAACACTTTCTCACACCTGAGGCTATTCTCTATCTCTATAAATCTACTATCCATGTATGGAGTACTGTTGTCATATTTGAGCTGGTGAATCTCTGTCCCATTTGAGGGTTGTTGATAAGGTACAGAAACGTATCTGTAATTTGATTGGC
>OY744518.1:137228432-137230932 GCA_963556195.1 Sepiola atlantica
ACATACGCACACACAAAGGGCGAGAATAGAAAGCGCACTTGCGTACAAACGAGCACATGTTATTTAACGTCACGCTTTGAACTCGCTGAAAGTCGCGTCTTTAATAGAAAAAAAAAACATTCATCAAGTGAAAATCGACACGCATGACGTCTAACTAATTAGACATGGTCTCAATCAGCTGCAGGTCGCATAGGCTTAATAAGAACATAAATGGAACTAAAATAAAATGTCTATATACAGGATGACCCTTACTTCGCTCCAAAAATTATTTTTTTCAATCCAACCGTATTTAGTAAACATAAACTTCAGCCTATCACTGACTTGTCCACCAAGTTTCAGTTATAATTGTTCAACAGTCTTTGTGTTATCGTTGTTCAGTGATAGTGGTTTCTTTTTGGTAATCGTTTTTTTGAGTAGGTCGTGTGAACATGAATGGACTTCACACTCACCGGACTTAACCCCCCCCCCCAGATTTCTTTTACCTGGAGTTATCTTAAAAGATAATGTGTATCAGAACAACCCCCATACTATTCATGAACTGAAGTAGCCCATCAAAGCCCAAATCAGGACAGCATCAATAAAGGAATGTGCTAGAGTTATTTACGTTGTATACAGGTGCCCTTATTGTTAAGTAGGAATAAAATAAAGTTTCTATGTTAAAAGATTGGAATGTGCCAACATAGAAATAAACCTATATTATTACTGCTCTATTGAAAAAGAATAGTCATGTTTTCCTAATAAACAAGTAAACAAAAGTGCTAACCAACTCTAAACCCTAACCCTAACCAACTCAGATAAGAATTTGACATTTACAAAAATGTATCGGGGTGACAGCCAGAACATCAATGTTTCCTAAAAAAATGTCACCCATGCAATCGTTAATAAAAGAATTGGAACAAATACATTGAAGACATTGCCAAGGCTGCCGCAAAGAAGGTTGGCTCCCTCTACCGTGCTAGTAAACTCCTCACACCTGACATTATCCTGTATCTCTACAAAGCCACCACCCGCCCATGCATGGAGTATTGTTGGCACATCTGGGCTGGTGCATCATCTACTAGTCTCTCCCTCCTTGACAAGGTCCAAAAAATGGTCCTTCACTGTCAACCAAGCTCCAGTCCCTGCCCCATCGCCGCAATGTAGCATCCTTGTGCTTGTTTTACAAATACTTCAATGGATTGTGCTCCGATGAATTGGCTGCTCTGGTGCCCTCTCGTCGTAAGTTCACTAGACCAACTCGACAATCGACTAAATCCATTCCATTCACTGTGGAGGTCCCCAGATGCCGGAGAGCTTTCTACTCAAATAGCTTCTTTCCTCGTGTTGCTGGCCTCTGGAACTCCCTCCCTGTCCCGTGTTTCCCCGACGGTACTGACATGCAGAAATTTAAAACTAATGTAAACAGACATCTCGCTGCGCAGATCCCAATTTAGGTTGACCCCCCCCCCCCACCCAAAATAAACCTTCACCCTCTTCTTTCTTCTCAGTAGCCCCTTACGTCTACAGTGGCGGCCTGCCTTGTCTGGGGTGAACTATGTTTTTAAAAAAAGAAAAAAAACGACGTGAAAGAATTTTGAGTTACTCTGACGCATCTCTTTCTCGACACTACCTTGATTTGGACTGGGATGGCCATCTTCGGTTTAAGAATAGCGTAAGGATTAATTTAATATACATTATCCTTGAGAGAACAGTACAGATAAACATCTGTGGGGTTATGGTCCGGTGAGTGTGAAGCCGATTCAAAATCACACTTCCTACCGATACGATGATCGCCAATGTGACCCTGCAGCCACGACAACGAGTTATTTGAACTGTGGGTAGTTGCAATCCCACCAAGGAAAGTTCCTGCAAATGTCATTGCACACCATCACGTCTACGGCATAGCTTGAAATATAAAAATATGGGATCATTTGTACTCACTGGTTTGTAGCAGACGAAGGGGGTGTTGTGGGAGATGAGCAATGGTTTGAACAGAACGGGGTAACATGGTCACACAACTTACCTCGTTCATGCTGGAATGCAAACTGATTTGTCCTCTCATTTAAAGAGGGGAACGGATTTTTTTAAATCGAAATCGCCCCAGACAAGGCATGCCACCACTTGATGTAAGGAGCTATTAAAAAAATACTACTTCAAGGTCAAAAACTAGCCAACAATAAGTGTTAGATAGATAGACTCCACCCAGAAAACAGCAATTTTCCCCCCTTTTTCAGAAATATCACTCATGCAATAAGAGGACTAAAGGACAAAATAAGAGAAACGAAAGTTGCGAGGTTGCCGAAAGTAAGCCCAATGTTCACTTTCTACTATCCTAAAATCGTCGCGTGACCAAATGTTACTATGATGCCCTTGATATGGATTGGGTAAATTCTCAGAGAGAAGTAAAGAATGAAGAAGTGTTTGCTTACCTTTGACTTTGACAAGGCAGACGGCGGTTTCCAATTAGGATCCAGGTAAACTTCCACTACAAAACATTTTAAATGTTGACTCTTTTGTTTTA
>OY744518.1:137235932-137293432 GCA_963556195.1 Sepiola atlantica
ATCTTGCATTGATAATGGCTTCTATTTTCAATTTATAATACAACCCCAGCAATGCTTTTAAATGAACGACCACTAGTATATATATATATATATATATATATATATATATATATATATATATATATATATATATATATATATATATATATATATATATATAGGCAGCAAATCATCATTAATGCAGGCCTCATTGAAGACTATGGAACTTTCTCTTTATGTTAATTTAATAATGAAAAAAAAACTCTAAAAAGGCCGACAGCACAAGACAAACGATAAAACACAACCTCATGATGACGATTGAGAGATCGAAAGCGCTCGAGAGATTGCCGATAGAAACAACACTCGGGGCCACAATATTTAAATTAACACCCGACAACAGAAAACTTGCTGGCCGCGCCAAGAAATTAACAAGAGGAATTACAAAAAGAGAACGGTCCATAGTTTTCAACGAGGCCTGCATTAATATATATATATATATATATATATATATATATATATATATATATATATATATATATATATATATATATAGTAAGTCATGAAAATATATTTATGTCAATTAAGCTACACAGAGGCTTTCACGTTTCATCCCCGTAGGGAATCGTCAGCCTAGCGATTCTCTAAGGTGATTAAACACGGAAGCCTCTGTGTAGCTTAATTACCATAAATATATTTTCATAGCTTACTACCTAGCTCTACTCACGTATTGAGCACATAAAAGAAAATTGATACATAAAAAAGTATATCTCCTTATAACATTTTATGTGGATACATGAAATAATATATATATATATATATAAATATATATATATATATATATATATATATATATATATATATATATATATGTGTGTGTGTGTGTGTGTGTGTAAAAAATCAATGCGAAAAATATATTTTCATGTATTTAGGAATATCAATTTTCCCTTATATAGAAAAAAGCTTTTTCTCCAAGAAAGGAGAACAAAAATTTCAGCCGTAATCCTTAGGCTCTCGTCAGTGTACTCGATATATATATATATATATATATATATATATATATATATATATATATATATATATATATATATATATATATATAAAGAGAGAGAGAGAGAGAGAGAGAGAGAGAGAGAAAGGTGTTGTAAATAAATGTTGAAATCTCGATGGATAGATAATAGATAGATATAGAAAAAAAGAAACGCACTCAAAAGAGGTAGATTAGAAATTATCTGATCCCATAATCGTCGACAGAAACAGCCGTTGGTCTCGCTGACACCTAAGTAGCCTAGTTGGTTCATTAGATGGTGACGTCTAGTTTTAAAAGTGACTGTAATAGCGCGGGGGGCTTCTTCGAGGCCCACAGATTGCCCGTCGTCTTATTCGTCTACAGAAACAACTGTTTATCTCTCTTGTTGACACGTACGTAGTTGCTCAGTGGAAAGTGACGTCTCGCGGAGTGGTGATTTAGCAATCGTAAATATGTTGTTTTTTCTTCTTTCTTATATCTGTCGCTTGAATAATAGAAGTAATAGAAAAAGAACAACAACTCCATTATTTACTCTGGGTGTAAACTTACATCTTACAAACATATAGAGCAAGTACATCCAGGTGAATTATTTCCTCTTGAACAAAGAGAAATGGGGAGAAGAGAAGAAATAGAAGAAGAAGGAAAGAAAAAAGGAAACATAGATACTAAAGAAGGAAGGAAAAAAGAAAGAAAGAAAGAAAATGTTTAATGAATTTAAAAAGAAAGAAAACGAAAAGCAGAGAGGTAGAAGAAGAAAGAAAAAACGATTAGATATAGAAAAAAGAAAAAGCAAGAGAGAAATAAGAAAAAAGAAAGAAAGAAAGAAAGAAAGGGAATCACAAGAAAAAACAAAGTAAGAAAGAGAGAAAGAAACTGAAAGAGAGAGAAGTGGAAAATAGAAAGAAATCAAAAGAGAAGAAGAAAAAAAGAATTAAAGAAAGCCATATAAGAAGAGAGAACGAAAGAGAGAGGCGAAAACAAAAAGAAATAGAGAGACAAGAATGGAAAGAAAGAAAGAAAGAAAGAAAGAAAGAAGAAAGAAAGAAAGAGACAAATCAAAAGAAAGAAAGAAAGAAGCCGAAAAGGCGGCGCTCGTGACGCAGCTTTGCAACATTACATTTCTTCCACCTTTCGCGTTGCCAAGGAACGACCGCTCGTGTATCAACCCAGAATCATTTTTCTGACGATTCGCCAGTGACGTCAGCGCAACTCCCTAGCAACGGCTCTGACGACGAATGGCTGCAGTAGCAACGGCTGTTTTGTCACAACCGAGTTCTGGAGGTGAATTACGCCAATCCGAGGAAAACACGTGGCGTCAAATGATTGGTCGTAAACACAACAAAGACATTCTTTTTTACTCACTCGGAGTTTATGTGCAAGTCATTATCAGTGATTGCTCAACAAGTAGTGTTTCCTGGAGTCTGAATGACAACAAGTCTCCACAGATGTCCAACCTTTTCCGCCTCTTTCAATGACGTTTTGCGTTATCGCAACAGCCGTTTACTATTGATTGTTCGCTGGCAACGACCACTGGTTTTCTCCAGTACTCTTCGCACACATCCAGTGGAGGTCTGGATTGTGCTCTCCCTCCTCAGTATTTCAACCATTCTTGATCAATCATGACCATTTTATTTAGTGCCAGCCGAGTCTGGTGTCATCACAGGTGTGAGTGTGTTTGTGAGTCCAAGGTAGAATTTTGGACAAACCGCTGGACAAGCAGTTCAGCTTTATCCGTTGCTGTATAAGCGACTTCATGGTGGGTGGATAGTCGGAGAATAGTTGATTGCCCATTGTTCATCACACTATTATAGATTTTCTAGAAATCGCGAATTCCTAATTTCTGTGACCCAATGCGATTTTTACTCATATCAGTATACCTACTCTTTCTGGTGTTACCAGATCAGGCTGTCTGAAGATACCAGCTTCCTGACAAAAAATGCACCAAACATTGATGTTATTTTTTTGTTCCTTTCCCTTTGCCGCAATTCTAAGTGGAAATAGTTATTTCTCTCGCGAGACACGTGTTTCATCGTCCCTACGACTAATCAGTTTGCCTATAAAATTGGGACCCCAGTAGATAACTATATATATATATATATATATATATATATATATATATATATAGAGAGAGAGAGAGAGAGAGAGAGAGAGAGAGAGAGGGGGGGGGGGATAGATAGATAGATAGATAGATAGATAGATAGATAGATAGATAGATAGATAGATAGATAGATAGATCGATAGATATAACTTCTTTTGTAATATAGTAGGAAAAATCGCAGTAGAGTGCTGGATTAATTGAGAATTAAAATTAAGAGCGTAATATTTATTTTTTTTTGGTACAGAAAAATTAGTACATCATTAGTACCGTCGGTTTCAAGCTCTTCAGCTTATGTTGTCACCTGTTTCAGAAATGTGAATTCACGTGTCACTCTCGTTTGGATGCGTTATTTGTTTAGAGTGTTATGTATATTTGTTTAAAATTAGTGTTAGGGAGGTTCAATAAGTTTTTTTTAAAAGGGGTGAAATGTAACAATTGAGATTTTAAAATGGAAAAAAATTTTAAAATATATATTAAAAAATAATAATAAAAGATTTCTATACAAACCCCGTGAGTCAATGTTTTTAAGGAGCGTATATTTGGCCGTTACTGTTTTTAGGGTTAATTATGTGTCTTCTAGAGAATGTTATGGAGATAAAATGGGTTTAAGGATTATATTTATGAAAAAATAAAAAGGTTAAAAAACACATTAAATTCAAATGCAAGGCCTGGATTAAAGTACTTTAAATCATACAAGAGGAATTTAAACAAAGATTTAACACGGGTCCTGGCAGCTTGTCAATCGGTTTAAATGCATTAACTCTACAGGGTTCTTGAATGATTCTGTATTCAGGATTTAACATTATTAACTAAATTATAGTGAAGCCTTATGGAAGTAATAATATTGGTATACTGATTAGGTTTGGTTTAGAGATAAGAGCAAGGATTAGGTCAGCAAGATTGAATCTGTTTAGGAAATATAGGAGGTTTAATATTTTTAACTAAGATAAAGTAGAGACTTATGGGATTGATAATAATAATAATGTGAAATGGGGGTGTTACCCTCTAAATAACTGGAAAAATTATTATTGGAAAAGTTATTATTTCATATTTACGTGGTGTAAATTATTGGTCTTAAGTAGTGGTGTGGATATCGGCCAATTAAGATATTTATTCCTATTTTGTTTTAATATTTATGAGGGGTGATAGTTGGAAGGATTTTCCGAAGTGGAAGTCGGTATTTAGTGGGACAATTATGGGGTTATGTACTGGGCAGAGGAGAGGTTGCTAGACCTTTATGTGTATCGGTAAGTCCAATTTATAAGTTGGGCTTGTCTCCTGTGGATGCATCCTTTAAAGATTTCATCTCTAATATTCATACAGATTGTATTTGGGTCAATAATGGCTCTTAATATATGGCATTTTTCTGCATCACACAGAGGACATCTATTGTACGCACACCGAAACACCTTCAGATACAAAAACAAGGCAAATACGGCACTTGCGACTCGGATATGGCAACTTCAAGCTGAATAGACACCCTTCACCATAAAATGGAAAGTAATAGAGAGAAGACCATCCTTTTCTCCAGTTGGTTGACTGCACTCAGAGACCTTTCTTGAAGTTTCTAAAGATTTTATTTTTAGTAACATACGAGACATACTGGCACCTGATAATGATTTCGTTACTTGTACCAATTTTCTAGGGTTGCTGAGTCGTGATAAAAATTATTGAATACTTATTGTAAATAATGTATACGATTTGCCACAAAGATCATGGAGTGTGAGGAAATGGTTGGTTGTCGGTCATCAACATTCTATCTTATCTTAACTAGATGCATTCATGATCTTTTCATAAGAACAATACATTTCAAAAGTCACCTTTCATCCATCACGTCATACTATACAATTACCATAATACCACATTTACTCTATGGGCTGTATTATTTAAAGTATCCACGATGCATGATTTCAATTACACAATTATGAAAATGGGGAGTCGAACAAAAATACAATCCAATCAATTATGTTACAGATAAGGTTATTTTATCGGATTTTCAAAGTCATACCCAGTTGGTATTTTAGCTGACAAATCAAACTTTTTTTCTTACAAGCCAAGTCTAATGTTATTTTTGTACAATGTCATTGGCAATATAATTAGTTATTTCGCTACAATTTATTTTTTAAATTACCTAGTCCTGCATAGAGAGCTGCTAGTATGAAACGTTTTTAAATAATCACCTGAAATAAAAATCAGCAAGGAGGTAACTCATTTTAAATTGAAAACTATGCATCCCGAGCAACCCCGGGTATATAAAGCTAGTAGAAATAAATAAAATTAAGGACAAGTTTGTACGACCCTGCAAACTTTTAAGTGCAGGCCACCCACCTTTTCCGGTTTGTTTAAAACCGGAAAAAGCGGTAGACTTTTAAAATTAGAGTGGGGCTTTAAGCAGAGGTAAAAGGAAAGGGAGCGGAGTTGTGAGTTCCAAGATTGGGAAGATAGAAAAATAATATAGAGACTCTAATAAAAACTAAGATATAATGAGCACTGGACACAGACTCAACTAGTTAAAAAAAACTAGTTAACAAACAATGACTAAGCTTTACTTAACTAGTTAACAACTAGTTAAAAACAATGACTAAGCTTTACTTAACTAGTCTTCAAAACAATCAAGAGCCATAACAAGGCAGAGGATAATACCCTCATTTGGTTCTCTTTCTTATGATTAGACTTTCAGCGTTCACAAACTCTTTGTTGAATTCTTGGCACACACATCTAATTTTAACCTGAAGCTGATGATTGAAGGATAAAATTAGATACTTATTATAAAAAGACCCATCACTATAAAAAGAACCTTAAGGCGCGTCGTCAATACCACGATTCTCGGTAGGATTAGAATCGCAATAAACAGCGTCTGTTTTACCTGAGAGCATGATGGTTCCACACTGTTAATCACGTAGGCAGTATCTATCAAGAAAAACTTTTCGGAGGCGATGCGAGCAGTTATCTCATCACACTGTAGAAAATTGAGCATGTCCATCATGCTCATTAGGGAGTAACGCATTTCGAACCAGTCGCCAGGCCCGAGAAAGGTCAGAGTTTATAAGATAACTCGAAACTGGCACGAAACTTAACTCAGGTTGAATCTCCTCCTTCGACCATCCAAGCCGCATCTTACACGGGTCCGCCTTAGTACATTTCTAGCTTATGAAAGGTCACTGGACCGTGGAATCTTTTTGTGCACCATTCTCTCCTCGGTCGAACTTCTGTAGTAATATTTAGATGCGGCTACATATATATATATATATATATATATATATATATATATATATATATATATGGGAAATGAAAAAGGAAAAACCAAAAGTTGTTTTTTTATGTATTCATCAACGTTTCGTCTTTATTTGTAAGACTTCCTCAGGATGATAATTTTAAGAAAAATGTCATGCAAGTACATTGGGTTGACATGATGGATTAATGAGAAGAAGTAGTAGCCACTGCTGGGAGCGCAGTACCAAGGTCCGGGCTGAGAGAAGTCGGTCGCAGGGAGTGAAATGAATGTGGATGGCTGTGAGTGAAAAAAGGGAGGGTGGGAGTGTTAGTGAATTTGTCTTAGGGTGGGTGAAAGGGGAGGGGAGTGCTGAGGTTTTTGTTGTGGTGAGGTGTAGCATGGATTTTGAGGGGCTATATATATATATATATATATATATATTTATATATATATATATATATATATATATATATATAGTGTTAAAAATGGTAATTTTCACAATAAAACGGAAGAATCGAAAATTCTATTAAAAATCAAAAATTAGAATTAGGGGTATGTGTCAGTATATGGCGTAACTTACATGAAGTTCGAAATGAGACGTGGCGAACAAGAAAGTTCTGTCTCTTGGGCCGCTGAACGGAAAGGATTCGGTGGTCTTTTTCGAAGCTCCGTATCCCTCCCCAATTCGAAAGAGCCGGCGATGGAAAACTTACGTAATTTATAAGTTTCCAATGATACTAAAGACTAAAGCAACAAAGTCGATAATCGATTGAGCAACAAGTTGTTTGTGTTTGTTTGTTCTTTTTTCTTAACTGTTACCTAAATTATAGAACCAAAGTAAACAGGAAACTTCTACTGCTTTTTATGTAATAACAAGTCACCTCTTATTGAGGTGCAAAGGCCACTCGAGGATAAGTGTTACTGATTTTGTCATGTAGACGGTGAGACAACGCCGTGATGATTGGTAACGATAGTTGAAACTGGCCAGAATTTGATTGTTAAACAGCTTAACAAGAATTTGTTTACATTGGACTTGAAAACGACCATGTTGTAGACAGCTGGTATTGTGTTCCACAGACGGGTAGCTCTTAGAAAGAAACTTTGCTCATAGAAGTATCGTTTAGTCTTAGGTACAGAGAGAGAGAGAGAGAGAGAGAGAGAGAGAAAGGGAAATAGATTCACTGATCCTGTGTGATATTACAGTCAGCACGTCAGAGGAAGAAAGGAAAATTATTTACAGTGGTTGTAGCTAGACAAGCTTTTGTTGTGAATGTTTTACAGAGGCACCATAGATTGGAGCTCAGTCGAGCACCTATCATAAAAATAACGATAGAGCAGAGAGAGACTAGCAACCTCTCTTCTGTGAGCAAAAGGATGTAGGGAAGAGAAGAGGAGATCCCCCACTAGATTTCGAAGTTGGTTTTGTACTCTATCAAGACATGAAAGGGTGCTCTGAGCGGCACCTCCCCAGATTACATCTGGGGAGGTGCCATCTACAGTACTCTATCTTAGAACGTATTTGACTTATGCGGATACTTTCTGGAGCAGTAGAATGATCCAACCATTTTTCCAGCGACCTTAGCTGGAGATATGGTCTAAGTCTTCCATTTCAGATCTGAAGTGAAGGTCAGTCCTAGAGGCTATGCCTTCACTTGCAGATTCGAAGAAATTATATAATAAACGTCATATGGAATTTATAAAAGTTTTTATATATATATATCAGAATATCTTCTAGGCATTTTTATGCGATATTTCTTCCCTTTTTCTACACTTTTCACAAAAGCGTGCTATACGACGATATTGCTCTTGGGGGAGGTGCGAGGCAGAGGCACAAGACAGAGTCACAAGGCAGAGCGCGTTTTACGGGTACAATGCTAAAAAAAACATTAGCAACAACAAAAGTAATAAAAGTAAAACATCTTTCAGCGTATTTTACACCATTCCAGTTGTTTTATGTTTCTTCTTTTAATAAAACGTTTTTTTATTTTTTTGTATTTCCAAATTTCAACATTTTCTCAATTTGGGTTTCCAATGAATTTTTAACGAATTACGAAAACGCTTTCATCTTTCATTAGTCTAATTATGGCTTTTCTCCTGAGACAACGATAACACTCATACACTATTTAAAATATACATTTATTAACAGGGATAGATAAATATACATTCACACACAAATATATATATATATATATATATATATATATATATATATATATACAGTATAAATTCCTTTTTTTGTACAAACATTATTGGCTAGGTATGTGTATACATGTTTCAGCTGCAATCCTTTTCGAAATCTGACAGTTTGTAAAAAAAACGAGAAAGCTGGATTTCGAATAGGATTGCAGCTGAAACATGTATGCACATATCTAGCCAATAATGTTTGTATAAATAAAGGAATTTATATTATAATACAGCTCTACCTGTAATTGAGCACTGTTTTATAAGCACTTTAGTTTGATTAGATTAACATCAAGTAAACAACAATAGCATCACTATATTGTTGGGTAGAGCTTTGGTAATTAATGGAGCTATGAAATAGGGAAGGTGGGGAAAAAGTTATGAAAGGCTTAGAAATATAAATTTCGTGGTGGTGGTTTCGGATAGAGACGAACACCTTGCCCAAGGGTGTCGGAGCAATTTACTGTCTTGACTCAGAAAAATATATTTTTTAGCCATAGATGTGACCTCAACAAGTACTACAATTCCGGGTTAGAGGTAGGGTTAGGGTTAGGGTTAGAGTTAGGGTTAGGGTTAGGGTTAGGGTTAGAGTTAGAGTTAGGGTTTGGGTTTGGGTTAGGGTTAGGGTTAGGGTTAGAGTTAGGGTTAGGGTTAGGGTTAGGGTTTGGGGTGGGGTTAGGGTTAGGGTTTGGGGTGGGGTTGGGGTGCGGTGGGGGTGGGGTGGGTGGGTTATGGTTAGGGTTAGGGTTAGGGTTAGGGGTTGGGTGGGGTGGGGTGGGGTTTGGTGGGTTAGGGTTAGGGTTAGGGTTATGGTTATGGTTATGGTTATGGTTATGGTTATGGTTAGGTAAGGTTAGTGTTAGGTTAGGGTTAGGGTTAGGTAAGGTTAGTGATAGGTTAGGGTTAGGGTTAGGTTAGGTTAGGTAAGGTAATGTTAGGTTAGGTTAGGTTAGTGTTTGGTTAGGGTTAGAGTTAGAGTTAGAGTTAGAGTTAGGGTTGGGTTGGGTTGGGTGGGTTAGGGTTAGGGTTATTGTTAGGGTTAGGGTTAGGTTAAGTAATGTTAGATTAGTTTAGTGTTAGGTTAGGGTTAGGATTAACCTGGAAATAATTGTAACTAAGCAACCACTCTACATTCCCTAAATCTCTCAAATTAATGAATGAACGCCAAGAACCGGTTCAAGCATCGCTGCAAGAATTGTACAATAGTGCGACTACACCAGCGGCAATTGTTTGTGGGATCACAGTTAAGAACTAACTAGATATATCTACCCGGTAGGGTATTAATTTGCCGTTTGTTTGTATTTTTTGTTTGTTCTTTTTGTTTTTTCTTTGTTAAACTATACAGTTTTTTTAGTAGGGTGGGCGTCAAAATATTATTATTCTTCCAATCAAAGGGAAGTAACTTAGTATGGACAACTACAGAGTTACGTCCTTTTTTTAAGATGGCGACCATTTGAAAATAATTCCGACCGAGATAAAATATTTTCTGGGAAGAAATTAAATTGAATTATATTTTATTCTTCCAAACAACATGCTGCAACGATCCGCTAGTATTGATTTACTCCTCTCCAGGAGTTAGGCACAAGGCCAATTTTTATCTTACTCCCACAAGTAAGATGTGACCCAAGGTCGGGTCGGGAAAGTGGGGTTTAAAAATTGCCTGGGCAGCCCCGTCGGCATTCCCCGGTAGAGGCGCCTCAGACAGTAAGCAATATACTTACTCCTCCCCAAAGGGGGAGGCAAAGCCTGGGAAGGTGGACCTCCCAGAACTGCACAGGACAGACCCATTGATCGGCATAAATCAAGACCCGAAGGCCAAGACAACACCAATATGGGGTGCAGTATCCATCGGAACAGATACTACACTTTGATCTTAGCCAAAAAGCGTTATTTAACCCCTACCCACAATAGGAATATGTGACACAAGGTCGGAAAGTGGGATTTGAAAAGCCAGCGCTCGAGAAGGTGAGCACTCTGGCCATTAAAAATTGCCTGGGCAGCCCCGTCGGCATTCCCCGGTAGGGGCGCCTCAGGCAGTAAGCAATAAACTTACTCCTCCCCAAAGAGGGGAGGTAAAGCCTGGGAGGGTGGTCCTCCTAGAACTGCACAGGACAGACCCATAGACCGGTGGAATCAAGCCCCGAAGGCCAAGACAATACCGGTCTATAGGGTGTAGTATCCATCGGAACAGATACTACACTTTGATCCCGACCAAAAAGCCAAGCCAGCCATATGCAACGATCCGCTAGTAAAACTGACGAACCGGAATCAAATATTGATTTTCTAAGAAGAAAGTTATCAACGACAAAGAAACGATAAAGATACTATCTTTACTTTATATATTAGAATCATTAATATGTTAAATCTTTTCTTCGTTGTAACTATCAGTGATATGTTAACCAACGAGGGAGACGGGTATTATTTTGCTCATAACTATTATTTGAAATCATCTTATCAATATTAGCCAATCAGAATATAGCATTTTATTTGGCCCTTAAGCATTTTGTCTATTAAAACAATTGGTTTTCCATCCGCCATTTTTATTTTATTTTACCACAGTTCATTGAGAATTATTTCGCCAAATTTAACACGTTATAAATCATTCCTTTCTTTCCATTGTTTTTAAATTTAATTTATCCAATTTTACTCGATCGGATAAAAGGCGCGCTTGAATCCATTTACTTGTGAAAAAAAGAAAAACAAACCAAAAAAGCGACTGCAATCGAGCGAACACGGTTACTTCGTTAGACTCTGCTTTTCGTCAGGGTGATTCAGCGCCGTGGTTGTTCATTGCAGTTGCGACTGGGTAGCCATTTAAAAGGTGAACATCGTGTTTATAATTAAATCAAAGAAACCGGTTGAAATAATTCACAATTCGGTTGTAAGCTTGTAACAATGGATCTAATTAATTTGGATTTTGAATTTTGTTAAATAATCAAGA
The DNA here is from genome assembly GCA_963556195.1 of Sepiola atlantica. Lineage (NCBI taxonomy): Eukaryota > Metazoa > Mollusca > Cephalopoda > Sepiida > Sepiolidae > Sepiola > Sepiola atlantica. Next base: position 137,247,373 of record OY744518.1, read on the forward strand.
TGATCAGCAAAATAAGATGGGGTTGTTTGAATTTTTTTAGATTGGCGCAACGGATAAAGTGCTAAGTAATAATCAGTCATAGGTGATAGTCTTTTGAGGGTTAACAGTTACATCGTCATTACAGGCGATACTAAGAATATAATTAAGAATCACTTAAGACTTCTACACGGTCGAGGCTGACGGAACGAGAACAATATATCCTCGTGGATTAAATAAACGGTTCCGTTTGAAATTCCGTATAGATTACCGAGTTCAACATAAAAATTCCGGAGTTCGTAGATTACATCAGCCAAAAGATTGTGAGAATAACATTCAAGATGAGAATAGTAGTCCGAAAAATCCAAATATCCAAACTATAAATCCTCATTTAAAAAAAATCCGAAACAAGATAATAAAAATCATAAAGTAATTAATAGTTCTCTCTCTTCTCTCTCTTCTCTCTCTCTCCCTCCCTCCTTATCTCTCTCTCCCTCTCTCCCTCCTTCTCTCGCTCCCTCCCTCCCTCCTTATCTCTCTCCCTCCCTCCTTCTCTCTCTCTCCCTCTCTCCCTCCTTCTCTCGCTCCCTCCCTCCCTCCTTCTCTCTCTCCCTCCCTCCTTCTCTCTCTCCCTCCCTCCCTCCCTCCTTCTCTCTCTCCCTCCCTCCTTCTCTCTCTCCGTCCTTCGCTCTCTCCCTCCTTCTCTCTCTCCCTCCTTCTCTCTCTCCCTCTCTCCCTCCTTCTCTCTCTCCCTCTCTCCCCCTTCTCTCTCTCCCTCTCTCCCTCCTTCTCTCTCTCTCTTCTCATCTAGAGCACGTGGTGCAATGGGGAAGAAAGTGATTCGTTATTTAAAACACCTCTAAAACAAAGATGCTCTCCTTTCACCACCAACGCTCAGATCATTGTTTTGCTCCAGTTTAAATAAATCTCTTTCTCCCTCCTTGAGGAAGCTCCTCGTCTTGATAAGATCCCAGGGCGGACTTTTACTCGATATTTAAAATAGAAGACTTTCAATTCAATCCGTGGCTAAAGTCGCTGGAAAAATGGTTGGATCATTCCATCGCTCCCGAAAGTACCTGACTCCTGATGCAATCCTCTACGATTGGGGAGGTACTGCTGTCATATATGGGGAGGTGCCGCTCAATCTGTAATTTGATTCTCTGCTCTCTCTCTCTCTCTCTCTCTCACACACACACACACACACACACACACACAAACATGATGTTGCTAGTCTCAGTCTTTTCTTTAAATACTATTATGCCACGTGTTGTTCAACATTGTCTTATCTATTTCCTGCTTCCTTTATTAAAATGTGTATTAAAATGAAGTATGAAAACTGTGAATTGATGAAGACCACTAGACCAACGAGTCAAATGAGCTGGAACAAAGGGATCAGGGAATAGATCATACAATTCTAAAAAAAAAAAAACACACATTCACTAATAGTATTTACAGAAAATACTTAGACCATCAACATCCCGTCAGTGAAAAAGGGGGTGCAGAGAAACAGAAAGGGTGGGAACAATCAAATTAAAGATCTGGCTCTTTCTATAGTGTGTGAGAGTTGGGGTTATGGATGTCGGCAGAAGAGAGATAATTTTACTAATATTAAACGAAAGTATAAAATTACGGTTGATAAGACACGGGCAACGTCAAGTGATCCTGCTGGCTTCAAGCGAAGGATTCGTAACTGGTCCGTCATTATTTTTCTCGGTACTATATCATTCGACCATTTTCCCAGCGCCATATTATGATGCAATAACCTTTCAGGTGACAAGCGATATTTCGAGAAACGCTGCTAAAATATTTTATAAGCAAATTGACAGAATGAAACATCGATTTCCTATTATCGATAAAATATTCAGCGACTTTGAATATTTATGGGGAATAAATCACCTTGGGTGAAAGCGTATACCTCACTTAGCGCCACCAGAATATAAACCCCTGATAAGATAAATATATAGATTTGAGTGGAATCAAACAGATTGATAAATAGATACCGGTATAATTATATATATATATATATATATATATATATATATATATATATATATATATATATATATACATATATACAGTACCGTCCAAAATTAAATCTTCTTAATCTAAACAAAATTATATATTAATTTTTGTGAACATTTCACTGAATATACACATTATGTAGTTGGACTTTTACCGAGATTTTCAGATGAATTAAAATAATATTTTTTAAGTTATCCACCATTTTACAGATTTCAAGTGTCCAAAATTAAGAAACAAAATATCATTTTTAACTAAATCACATTAAAAAGGCAAAAGAGACTTAATATTTGGTACTTCCACCTTTGTTTTAAATAACTACTGCGCATCTACGACTGCACGATTTCACTAAATCTTGACATTGGGCCACAGTTATCTTAGCCCATTCATCTTTCAGTTTCAGCTACAAGTCTTCGATGTTTTCCGGATTCTTTGCCATAACATTATGTCCTAGAGTCTTCCATAAGTTTTCTATAGGGTTCATGTCAGGACTCTGAGAAGGCCAGTCCATTACCTCTACTTCTTGATCAGCCAGATAATTCATGACCAGCTTTGCCTTATGGCAGGGAGCATTATCCTGCATAAAAACAGGCTTTTCGATACCAGAATTGTGCAACAATGGCAAAACATACTGTTCTAAAAAATCTTGTATACAGCGGCATTTACTCTAGTATTTAAGCGTAAAAGTGGTGATGTACCCTGCCATGATATCATGCCGAAAACCATCACGCTACCTCCACCAAATTTAAGTCTTTCTGATGCAGCTAGGATCCAAACTTTCGCCTTTTCTTCTTCTTACAAATTGTTTTCCATCAGTGGCAAATACATTAAATTTCGATTCGTCACTGAAATAAACTTTTTCACAATTTTCTTCTGACCATATAACATGCTTTTTTGCGAACGCCAATCTAGCTGCTTTGTTTGTTTTTTTACTTATTAGCGACTTTTTTCGAGGAGATCTTGCAAAAAGACCGATTTCGTGCAACCTTCTGGACACAGTTTGTCGTGAAACATTCGTGACACTTTCCATTTGTTGAGAAATGTTGCCAGCTGTGATGAAACAGTCTTTTAACACTATACAGCTCTGTCCTGTTTTGCCGTTGTCTTTCTTGGTCTAGGTTTCTTTGTGTTACTTAACCTTCCAGTTACTTTATAGAGTTTGAAAACTCGGCTTACAACACTTTTTGAACGTTTCACACATTTTCCGATTTCTTCTATTGTCAACTTTTCCTTTCTTAATTTGACGATTTTTTGTTTGTCGCTTAAATCAGTTTTATTTCTTTTTGACATGATTGATATTGCGTGATTTGCAGCAGTGATAATAATTAAAGTTTAGAATATTTATTTTCATCCTTTTATACAAAAAAATCCTACTGTTTTAAATTTTAAACGATAATTTTCCCTTAATGTTCCTTAATTTTAGACACTTGAAATATGTAAAATAGTGGATAACTTTAATAATATTATTTTAATTCATCTGAAAATCCCGGTAAAAATCCAACTACATAATTTACATATGTAGTAAAATTGTCACAAATATTAAAATGTAATTTATTTGAGATTAGGAAGATTTTATTTTTGTTCCTTAATTTTGGACGGTACTGTATATATATATATATATATATATATATATATATATATATATATATATATATATATATACAGGTACTATATATATATATATATATATATATATATATATATATATATATATATATATATATATATATATATGTATACAGGTACATATCTGATGATAGCGATCCACCGCTTGAAACGCGTTATATAAAATGATAAAATAACAAAATAATAAATAAATGTTGAAAAAAACATTTTACAAATGTTGGTAGCCTTACTCCTTTATATATATATATATACATATATATATATATATATATATATATATATATATATATATATATATATATATATATATTGTGTATTTAGGCAGCATTTCTCATTTAAGCAAACATTGTTAAAAATAACAGCATTCGTCTGTTTAATTATACCTTTTTTATTTTTCGAATTTTTCTTGATGGTCTTTTTTGTATTAAAATCAAAAAATATTAATAAATGTTCCATAGGTTTCACGAACGTTTTCGATTCTTCGTCGAATCATCCTCAAGTGTCAAAAGCAAATGAACAAAAAAAGCCAGAGAAAGAAGAGAATTAAAAAACAAAAACGGCGGAGAAACGCGCATAGAACGTTTTTCGCATTGTTCCAGGAAGTCGTTGATGATTTGAATTCAGCAACGCTGGATGGCATCACAAAACAAAATCGCATTACGTTAGACATTTTAAAATGTTACCACTGGTTTTATATGTGATGTTGTTAATTTTAGGTTGCTGTGTTTTTATGTAGATAGCCTTCAGTATTTTTAATTTTTTTTAATTGGTTTCGGAATGTATAATTTTAGTGTTATTAACTAGAATTTGTATTAAATCAGAGGGAGGGCAGTTATGTTTTTGTAGATGTTCGTAAATTGAGATAGAGTTTACAAGATGTATGGTAAGGCGGCGGGATAGGGTAGTGCTTGTAAAACCAATAATAAAGCTAATATCTACATTGGTTAACAACATCACATATGATACTGTTGCATTACCCGTTCTTTCGGGGTACCCGGTAAGATCCAACAAGAATGAGAAAGAACAGCACGTATATGGAAAAACTTTGGTTTTCTTTATTTCCCATCACCGGATGGTTTACGCCGGCTACGCACACACATACACAAAAAAAATCTTTTGACATACTTTTGTCTCATGAAAGTCTTTTTCTTGTTGTCACAGACTTGGTTTCCACTAGAAACTCGTTCATATAAACATCCGATTGGAAAGCAATTTGCTCTGCATTGTCTATCCGAGCGTGAACTGAAGCAATTGTTCCACAAGCACTTCCAATTGTTTGTTTGGTGAAATACAAGTTAGAGGATTCCTTCACGGTACCAACTTGCTTATCAGTCGCATTTTTTGTCAGCGGACACGAAATCCTAACAACAAGACGGGCTTGGGTACCATAGCCAATAAAGCTTCATCGGTGCCATAAACATCGGTAAACTCCCATTCTTCCGGTACTTCGATACTCCAATCACCACTGCCACCTTTCAAGTCTCGCTTGCACTTCGGAACCTTCTTCGTTTTAACAGTTATCAAGTCGTTTTCTTTCTTTCTCGACGTCCCACCTACAATGGACTCGTCCACGATTCATTTTTGCCATTCTTCATTATCTTACAAAACCAGTGGTAAAATTTTAAAACGCCTAACGTAATGCAATTTTGTTCTGTGATGCCATCCAGCGTTGCTGAATTTAAATCGTTAACGACTTCCTGGAACAATGCGAAAAATGTTCTCTGTGCGTTTCTCCGCCGTCATTTTGTAGTGTCCGTTTGTTTGTTTGTTTGTACGTACGTACGTATGTTTGTTTGTTTGTGAAAGTAAACCATAATAATAATTAATATTCTGAAACTACATTACTTTGAATAAGTATATTTCATCTTGATCAAATACGGAACAGCATTATCGTGGGGTCTGCATTCGCACTTGACGTCCTTTAAAAAGGATATACAACATTTTACTTTATTGTATTTTATCTTATTTATAACTTTAAAATCCCATCAATTCACTGTTAAGGTCCCCAGATGCCAAAGAGCTTTCTACTCCAATAGCTTCTTTCCTAGAGCTGCCGGCCTTTGGAACTCTCTCCCGGCTCCTTGTTTCCCCGACTGTACCGACATTCAAAAATGTAAAACTAATATGAACAAGCATCTCGCTGCACAGCTCCCAACTTGGGATGAACCCCTAAACTTACACCCTAATTCTCAGTAGCCCCTTACGTCTACAGTGGTAGCTTGTCTTGTTTGGGGTGAACTACATTTTTAAAAAGCACTCAACAGCTCTATCGTTATTTCCATGGTAGGTGCTCGACTGAGCTCTGATCTCTGGTTCCTTCTTGTAAAACATTCACAGCAAGAACTTGTTTTTATTTTACCAGAATGGGGAAAAACTTCCTTTCTTCCTTCGTCAGGTTGAATTTTAACTATCAAAGCCTTTTCGAAAGGGCACACATCAGCACGGGACTGCTTCCCTGCATATTACAACATAATCGTCTTCTAAATTAAATGTAAACAGATTCCTGTAATAATCTGTTCCCACAAGTATTCAAACTTTGTTCAGTCTATTAATCATTCTCTATCCTCTCAGAATCTTCGTCATCTTTCAACTCAGGGGATACTCAACCTTTTTCCCGTTAAGTACTCCCGGAGTTATAAAACCATCTTCTCGAACCTACAATAATGTGACAATGAACATAATGGTAATTTATTGACTAACTCATTATACTACAATAATTCTGCAAATGATATATATATATATATATATATATATATATATATATATATATATATATATATATATATATATATATATATATTTAAATGTTGAATTAAGTTAAAGATAGTTGAATTCTCGTTTAATAATAAATATGTAGTAGTATCGTTTAGTATTAAATAAATATTATTCTTTTTCAAACATTCATTTCCAACATAACAGCTGTTTTGATTTTGACGTGTTTTGGGGGCAGCATCCACCCTGACTCTACGCTCTCATCTCAACATAAGACTCTTTATCTTTTAGTCTTTATTTTGTTTTATTTTATGTGAAATTTTCAAAGTTAAATGTTGCCGATAATATTTACACTTACATTGTCGGCTTTCCTTATCCTCTGCTGAAAAGAGTTTATCTTTGAAAATCCATGGATTAAGGATATGAAGCTCCTTACTCTGAACTGTTGATGTTCTAATAAATATTGTATGTTTACAATTTTTTATTCTCATCTTTCATCTCTAATATATATATATATATATATATATATATATATATATATATATATATATATATATATATATATATATATATATATATATATATATATATATGTCTTCGAACACATTTCAGTACTTCGTTACATAAAGGTTTGAGTGCTCGGTAACACACTCTGAAGTTCAAATCACTAACTTTCTTTGGTCATTTAATTTTTTATTATTAATATAATATATTTACTTTTTTTCTTTTTGAATTATTACTTATATATTGATATATACTTTTTCTAAACCAATAATGAAAGCAACTTTATGATGGCACAGGCACTGAATTTCATAATCCACAACTATAACTATTTAAAATACCTCTTTCATCAGCCATCTAAGTACCCTTAGAAATCTTGTTGTTCGCGAACCCCATGTTGAGAACCCCTGTCTCAACTGACAATCATTTCATCTGATTAATCTTATCCTTAAGTTGCTTTTAACCTTAATAAATGTTAACCATTAGTATTTTTTTTTTAAAGATCAGGCCTCTAAAATACTTTAATTAATCAACAAAAAAGTGCTCACAACTTGGCACCCTAACCCTTAACCCTAACCCTAACCCTAACCCTAACCCTAACTCTAACACTAACCCTAACCCTAACCTCAATCTTAACCCTTAACCCTAATCCCAGACTCATAACTTGGCACCCGAGAAAATTCCAGACCAATAAATCTGAATTTTGGAGACATTTTTTATCTAATGTTTGTTCACCTAAATGATGTATTTTATTTACCTCTTCTCCAGGAGGTTAGACACAAGGTCAAGTGTGGGTTCTGATGAAAGTGTTTCTGTGGAACGAACTGGATTTGAACCCGGCACACCTTAGTTCACGTTGTTAACCACTTAGCCACCGTACCATCCCGAAATGATGTATACTTAGCTGAAATACCCACCCAGGACGGGTTCATATTAATGAGACATGCTTGGTACCTTGATAAGATAAGAAGTGAGAGAGGTTAGATCTACAACCGTGAACTTAGAAAGGTTGTAATTTTGTGGCCTTAAACTCCCATTGAGGGCTTTTATGGTTAAATAACGTTGGCGTACCGGTCTCTGTCAGGTTAATGAAATTATGTGTCGTTAACATTCGAGTTGAAAACGACCATGCTGTAGTCAGTTGGGAAGCAGACCCGTTGAAACTGGTTAGTATTTAGATGGGTGACTATTTGCGAATACCGGGTGATGTAATAATATCAACTGTCGACTACCACAAACCTAGCTAGGCAACAACAGTAAGCTGTTCTTGTTGTATAATTGGAGAGGGTGAAACGAGATCTCGTGAATGACGTCATGACGAGAGTTGAAGAGATAAGGATCTCGTTTGAGGGAGACGTGTAAGTTTCCTAAAAGTCAGCTTAGAAAAAGGTCGGCGATGTTGGAAGTCTTTTAATGACTATGTACAGTTTTACCAGATCCTGGCCAGGTAGGTATAACATCAATAAATCTGTGCACCATAAAACGTGTGTCGTTGTCTTCTTGATAAAATTTTGTTGCGGATCAACACATGTGCGTTTTTTGCTTAAGCGTGAAAGACCAAGGAAAATGCTATTTCAAACTTCAGCGCGACAGAGAAAAGAAAATGCTAATTGAAACTTAAGCATGACAGAGCAAGGAAAATGATATTTTAAACTTAAATGTGACAGACCAATGAAAATGATTTTTCAAGTTTAAGTGTGACAGACCAAGAAACATGTTATTTTAAAGTTAAGTGGGACCATACGACCTACTGACGGACAGAGCCTCTTATCAAGATGTTTGGGCGCATCTAAAAAAAAAGGGGGCAACAAAAAAAGAAGAAAGAAAGAAAAAATGAGGAAGGAAGAAAGAAAGGAAGGATAAAAGTAAGGAAGGAAATACAAAAGAAAAGAAGAAAAGAAGAAAAGAAAAACCTTCATTGTTGCGTAGATTTCATGAATATGATCGTGTCTCCCGTGACCGGTTAGTTGATCTCTGGTCCGACATTTCTCGCTTATCGGATTTGAAATAATTTGCGGGACAAAAGTTGACGCTATCGGTTGACCCTCGGGTCATTCACACGCGTAAATGAAGCAAAGACGATGGCGAAAACTGATTAGCTAATATGTGAAGGATCATGGTTTATGTGATTGTCCAGCATGCATTTGACCGTTAGCACCTGTGGCAATGACCGTCTCATTCGCATTTTCCCACCTCTCTCTCTCATATATATATATATATATATATATATATATATATATATATATATATATATATATATATATATATATACATAATTATTAATGACAATATATGTATTAGTATGAACTATCAGTGCCCTTTTACTTTGCAGTCTCTTTAAAAGATTCAGCTCGATGATTGTCAATTAGTGATAACAAAGCAAATATAAGTCAGGTTCATATTATATTCCAATAAATTACCCTCAAGTGAATTAGAATTTTTATAAATAAATTATAGAACTTATTAACTATTTTAAGAAATATTACTGAATTAAAATTTATAAATGTCAACACAACTTTTAGGATGTACTAGCTCTGAACGAAAAAAAATAAAAATGGCGTATTAGTCGGTTCCCCCACGTATAAGTTTGCTCTTTTCTTGGTTTTTTTGTTTGGTTTCACCCAAAAATGAACCCCTTTAATCCAAGAACTTTTTTCTCTTTGTGAATTTTTTCTGATGATTTTGTAATGTTGCAGAGACGATATTGACATAAAATGTTGTTTGGCTGAAAACAAATGAAACGGACCGTAAAAAATATATGTTATGTTTTTTGGAAATGTGAAAAAATAAAAATAAAAACATGGTTATTGGAATATAATATGAACCTGACTATATATATATATGTGTGTGTGTGTGTGTGTGTGTGTGTGTGTGTGTGTGTGTGTAATATTAAATTATCTTTACCTACGAGTCAAGCTTTTGCTCTCATCAGTGTAGGGAATGATTATCTCAGACGGTCGCAAGGTTCGAACCCCTGTTACAGAGTCAACCAAGATTCCGCAAGCAATCGGCCACGTGACATTGCCACGTCAAGAAGGGAATTTAAGTTCTATTTATGCGAAGGGCGGCACATATAGAAAGACTGACTAGAGATTCAACGGATGTTGTCGGAATATTCCTTCATCAGTGCTAATTATATAAAACAAAGCAAGAACAATAAAAAACTGGACAAGAAAGAAAAGTGATAATATATGTCTTAATTCAGCAGCATTTAGGTCAATATTTTAAGCTGATGATGAATGATTAGAAATACAAACCGTGAAAAGCATAAGATACGTGTATGTTACTACCATGATATAATGAGATCATAGTTCCATTTGGAAAAAGAAAATATGATGTTGATACTGAGTACTGATTGTAATTTAAAAAATATTACAAAAATATTTTATAAAAACAATGATAGTTAAAACATTAGATATCCCTTAGATAAACCCTTTCACTGACAAAATATACCCTCCGTCTACATCCAGCCACTACATAACAAGTAATCCGCTCAAATACAGATATATATATATAAATATTATTTAAAAAATTAATAAAAATAATTTTTGAAAAAAAAATACAAAACTATAAATAAATAGACAAAAAAAAATATTAATCTTAATAAATCCCACTCAAAACCTAACCAATAAAGTATGCCACACAGTTATCCCTAAAATAAACACTTTGGAAGCAGTAAAAAAGACAACACTCATCATAAATAATTAAATTATTTTAAATAAAACTTAATTACAGTTAAGACCCATGTAGTATATTTAACCCTTACTCGGTACTTCCTTCAAATTGGACACGTCAACAATGCACCATTTTAAAGGATGAATTCAGACGCAATCCGCTTTTGTTTTCGTTTTTTTTTTCGGGACAATCTTTAAAATACAAAACTACAAATAAATAAATAAGTAAATAAAACAGCAACTAAAATAAAACGTTTAAAAATACATAACTATAAATAAAATAAATAATAAATAAAATAAAACTCAATGAATAAGATCCAACACATAAAATTGAACCCGATACCTTTTTCAAAGTGAGACTTTAGTAATACACCGTTTAAAACGATGAATTCAAACGCCACCCGCTCTGTTTTCATTTTTCAAGACGCCGAAAATCTCCTACACTCTATAGACGATCTTCAAAATACAACCCTTTTAAAATTAAAATACAAAACTACAAATAAATAATTAAATAAAACACTTAGTAGAATGAAATAAAAACCTTTTTTTAAACATAAAACTATAAATAATGAATAAAATAAAACTCAATGAATCCCAACCAATATACTTTTTCCAAAGTGACACTTCAGTAATACACCGGTTTTAGCGATAGATACAGGCGTCATTTCTCATTGTGTATTTTTAGCTAATTTCAGTACGCTGAAGATTCCCTTGGATATAGACTTTTTTTTAATTTAAAAAGTCAGCCTGTCTGGATGAAACCGCGTTACGATTCTGAAATATATAACATATAGTTTTCAAATAAATTATTTGTATTAGCTCTCACTCTTCTGCGATCGAGCACGTTATTGATTTCTTTTCCATATAATTTGACACCCTATATATATATATCAAGTCAAGTAAAGCCCTCCATTCAGTCTAGAGAGACTATGGACACCCCTGTAAGGGACTGGCTGCGCGTGTAATTGTGAAGCAAGGGTTGCGCAATCTCTAGCAACACCTCTCCTGAGTCGGCACTGCTTGATTCCAATGGCAAGTAGTTCAAGACGACTGGAAACAATGCCGAGATAAGCCGAGGGCACATACAGCACCTGGTATTCCCAAATGGTCACCCATTTAGTATTAGCCAGGCTCGATGTCGCTTAACTTCGGTGTGTCAACGTTATTGTGCCGTGTATATATATATATATATATATATATATATATATATATATATATATATGCACTATGTGTGCGTGTGAATACACTAACTCAGATATGTAATTTTAAAAAAAGTTGCTTCAATCATTTTTTTGCGTTGAAATTCAGAGACAGCGAATTCATTTTTGAACTTCCATTGTATTTTCCTTTGTTGTCAGTTCATCATTTCTTTTTTTTAACTTCCATTGTATTTTCCTTCGTTGTCAGTTCATCATTTCTTTTTTTTAACTTCCATTGTATTTTCCTTCGTTGTCAGTTCATCAATTCTTTTTTTTGAACTTCCATTGTATTTTCCTTCGTTGTCAGTTCATCAATTCTTTTTTTTGAACTTCCATTGTATTTTCCTTCGTTGTCAGTTCATCAATTCTTTTTTTTGAACTTCCATTGTATTTTCCTTCGTTGTCAGTTCATCAATTCTTTTTCCACCATCTTTTTCGTCATTCTACCTTGACGACAACGGTTTAGAAAAAAAAATGCATGTGTTTATTAAATTTTCCCGAATGCAAAATTATATTCAGAATAAACTTCAACAGAAGTAATCCTGTTGCGCTTGGCGTCTACCCCCACCCCCACCCCGCCCTTTAACCGTTAATTTGCTTTGCGTCGCGCACCTACGCCGGAACACAAACTACAGACATGCGCAGTGCGTAGCACAAGATGGATGAACTGTGAAACAGATTTCGATTCGATTTAAGGACAATGACGTCATCGCTCCAATTCATAATTATTTCTTCCTAATTGATCAGCTAAATTTGGAAATAAAAAAAACATATATTCAATTTTTTGATTAATCAAATCAAGGCCCACAAAATATGCAACCATGGCAAGTAAACACGCTATTAATTACTTTGGCTCGAATGGGGTCAAGGTTTGAATAAACAACTGTCCTATTTATGGCAAAACATTGCAAACTATTTTCATGGACGGCGGCACACTTTTTAGGAGAGCCCCCCACCCACTTTTATAACTGTCCCGCCGGTCCTGTTTTTCAATGGTAGCACAGAAATTTATCTGTGCTAAATTTGAAAATAAAAAAATCAATCTATTATTATGCCATGACCGGGTTAATGAACGTTTGTTTCCGTGGTGAACATCCTCCCCCCCCCTGCTGCAGTGTAATAATAGACTGTCCTTTAATCATAAATATTTTTTAATTGCCTATGAACTTTAATTTCTATTAACTATCACTAAAACATTTAATAGCAAGGGAGATTGTGGTGAATATCCTATTCCCCCTCCACTGCTGAATTTGTGGTCAAACGGGTCACATGTTTTTACTAGGTTTATACATTTAGAGCAAAGAAAACTCGATATAGGAACAAAAAGATTGTAAGAGTATTGATTTACTCATCTCCGGGAGTTAGGCACAAGGCCAGTTTTTATCTTACTCCCACAAGTAAGATGTGAGCCAAGGTCGGGTCGGGAAAGTGGGGTTTAAAAATTACCTGGGCAGCCCCGTCGGCATTCCCCGGTAGGGGCGCCTCAGGCAGTAAGCAATAAACTTACACCTCCCCAAAGAGGGGAGGCAAAGCCTGGGAGGGTGGACCTCCTAGAACTGCACAGGACAAACCCATAGACCGGCGTAAATGAAGCCCCTAAGGTAAAGACAATACCAGTCTATGGGGTGCAGTATCCATCGGAACAGATACTACATTTTGATCTTAGCCAAAAGGCCAAGAACACAATTAATGTAAGAGTAAAGAAAATTATTATTTTGGTGGCTTTTATTCTTTTACCAGTGGTTGCAACGATGAAAAGGATAATAGCGCCAAAATAATGCGTGGCAACAAACATAAACATTTCAAAGAGGTTTTGTATTATATATATATATATATATATATATATATATATATATATATATATATATATATATATATATATAAAAAGAGAGAGAGAGATGGGAGAGGAGAGAGTGTGAAAAAATAATAATATAAAAATATTTTTATATAGTTACAGTTAAATTCGTATACAAAATCCCGAGGAAGGAAGCGACCGAACATTCAGTTTCGAAGACATTTTTAAAAAAACATTTCGTATTCCTATACGTCAAAAAATAAGAAATAAATACAAAAATATAAACATTTATATATTTTACACTAATTATATATATATATATATATATATATATGCATATATACATTTACATATTTATATGTATAATATATATATATATATATTTTATATATATATACACACATGTATAATATATATATATATATTTTATATATATATACACACATGTATATATGTGTATATATATGCATATATATACATATATATATGTGTATATAATATATATACATATATATATACATGTATATATATGTATATATATATACTTTTATATATAAATATATATATAAATATATTTTGTATAATTAGGCAACATTCCTTCTTTTATGGATATCTGGTTGAACAGGAGTGCCAACTTCTGTTTATTCCTTTTGTGATTCAATCTTTCTATTCGTCGAACAATAGATCTTGTACTATTAACCAAGAAGTGTAGGAAATCTCCATATTTGACGCAAACGTTTTCGACCATCATTGGTCGTCTTCAAGCGGATGATTGATCAATGCAAAATAAAATTGGTGAATTTATTTAAGAAGACGTTTCCATGTGATTAAAAACATTAAAAACATTCAACATCATTTCAGCACGCCTTCGCATTCCTCATAACGGACATGGTTGATGTTGTTTTTTTTTAATTGAATGAACAATGCTTCCATTATGGGGAGGCGAATACCGCAAAATGACACAGTCAGGATGGATGTACAACCGGTTAAGATATTTTTTAAATTATCTTTGGAGATGTTATGTGGTGTAAGGTGTTTGTAAATGGAGCTTTGAGGGGAGGTCAGATGGCAAGTTAATCGACGTGAAATACTGGTTCTAGTCATGCCAATATATGTGCTGTTGGCGGAGACACATTCTCCGATAGAACATTTAAACATTTAAATATATATATATATATATATATATATATATATATATATATATATATATATATTAATAATGGAGATTATGTATCTGTCTGTCTGTCTATCTGTGTGTCTTAAGCCGAAACTCCATCAGAGTAATATTACTATTTACGTCTTTATTAAGTCTGACAGCTTCTTTATATACTACTACAAATACCGCCGTAAACACTATGCGCATTTCTCAATTTACATAATTAATTGTTTTTAAACTTCTAATAAATTAGTATTCGCAAATATACACTCATGATTGTTTTCTTTAGATTTCTACATGTATTTACGCTATTTTTCTCGCTAATAATCTAACTTATAATTATTTATGTTATTATTTATATATATATGAAATGAGTTACGCAGTTAATCTACCTATTGCGAAACTGATTGAACAGCCAGCGTTACTCCATTGAATCGGTTACCTCCCTATGATTATTCAGTATGGACGCAGGACGGGCGCGTTATTTCAAATGTAAACAAAACGCTGGCATTTACCGTGTTACTTTTATACTGATTTTTTTATTACAACGTTCTGAGTTTGTTTATTTTCTTTATCCTATTAGCCATCATGTTTTAAAACACAAATTTATTGAATCAAATAGTTTAATTAAAATAATAATTGATTTAAAAATTACTATTTAAAAAAACACACACATTCTAATGAATTTAATTTAGGTAAACTTTTCCTCGAGAGCATTTACATAACTAATCGTGTTCGCTGTATTTGATTTTTTTACTGTTTTATTTTAGGTACAGCTTTTCTCCGATTTGAAAAACTTCCAATATTATCATTTTTTAAGTGTGTTTAGGATTTCGGCTTTACCTTTTACGCCGTAAAGCTTTCACTTACAAACTGTTTTTATTATCAATGTCTAACCACCCAAGAAATATGACTGGGGTTCCATCGGTTTACGGGTGAGCGTTCATTTCTGACGCGTACCCTAGCAAAAATAACCCATATACACATGTGTTTCATTCCAAACCTGCAATCATCAGTATGGGAGGAGACAATCCCTGTCGACCCCCAATACTAAAGTCATACTTGTTCAGTAGTCAGAGCGCGTACCGATGTGTCCACCACGCATTGCCTAGAAATGAGAAAGTAAATTAACACCTAAATGGCAAATTCAGCGGCCATATTAGCTAGTCATCAAGTGATCTCAATAGGCGAGGCGTACAGTATCGCATTACACTATAAATAACGGCTTGTTGTTAATTTACTAAAAGTTCTAAATCTAGCGAGATCTTTGAATAATTATTATAAATAATATTTATGAAATCAACCTATATACAAATGTGTTTTATGCTAAATCTGCAATCATCAGTATGGGATGAGACAATCCCTGCCGATCAAACAGTTCGAACCCAATACTAAAATCATATTTGACTCAGTAGTCGGAGCGCGTACAGATGTATCCATCACGCATTGCCTAGAAATGAGAAAGCAAATTAACGTCTAGATGGCAAATTTAGCGGACATATTAGCAAGTCGTCAATAGAACTTATAATTTAAATATATATTTTTGAAAAATGAACCAAAACTTTAGTAAAACTGTTCAAAGGTAAAAGCTCGATGTATTTTAACATTTAACAGTAGAGCATGTACAAGCAAACAATGGTGTGTTGAATTTTAATTACCAAGTCTTTATTCATTTTCTATTACCGAAATTCAAAACAATTCAGTGTAACTTGACAATTGTTTCGCGCACAAACAAACAATCGATAATAAACATGTAATTACCAGCATCTCTATTTTATGCAGCTCATCCGAAGACCAAAAATCGCCTCCGGAAAAAGTCTCGAACAAAAAATATACAATAACCTATTTACATACATCTTACATAGAACTTAGTTCTTCAAACAGAAACCAGGGTTTTGTTATAGTCAAGCAGCCATCTTGAATTTATAATTCAGAGTCAAGAAAAATATGTTAAACATTTGTAACAGTGCAAGTCGGATCATCTTATATTTAATAAAGTGTATGAAGAAAATTCTATTTCAAATGTCAAAAAGCAATTTATAAGGATATCACTTAGTTTAGATGAGATAAAATTCTTTCAAACCGAGAGTTACGAAAGTTGGGTACCTACATCGAGCCTAGATATATCTTAAAAGCTGTTATTTGCTAACGTCATACGGTATTGTAATCTCATTTACTGGTTACGTTCCATCATTTAATAAGCAATCAATCAATAATTAATAATTAATCAATATTATCTATATTAATCTATATTAAGAAATAAAATAACAAAGTATGATTATATCTGGATTTTAATCTTCGTAAGAGAACATACAAGTGGTGCAAAACTGTTCTGTTCCAGGAATTCATTCTTCTAGTATATATATGTATGTATGTATGTATGTATGTATGTATGTATGTATGTATGTATGTATATATCTTATCTTATGTATATATCTTATCTTATGTATATATGTATATATATATATATATATATATATATATCTTATCTTTCTGTTTTTGCTGGAGATGGGGCATCCTACCGGATGCCAGACATTCACCGGCTATTTCAGACACTCCATCCTTAAGATCTTTTTAAGATTCTAACCGTCCCTTTAAGTGCAGTTGTTTGTATTTCTCTTGCACTCGGTTCACCGGGTATACTCGCCAGATAGCTTTTAAAATTCTTTTTCATTAGTCCTGTTGCTCCTATAATTACTGGTATGATGGAGATTTTCCTAAGATTTCAGTTTCTTTTAATGTTGTACACAAGACCTGGGTATTTCGTAATCTTTTCCCTTTCTGCTCTGTTCAATCTTGCATCATTAGGGACACTGACTTCAACTAGGGTTGCTACTTTCTCCCTTTTGTCCAATATTACGATATCAGGTTTAACAGCTCCGTTTTCTAGATATGAAGCTGTAGGGATTGCATAGTCATGGTGGATGATGTATAAATTATTTCCAACTGTTCTTTCTGGTATATGCTCCCAGGACTTATTCAACTTTTTACAAATAGTCCAGTGAAGATATTTATACACTCCGTTGTGTCGCATTGTATAATAGCCATCCCCCAGGAGAACCGTAAAACTGGATGTCAGGTGGCTCACACTCTCTACTTCTGTGTGGCAGAACCTGTACTTGTTATTGTTGCTGAGACCACTCATCTTTTTAAAGGCATTGGTCATCAAGCCTTGAGCTTGAGCAGCCATTATCATTCCATCCTGATCATAGTGGAGAGATCCTCTTTTAAGCTTTTTCTCCCGTGTGTGTGTCTGTAAATTCATTTAAATTCGCACAAAAGTTAGGCTAAAAGCTGAATAGTATATACATTACTAAATATCCTAGTGTTTAACTAAAATTCTCCCTTGACCCTCAAACGTTGAGTGAGTAAAGAAGTTAAGAACATTAATTTTCCTTTCTCCAATTGACCAGTTAGCTATGTTATAGAATATCTTTCTTGTAGCCTCTTTTTCCAGGACAAGAATTCATCTAGTCTGGTGGAGTATCAAGCTAAGTGCTATTACTTAAGGTAACATTATTTGAAGAAGGTGCACCATGCCTTGTATGAACCAGTATACAGCCGTGTCGAATGGATATTATTTGGGCTTCGAATACTATGTTATTTTTAATATTTGGTCAGGGTTTACTTGTAGGGGGCGGTATCCTCATGTCAGGTTGTCCTGACAAACCATTGTACAGAGAGACTGAAGAACTCGATGATGGTGTCTAGTAGGTAAGTCAGGTTCATTTTGTATTCCAGTAACTATGTTTTTTTTTGTTTGTTTTTTCATATTTCCCAAAAATAATACATTTCTGTGAGATGCATTGTTTACGGTTCGTTTCATTTGCAGAAATGTTATATTTTTTTGAAATGTGAAAAACTAACAATAAAAATAAAAAAATAAAAACATGATTATTGGAATTTAAAATGAACCTGACTTATATATGCTCTGTTCTTACTGATTGACAATCATTGAGCTGAATCTTTTAAAGAGACTGCTAATTAAAAGGCACTGATAGTATATGCTAATACATATATTGTCATAATTAATTATATATATATATATTAATATATATATATATATATATACATATGTATATATATATATATATATATGTTTATATACATATACACACATATATATATGTATATATACATATATACATATATGTATATTATATATATATATATATATATATATATATTTGTAAAAATACAATCTTTATTATGTCCTTAGTTATTCAAAACAAACTGTTTTCAAATAAAATAAATTTATTTTCCTTCCTTAAGTCATGGCTTTTCAAAGAATGAAATCTTATCATCAGAGGAATACAAAGAGATAAATTGGTAAGGGAATTACCAATTTATCTTTTTGTATTCCTCTGATGATTAGATTCGATTCTTCAAAAAGCCATGAATTAAGGAAGGAAAACAAATCTCTTGTTTTGAACAATTGAGGGCGTAATAGATTTTGTATTTTACAATCTTTATTCTCATCTTTTAATATCTCTCTCTCTCTCTCTCTCTCTCTCTCTATATATATATATATATATATATATATATATATATATATATATATATATATATGGTACACGTATTGTAGATGTAAATCCTTTGAAACTCCAGTGTTTATAAAAAGTGCTCAATAACAAGTAGAGCTGTTCTTAAGTATATTTTTTTATTTATGCAAACATTATTGGTTAGACCAAAGAAAACAGAAAAGTCTGTCTTCTTTGGTTTGAAGAGGTTGACTCTCTGTGAAGAGTACAACCGAAACATGTATGCACATATGTAACCAATAAATTTGTACAAATAAACATTGATACTATATATATATATATATATATATATATATATATATATATATATATATATATATATATATATATATATATAGGCAAACATTATTAAATAACACGGAGTGGTTTTGTTTGATGCGACTTTTTTTATTTTTTCAATTTTCCGAATTGTCTATCTAATGTTTCGGTCAAATTGATATAAATATGATCCATGGCTTTCTTGTTCCATTCTTTTTTCTTTTTTGCAAGTACTTTCGATTTGAATCGTCAAATCATCTTCAGGCGGTATTAGTTTTAGTGTCTTTACTGTTGTGCTCATTTTTTGAATTATAACGGCAAGTAGTTTATATTTGAAAACGCGTCTGTAAAGTTGAAATGTACATGAGAGCGTGATGGCGTTCTACACATACGAAAGATTTAAAGTTTGACTGTTTAAACCGTTAAGAAATTGATGACGTTAAATAAAGTGCATACAATTCAAACGCATAACTACCTAATGGCTAAGAATTTGGTAATGTTAATTATTATGCTAGACACTTTAAAATGTTGCGACTAGTTTCATAATTGACATTATTAATTGTGGGATGTTTAGTTTTTATGTAGAGGGCTTCGAGTATTTTTAATTTTTTGATATTGGTATCATGGTGTATTATTTTGGTATTGTTAACAAGGATGTTTCTATATTGGGAGGGGGTGCAATTATATTTTTTTAGGTGTTGGCATATAGAGCTAGTGTCGGAGAGATATAGGGTGAGTCTTCGGGATAGTGTTGTGGAAGTGAAACCTATGTAAGAATTAGTTTTTTTAACAAAACCACTCCGTGTTATTTAATAATGTTTGCCTAAATGAAAATATGCTGCCTAAATACACACACACACAATATATATATATATATATATATATATATATATATATATATATATATATATATATATATATATATATATATATATTTATGGGTCATGTAAGCAATATTTTGCCATATTTCACATGCACAGCCTAAAGAATTATACTTTTGTTCGATCGTTGATTTTCTGAGACGTTTCTTCCTTTCAGTCGTTTCGCATTTTTCTACAGAAATTTGTGCGTGCTCTCATCACATAGGAGGAAGAATTGGGGACTTTTATGATTCCAATCTATTTACGGCAATGATTTCTTAGAAAAAAGGGTGGCATTGGAATTCAATGGCTGGATTCAGTTCTATGGAATTGGTCTTAGAATTCCAATGTTGGAATGGTATTTGATTTGCAGCCTTTTCTCGGCGGTATACCAAGAGAACGGCACGTTTCAATATATCGACAGTCGTTTATTTTTCTCATATATATATATATATATATATATATATATATATATATAAAGAGGTGTACTAAAAGCGAACTTTTAGGAAAGGTAAAACCCTATTGTGAAGAGTATGCAGCTCAATATCCAGGATAGAGCACCCCCAATAATAAATAGTGCTCATGGGCCAAATAGTGCTCATGGGCCAACTCACATTTCCCCCATATCCGCTCCACCCCACTTCTCCAATCAACTTTCCTCGCATAACTTGGATCTCCAAACCCAAATCTCTTCTAATACCATTAGTAATCTCAATGCAACTATAGCACCACCCTTCAAGATACACACATATATTGGGGCGTCCTCTTTCCCCATAAAGACCCGGATCTCAAACCATATATATTCCTTTAAAAATAGCAGCGATAACAGCACAGGCACTTCACTTTCCAATCTAATTAGAAACCTCAATCTCAAAAATACTCCCTATTCACTTCACTGGTCAATACTTAAAAAGTCCAAATCATATACCCCTGGAGCATCCCATTGCCAACTTTGTACTCTGGAAACCTTTATGATAGCTACTGCTACTAAATCTAAAAATATTATTAATTCTAAGAATGAACTTATCTCCAGTTGCAGGCATAAACGTAAATTCAGGTATAGCAACCATAATAATCTCCCTGACACCCCTCCCCCATTTGATTAAATACCCTCCCTTCATCTCGGATTTTCCCTCCTTACATCTCGAAACCCCTTTATGATAGTTCTAATTCCTGTTTGTTCTTTAATCTCTACTTATATCTCCCTCATCCCTTTAACCTTCTCTTAACTTAATAAAATTACCCATAAACTTCGTTAGCTTCGCATTTCCCTTAGTTTTAACACCTTTCTTCCATTACCCCCTAAATCTTTCCACTTAACCCCCTTAACTGTATAACTTTATTTCGCTTCCCATTTTCTTTCCCGTTTAACTTCTTTTAATGCATTCGTCCGCTTCCCTTCAACTCTTCCATTCTTCATTCTTTTCCCTTTCAACGTGATAACTAACCCACTCTATTCATATTATCCTAGCCCTTTCATTTACTTGTTGATTAGCCTTATCTACTCATTATCCCATTTACACACCTCGATTTCGAACTCCTTACTGCTTCCACTGTGCACTCTAATTATTCTTCCCCTCCTGTTTTTATTTCTTCTCACTTTTTTAATAGCCTCAATTATTTCCCCCCTTGTTTTACCTCGCCCTTCGCATATTCTCTCTCAAACTACTCAACCCCCTTCCCGCCCTAGCTCTACATCTTTTAACCCCTATAGTATTTACTTGTAACTGCGATCTCCACTCTCCTTCTGGCTTAATCCTTTGTCACTTTTTTAACCTAGTATATCTCTTTCCCCTTCCAGCCTTCACTAACCTATTTTAACAATTTTCTTAATTAACATCCATATAAATTTTTTTTAAATAAAATTTCAAAGTTTATATTTTCCCATATCTATTTGAACTAGCATCCCGTAACTGCTTATTTACTAACCCATCATCTTTTCCACCTTGGAGACTCCCATTCCGGATATCCTCTCTAGGTCTTGTTTTTTAATCTTAGTCTTATTTTAATTTTCATTCTTGAGCTCCAATCTTATCGACTTTTCCCTCATTCTATTATTAGTATCTTATTTTTAATTTTTTAATTTTTTAATTTTTTATTTTATTTTTTTTATTCTTTCGGTCAATCCTCAATTTTCCCTGCGAGCTCAAGACTAATCTTATCTATTTTTCATTCTTTATTCTTCTATTTTCTTATTTCTACTTTTTATACTATTTTTATCTCTATTTTTTATCTTTACTCTTTTAATCTTTAACTCATTCTCCTAGTCCTACCCTTCATATATATTTAGCCTCATTGTTTATTTCTAAGGTCATTTGATTAAACTTCTAAACCCCCGAACTCTGTTCTTATACATATTCTGATATTTTAACCCCTTATCCTAACATTTGTTAACTTACCCCCACTCCTTTCTTCCCCTTTTCTAGTTGAATCCTAATTTCAACTTTGTTTCACCCCCCACTTTCACACTCTTAGTTTTATCCGCATTCCTTCACCGCATCGCTCCCTTTCTCCTCCCCCCTCTCTTTCCTCGTACCCGTCCCTTTCTCCTCCTACATACCACTTACCCGTTTCCTCCCTTGCCCACTGGTCGCATATTATACTCTCCTTTTCACTGTCTTTGCTTTTCTTCATTTATAGCCGGCTTTCTCAACTGGGCAGACTTTAAATATTCTCACTGCCCCTTTTTCCACTTTAAAACACTTTCCATTTGTCATCTCTGCCCGGGAAGTCTCTTTAATGGCGAATATTTTACATCTTAATCTCCTCTGACGCCTGCCTGCATCTTCGAATGTACCTCTTATTGGACTTTTTACCCTTCCTGGATTTTCTATTTTCGCCGTACCTGAAGTTGTGGCTTCTTGGAATTTAACTTTGAAACCTCTCTCATTACTTCTCGTGCCTCTAACGACCGACCTATCTACATCGTATCCTCTCCATTGGACTCTTCGACACCGGACCTTTTGGCAATCGGACATTTGCTTGCACCCTGGCACAGTTTTGCCCTACGTTTCCTTCCCTACAACTTTTATTTTTTTATTTTTTTCATTTTTTCAAATTTTAAATCTTGGCCATTGCCAACTTATCTATCCCAGCGACTTCCTCTGATGATAAGATTTTGATCTTTGAAAAGCCTGGCTTAAGGAAAATTTAACTTGAATAAATTGCCTTTTTTGCGGAATGTACCTTGCTTTGAACTTTTGAATTGAATTTTGATTTGGCTTTTGCTTTCTCTAATTCCTTTCCACTCTCCTTCATTTCTACCTGCTCTATCCTGGATATTGAGCTGCATACTCTTCACAATAGGGTTTTACCTTTCCTAAAAGTTCGCTTTTAGTACACCTCTTTATTTTAAGCTCCTACTTAGTTGAGCTTTTTCCTCCTATTTGTGATATGTTCAACAAGGAATTCCTCCCGCTTTCGGCAAAAAATATACCCATTCCCTCAAATGAAACTTATATCTGCAAGCTTATCCAATCTGTGAAGAAGTTCATCACTAACGTTAGATGGAAAGCATTTCACCATGACATGAACCACAAAACTTCCTCCCACCATACTGACTCCAGCAATTCCTCACTTTCTACCCACTCTGGATCTACACTACCTATGAACTCCTCTAGGGAACTGAAGAAATTGGAAAAATCAGCTGCCTCCAGGTACGGTCTCAAAACCTCCTCCTTCCCTAAACAAAATGAACACCTCAATAATTTCGAAAATGACCTATTTGACCTCATTAGTCGCATTAAATTCAAAAGACACAATAAACACCTCAATCCCATCATCAAAAAAATCAACAAGTTTACTAACAATATTAAGAAACACCCAGATATAATTGTCCCAGCGGATAAAACTAAGAATTTTTACAAACTGAAATATAGTCAATACAAATCCTTAATCTACAAAAAATTAAATAAATCTTACAAAAGCACATCTTACGATACCCTGGCTAGTATAAACAATGAGGCTAAATCCATACTAACATCTTTGAATGTCCTCAACTACGCAGAAATTTTAACCCCCGCAATACCTAGATTTACTTTGAAGGACCACAAAAATAATTTCCAAGAAAACCCTACCATCAGACTAATATGCCCCTCTAAATCCGACCTAGGCATCATAAGCAAGAAAATCTTGGATAGAATTATCCCTACTTTGAAAGAAAAAATTCGTTACACTCTTTGGCAATCCTCTGATGAGGTTACTACCTGGTTCCTTAACCTCATTGATAAGTCTAAACCTAACTTGAATTTCATAACTTTCGACATTAATAATTATTACCAATCCATTTCCCCTATCTTACTTAACAAAGCATTAATCTTCGCCAAAAATAATTCTGACATTACTGACATAGAGATTAAACTAATAATATTAGCCAGAAGATCCCTACTAGAATTTGATAATAAGCTTTGGACTAGGAAGGACACCCCCAATAACTTTGACATTACCATGGGGGCCTCAGACTCTGCCCAGGTCACTGACCTGGTAGGTTTGTACTTGATGAGAGAATTGGGGTTTAATTTTGGACACTTACAGGGTGGGTTGTATAGGGACGATGCCCTGTTTGTATCTGGGGAGAGATCGAGACAATATAACAACACTATCAAAAACCTGCATAACTTCTTTAAAAACTTTGGTTTGACTATTACGTTGGAACCTGAGAAAAGAATATCCAACTTTCTTGACCTTACATTAGATCTTAACTCGGGAACCTTCAGCCCATACCATAAACCTAACTTAACCCTTTTCTACGTACATAGCCTATCTAACCACCCTAAATCCATCATAAACTCAATTGTCCCCTCAGTATCTAATAGAATCTCTAAGCTATCTGCGAATAAATCTATCTTCGACCAAAATTCTAGCTTTTACAATAATGCTTTGCTTAACTCAGGCTACAATCACAAAATTAAATATAACTGCAACCCCCTTACTCAAGTTAACAAATCTTCAGGCATTATTACTCACAACATGACCACACACAGAAATAAAAAGTTTAACTCATCAACACCTAAGATAATCAAAACACACTCTAATAAGCCCATAGGAACTAAAGATATTGATAATCGGGTAGACCCACATTCGCATAAACAAAGAAAAAAACTTAGAAGAAAGAATAACATTTGGTTTAATCCGCCTTTCAGCAGTAATGTTAAAACCAATATACCTAAAGAATTTTTCCAAATCTTAGACAGATCTTTTAAGCATCCCCACAGATATAGCACTATCCTTAACAAAAATTCTATTAAAATATCATACTCTACGATGCCCAATATTGAACAAACTATCATAACCTCTAACAATAGGAAAATCAAACATATCCAACAGCAACCACCCACCACATCCCTCACCACTTGTAACTGCCGTAAACCTAGAGATTGTCCCCTTAACAACAACTGTGTACAGAAGGACGTAATATACGCTTGTACTGTTAAACAATTTCCTCGCTCCACCAATGTTGTGAGTAATCACAGCTCCCACACTCCACCCGAACTCCGGATCTCCCCGCAACCCCAATCCGCTTCTACTCTAAACTCCCGCTTATACAGCCATACCTCTAACCAAGCACCCCCAATAATAAATAGTGCTCATGGGCCAACTCACATTTCCCCCATATCCGCTCCACCCCACTTCTCCAATCAACTTTCCTCGCATAACTTGGATCTCCAAACCCAAATCTCTTCTAATACCATTAGTAATCTCAATGCAACTATAGCACCACCCTTCAAGATACACACATATATTGGGGCGTCCTCTTTCCCCATAAAGACCCGGATCTCAAACCATATATATTCCTTTAAAAATAGCAGCGATAACAGCACAGGCACTTCACTTTCCAATCTAATTAGAAACCTCAATCTCAAAAATACTCCCTATTCACTTCACTGGTCAATACTTAAAAAGTCCAAATCATATACCCCTGGAGCATCCCATTGCCAACTTTGTACTCTGGAAACCTTTATGATAGCTACTGCTACTAAATCTAAAAATATTATTAATTCTAAGAATGAACTTATCTCCAGTTGCAGGCATAAACGTAAATTCAGGTATAGCAACCATAATAATCTCCCTGACACCCCTCCCCCATTTGATTAAATACCCTCCCTTCATCTCGGATTTTCCCTCCTTACATCTCGAAACCCCTTTATGATAGTTCTAATTCCTGTTTGTTCTTTAATCTCTACTTATATCTCCCTCATCCCTTTAACCTTCTCTTAACTTAATAAAATTACCCATAAACTTCGTTAGCTTCGCATTTCCCTTAGTTTTAACACCTTTCTTCCATTACCCCCTAAATCTTTCCACTTAACCCCCTTAACTGTATAACTTTATTTGGCTTCCCATTTTCTTTCCCGTTTAACTTCTTTTAATGCATTCGTCCGCTTCCCTTCAACTCTTCCATTCTTCATTCTTTTCCCTTTCAACGTGATAACTAACCCACTCTATTCATATTATCCTAGCCCTTTCATTTACTTGTTGATTAGCCTTATCTACTCATTATCCCATTTACACACCTCGATTTCGAACTCCTTACTGCTTCCACTGTGCACTCTAATTATTCTTCCCCTCCTGTTTTTATTTCTTCTCACTTTTTTAATAGCCTCAATTATTTCCCCCCTTGTTTTACCTCGCCCTTCGCATATTCTCTCTCAAACTACTCAACCCCCTTCCCGCCCTAGCTCTACATCTTTTAACCCCTATAGTATTTACTTGTAACTGCGATCTCCACTCTCCTTCTGGCTTAATCCTTTGTCACTTTTTTAACCTAGTATATCTCTTTCCCCTTCCAGCCTTCACTAACCTATTTTAACAATTTTCTTAATTAACATCCATATAAATTTTTTTTAAATAAAATTTCAAAGTTTATATTTTCCCATATCTATTTGAACTAGCATCCCGTAACTGCTTATTTACTAACCCATCATCTTTTCCACCTTGGAGACTCCCATTCCGGATATCCTCTCTAGGTCTTGTTTTTTAATCTTAGTCTTATTTTAATTTTCATTCTTGAGCTCCAATCTTATCGACTTTTCCCTCATTCTATTATTAGTATCTTATTTTTAATTTTTTAATTTTTTAATTTTTTATTTTATTTTTTTTATTCTTTCGGTCAATCCTCAATTTTCCCTGCGAGCTCAAGACTAATCTTATCTATTTTTCATTCTTTATTCTTCTATTTTCTTATTTCTACTTTTTATACTATTTTTATCTCTATTTTTTATCTTTACTCTTTTAATCTTTAACTCATTCTCCTAGTCCTACCCTTCATATATATTTAGCCTCATTGTTTATTTCTAAGGTCATTTGATTAAACTTCTAAACCCCCGAACTCTGTTCTTATACATATTCTGATATTTTAACCCCTTATCCTAACATTTGTTAACTTACCCCCACTCCTTTCTTCCCCTTTTCTAGTTGAATCCTAATTTCAACTTTGTTTCACCCCCCACTTTCACACTCTTAGTTTTATCCGCATTCCTTCACCGCATCGCTCCCTTTCTCCTCCCCCCTCTCTTTCCTCGTACCCGTCCCTTTCTCCTCCTACATACCACTTACCCGTTTCCTCCCTTGCCCACTGGTCGCATATTATACTCTCCTTTTCACTGTCTTTGCTTTTCTTCATTTATAGCCGGCTTTCTCAACTGGGCAGACTTTAAATATTCTCACTGCCCCTTTTTCCACTTTAAAACACTTTCCATTTGTCATCTCTGCCCGGGAAGTCTCTTTAATGGCGAATATTTTACATCTTAATCTCCTCTGACGCCTGCCTGCATCTTCGAATGTACCTCTTATTGGACTTTTTACCCTTCCTGGATTTTCTATTTTCGCCGTACCTGAAGTTGTGGCTTCTTGGAATTTAACTTTGAAACCTCTCTCATTACTTCTCGTGCCTCTAACGACCGACCTATCTACATCGTATCCTCTCCATTGGACTCTTCGACACCGGACCTTTTGGCAATCGGACATTTGCTTGCACCCTGGCACAGTTTTGCCCTACGTTTCCTTCCCTACAACTTTTATTTTTTTATTTTTTTCATTTTTTCAAATTTTAAATCTTGGCCATTGCCAACTTATCTATCCCAGCGACTTCCTCTGATGATAAGATTTTGATCTTTGAAAAGCCTGGCTTAAGGAAAATTTAACTTGAATAAATTGCCTTTTTTGCGGAATGTACCTTGCTTTGAACTTTTGAATTGAATTTTGATTTGGCTTTTGCTTTCTCTAATTCCTTTCCACTCTCCTTCATATATATATATATATATATATATATATATATATATATATATAAAATACAGAAATGCAATGTAACATCTGTATCATCGGTTTCAAAGGAGGTTAATCCCGATTATCTTCAGTTGAGGAACATTTTAGAAATGTTTATCAGCTGACGATAATCGGGATTAACCTCCCGCTTTGAAACCGACGGTACTGATGTTACATTGAATTTCTGTATTTCATAAATAAATATTTACGCTTTTAATCCTTCGATATATCGGATTTCTTAACTAATCGAGCACTCTGCTGGGTTTTTCCTGCCTTACCACATATTACTTATATATATATATATACTTAGTTGAGCTTTTTCCTCCTATTTGTGATATGTTCAACAAGGAATTCCTCCCGCTTTCGGCAAAAAATATACCCATTCCCTCAAATGAAACCTATATCTGCAAGCTTATCCAATCTGTGAAGAAGTTCATCACTAACGTTAGATGGAAAGCATTTCACCATGACATGAACCACAAAACCTCCTCCCACCAAACTGACTCCAGCAATTCCTCACTCTCTACCCACTTTGGATCTACACTACCTATGAACTCCTCTAGGGAACTGAAGAAATTGGAAAAATTAGCTGCCTCCAGGTACGGTCTCAAAACCTCCTCCTTCCCCAGACAAAATGAACACCTCAATAATTTCGAAAATGACCTATTTGACCTCATTAGTCGCATTAAATTCAAAAGACACAATAAACACCTCAATCCCATCATCAAAAAAATCAACAAGTTTACTAACAATATTAAGAAACACCCAGATATAATTGTCCCAGCGGATAAAACTAAGAATTTTTACAAACTGAAATATAGTCAATACAAATCCTTAATCTACAAAGAATTAAATAAATCTTACAAAAGCACATCTTACGATACCCTGGCTAGTATAAACAATGAGGCTAAATCCATACTAACATCTTTGAATGTCCTCAACTACGCAGAAATTTTAACCCCTGCAATACCTAGATTTACTTTGAAGGACCACAAAAATAATTTCCAAGAAAACCCTACCATCAGACTAATATGCCCCTCTAAATCCGACCTAGGCATCATAAGCAAGAAAATCTTGGATAGAATTATCCCTACCTTGAAGGAAAAAATTCGTTACACTCTTTGGCAATCCTCTGATGAGGTTACTACCTGGTTCCTTAACCTCATTGATAAGTCTAAACCTAACTTGAACTTCATAACATTCGACATTAATAATTATTACCAATCCATTTCCCCTATCTTACTTAACAAAGCATTAATCTTCGCCAAAAATAATTCTGACATTACTGACATAGAGATTAAACTAATAATATTAGCCAGAAGATCCCTACTAGAATTTGATAATAAGCTTTGGACTAGGAAGGACACCCCCAATAACTTTGACATTACCATGGGGGCCTCAGACTCTGCCCAGGTCACTGACCTGGTAGGTTTGTACTTGATGAGAGAATTGGGGTTTAATTTTGGACACTTACAAGGTGGGTTGTATAGGGACGATGCCCTGTTTGTATCTGGGGAGAGATCGAGACAATATAACAACACTATCAAAAACCTGCATAACTTCTTTAAAAACTTTGGTTTGACCATTACAGTGGAACCTGAGAAAAGAATATCCAACTTTCTTGACCTTACATTAGATCTTAACTCGGAAACCTTCTGCCCATACCATAAACCTAACTTAACCCTTTTCTACGTACATAGCCTATCTAACCACCCTAAATCCATCATAAACTCAATAGTCCCCTCAGTATCTAATAGAATCTCTAAGCTATCTGCGAATAAATCTATCTTCGATCAAAATTCTAGCTTTTACAATAATGCTTTGCTTAACTCAGGCTACAATCACAAAATTAAATATAACTGCAACCCCCTTACTCAAGTTAACAAATCTTCAGGCATTATTACTCACAACATGACCACACACAGAAATAAAAAGTTTAACTCATCAGCACCTAAGATAATCAAAACACACTCTAATAAGCCCATAGGAACTAAAGATATTGATAATCGGGTAGACCCACATTCGCATAAACAAAGAAAAAAACTTAGAAGAAAGAATAACATTTGGTTTAATCCGCCTTTCAGCAGTAATGTTAAAACCAATATACCTAAAGAATTTTTCCAAATCTTAGACAGATCTTTTAAGCATCCCCACAGATATAGCACTATCCTTAACAAAAATTCTATTAAAATATCATACTCTACTATGCCCAATATTGAACAAACTATCATAACCTCTAACAATAGGAAAATCAAACATATCCAACAGCAACCACCCACCACATCCCTCACCACTTGTAACTGCCGTAAACCTAGAGATTGTCCCCTTAACAACAACTGTGTACAGAAGGACGTAATATACGCTTGTACTGTTAAACAATTCCCTCGCTCCACCAATGTTGTGAGTAATCACAGTTCCCATTCTCCACCCGAACTCCGGATCTTCCCGCAACCCCAATCCGCTTCTACTCTAAACTCCCGCTTATACAGCCATACCTCTAACCAAGCACCCCCAATAATAAATAGTGCTCATGGGCCAACTTACATTTCCCCCATATCCGCTCCACCCCACTTCTCCAAACAACTTTCCTCGCATAACTTGGATCTCCAAACCCAAATCTCTTCTAATACCATTAGTAATCTCAATGCAACTATAGCACCACCCTTCAAGATACACACATATATTGGGGCGTCCTCTTTCCCCATAAAGACCCGGATCTCTAACCATATATATTCCTTTAAAAATAGCAGCGATAACAGCACAGGCACTTCACTTTCCAATCTAATTAGAAACCTCAATCTCAAAAATACTCCCTATTCACTTCACTGGTCAATACTTAAAAAGTCCAAATCTTATACCCCTGGAGCATCCCATTGCCAACTTTGTACTCTGGAAACCTTTATGATAGCTACTGCTACTAAATCTAAAAATATTATTAATTCTAAGAATGAACTTATCTCCAGTTGCAGGCATAAACGTAAATTCAGGTATAGCAACCATAATAATCCCCCAGATACCCCTCCCCCATTTGATTAAATACCCTCCCTTCATCTCGGATTTTCCCTCCTTACATCTCGAAACCCCTTTCTGATAGTTCTAATTCCTGTTGTTCTTTAATCTCTACTTATATCCCCCTCATCCCTTTAACCTTCTCTTAACTTAATAAATTACCCATAAACTTCGTTAGCCTCGCATTTCCCTTAGTTTTAACACCTTTCTTCCATTACCCCCTAAATCTTTCCACTTAACCTCCTTAACTGTATAACTTTATTTGGCTTTCCATTTTCTTTCCCGTTTAACTTCTTTTAATGCATTCGTCCGCTTCCCTGCAGCACCTCCATCCTTCATTCTTTTCCCTTTCAACGTGATAACTAACCCACTCTATTCATATTATATCCTAGCCCTTTTATTTACTTGTTGATTAGCCTTATCTACTCCATATCCCATTTGCACACCTCGATATCGAACTCCTTACTGCTTCCACTGTGCACTCTAATTATTCTTCCCCTCCTGTTTTTAATTCTTGTCACTTTTTTAATAGCCTCGATTATTCCCCCCTTGTTTTACCTCGCCCTTCGCACATCTCTCTCAAACTACTCAACCCCCAACCCGCCCTAGCTCTACATCTTTTAACCCCTATAGTATTTATTTGTAACTGCGATCTCCACTCTCCCTTTGGCTTAATCCTTTGTCACTTTTTTAACCTTGTATATCTCTTACCTCTTCCGGCCTTCACTAACCTATTTAACAATTTTCTTAATTAACCTCCATATAACTTTTTTTAAATAAAATTTCAAAGTTTATATTTTCCCATATCTATTTGAACTAGCATCCCGTAACTGCTTATTTACTTCAACCCATAATTTTTTCCACCTTGGAGACTCCCATTCCGGATATCCTCTCTAGGTCTTGTTTTCTTTTTTCTTTTTTCTTTTTCCTTATTCTAATTTTCATTCTTGAGCTCCAATCTTATCGACTTTTAGCTCATTCTATTATTAGTATCTTATTTTTAATTTTTTAATTTTTTTATTTTTTATTTTTTATTTTTTATTCTTTCGGTCAATCCTCAATTTTCCCTGCGAGCTTAAGACTAATCTTATTATCTATTTTTCATTCTTTATTCTTTTATTTTCTTATTTCTACTTTTTATACTATTTTTATCTTTATTCTTTATCTTTACTCTTTTAATTTTTAACTCATTTTCCTAGTCCTACCCTTCATATATATTTTGCCTCATTGTTCATATCTAAGGTCATTTGATTAAACCTCTAAACCCCCGAACTCTGTTCTTATACATATTCTGATATTTTAACCCCTTATCCTAACATTCGTTAACTTACCCCCACTCCTTTCTTCCCCTTTTCTATTTGAATCCTAACTTCCAATTTCAACTTCATGTTTCACACCCCGACTTTCACACTCTTAGTTTTATCCGCATTCCTTCACCGCATCGCTCCCTTTCTCCTCCCCCCTCTCTTTCCTCGTACCCGTCCCTTTCTCCTCCCACACACCACTTACCCGTTTCCTCCCTTGCCCATTGGTCGCATATTATATTCCTGTTTTCACTGTCTTTGCTTTTCTTCATTTATAGCCGGCTTTCCTAACTGGGCAGACTTTAAATATTCTCACTGCCCCTTTTTTCCACTTTAAAACACTTTCTTTTGTCATCTCAGCCCGGGAAGTTTCTTTAATGGCGAATATTTTACATCTTAATCTCCTCTGACGCCTGCCTGCATCATCGAATGTATCTCTTATTGGACTCTTTACCCTTCTTGGATCTTCTATTTTCGCCGTACATGAAGTTGTGGCTTCTTGGATTTTAACTTTGAAACTTCTCTCATTACTTCTCGTGCCTCTAACGACCTACCTATCTACATCGTATCCTCTCCGCTGGACTCTTCGACACCGGACTTTTTGGCAATCGGACATTTGCTTGCACCCTGGCACAGTTTTGCCCTACGTTTCTTCCCCTACAACTTTTATTTTATTTCATTTTTTCAAATTTTAAATCTTGGCCATTGCCAACTTATCTATCCCAGCGACTTCCTCTGATGATAAGATTTTGATCTTTGAGAAGCCTGGCTTAAGGAAAATTTAACTTGAATAAATTGCCTTTTTGCGGAATATACCTTGCTTTTAACTTTTGAATTGAATTTTGATTTGGCTTTTGCTTTCTCTAATTCCTTTCCATTCTCCTTCATTTATATATATATATATATATATATATATATATATATATATATATATAAGACAGGTTCATTTTTTATTCCAATAACCATGGTTGTTAATTTTCTATTTTTAGTATTTCACATCTTCAAAAAAACATAACATTACCGCGAGATGTATATTTACGACTCGTTTCTTTGAAGGTGAACCAACGAACAGTATTATATCAGTATCGTTTCTGCTACACCTCAAGATCATCAGAAAAATCTACAAAGAAAAAAAGTTCTCAAATTGAAAAGTCTTGAAAAAAACCTACACCGCACTGTGGGTCATTGTAGGCAAAAACAAAGTAAAAAAAAAACAAAGAAAAATCTCCTTAGGACGCCATTCAATAAAAATAATTAGATAAAATACACACACACACACACATATATATATATATATGTGTGTATTTCATGTAATTGTTTTTATTGGTAATTGTAACGTTTGTATATTGCTTACAACTATTCCGATTGTTCACTTCCTAAGTGATACGATTAATGCAGAAGATTGCATTATTAGTCGCCCTTAACTTTATAGGACATATTTTCCGTTAATATATATATATATATATATATATATATATATATATATATATATATATATATATATATATATATATATATATATATATATATATATTTTATTAATTTTATATGTACATAAAAGTAATCCATGGACACGTGTTTCTGGTTCACAGCTGACCTCAACATGAATAACTTAGACAAAGATTGAACCTTCGATATTGATGTCTACAGTCCGGCGTTTTATCTCCGGACCATGACGACTTGCCTGGAAATGGCATAGTTTCAAATAACAGAATTTACATCACACGTAAATAAGATTATAATACCGTATGAGGTTAGCAAATAACAATTTTTTAAAAATACATTTCGGCTCGATGTAGGTATCCAACTTTCGTAACTCTGAGTTTGAAAAAAATTTATACCTCATTTAAACGTGTGCTGACATAAAAGGGTGCAAAGCAAATACCATTCCAATATTGGAATTCCAAGTCCAAGAAGTTAATAATATATATATATATATATATATATATATATATATATATATATATATATATATATATATATATATATATATATTCAGAAAATGAAAGATGAAAATATAAGTTGTACAAATACAATATTTATTAAATTATCATAAGTTCAAATGCAATGAGAGATCTTTTTTCATTTTACTTCGGTTTAAAGACTCAGAAATCAAGTGGGCCCTCTAAAACGTTAGGTTAGTAAAGAAGTTAAGAACATTAATTTTCCTCTCCCCAATTGACCAGTTAACTACGTTATAGAATATCTTTCTTGTAGCCTCTTTGTCTTGCCGGATTCTAGGACAATATTTCATCTAGTCTGGTGGAGTATCCAGCTAAGTTCTGTTACTTAAGGTAACATTACTTGAAGAAGGTGCACCATGCCTTGTATGACCCAGTGTATAGCCGTGTCGAGTGGATATTATTTGGGCTTCGAATACTATGTTATTTTTAATATCTGGTCATGTCAGGTTGTCCTGATAAAGCATTGTACAGAGAGACCTAAGAACTCGAGGATGGTGTCTAGTAGGATATTCAAACTCTCCAGTAGGTAATTCAAGCTCTCCCCCACTCTCTCTCTCTCGCTCTCTCTCTCTCTCTCTCTCGATATATATATATATATATATATATTCAGAAAATGAAACATGAAAATATAAGTTGTACACATACAATATTTATTAAATTA
Organism: Sepiola atlantica; assembly: GCA_963556195.1. Classification (NCBI taxonomy): domain Eukaryota; kingdom Metazoa; phylum Mollusca; class Cephalopoda; order Sepiida; family Sepiolidae; genus Sepiola; species Sepiola atlantica. Next base: position 137,282,890 of record OY744518.1, read on the forward strand.
TCATAAGTTCAAATGCAATGAGAGATATCATTATCGTTAACCTTAATATATGTATTATATGTATTAATTTTCAAAGTTGAATGTTTACCGGTAATATTTAAATTACCGATGTTATCCGCAGATTAGAAGATATTTTTCCTTTGAAAATCCATGGGTTAAGGATAATGAGATCTCTCTTTGCATTTAGACTTCTGATGAGTAAATAAATATTGTATGGGTACAACTTTTATTTTCATCATTCATTTTCTGATTGTATTGCTCTATCCAGTATATTGAGATTCCTATTATCACGATAGATTATTATTTAAAGATACATCATTTGTCTTTAAATTTTTATTCAAAGTATATATATATATATATATATATATATATATATATATATATATATATATATATATATATATATATATATATATATATATATATATATTTCACTTAGAAGATAGTTTATTCAGTGAAGACCGGGATTAAGCCAATAAAAATAAGCTCGATTATACTCGGTTACAGAGTACAGAGCATTTATATGTGATTTTTTTTTAGGTTTACCAAAACATTTCGTTCAGGAGATCATTCATCACTACAAAATACTTTTTCTTTCAAAGTTTTTTTTATTTATCATATATATCCAAATTAAAGAGTTTTTTCCTACACGTGTTTCACTACCAAACAGGTCCTTGCTTGGCAGATCATCAGGGGAATTAAGTAAGAGTTTCAACAACTGACAATACACAATGTGGTGTTGCTTTAATTGAAGTCACTTAAGAAGATGACAGAAGAAAAAATAAAAAGAAAAAGAAAAAGAAAAAAGAAAAAAGAAAAAAGAAAAAAGAAAGAACGTCTTAAAAAAGTAGCTCGTAAGATTTTCGCAGTATTGTTGCTATTAAGCAAAGCAGCAAAAAATTAGTCTCAAATGCATATATAAACTGAGATCTCATCAGGAAGAGTTAGACTTCGATCTTAACCTTAGATCATATTTGGAAAAAAATGAAATGGAGAAAAAAGAAAAGAAATTTAAAATTTAAATTTGGAAAGTCACGTGGTTGGGACCGTTAAGAATCAAAATAAAAAATAAAAAATAATAATGTAAAAAAAAATATTGATATAAAATATAAAATATAATATATAAAATAAAATAAAATAAAGGGAAAAGAGGGAGAAATAATAAAAAGATAGATAGATAGATAGATAGATAGATAGATAGATAGATAGATAGATAGATAGATAGATAGAAATGGGGATAAAATAAAATGGTACGGGATAAAATAAGATCATTTAAGATAGAGACAGAAGTGGGAGAGGAAGGGAAGGAAGACACATGCGATGGGACGTGTCAAAATCAGTCTAGGGTTTAATAGGATCGATAACATCGACATGCCAGTGTCGCAGATTTTGTACATGTCTGTGTAAATAAAAAGTAATCATATATAAAAGCTCTATTTGATATTGAGCACTTTTTATAAACCAGGTTGAAATTCTTTGGATTAATATCCTGTTTATTTATTTTTTGATTCGTTTTTTCGATTCGTCGCACGACCGATTTGGTATTGTCGTCCATGTTGTATAAATAATCGCCATATTTTCGCGAACGTTTTCGACCGTTTAAATGCCCTATCAGAGAATGTGTCTCTGCAAACAACACGTATATCGGCATGACTAGAACTAGCATATTACGTCAACTAACTTGCCATCTCACCTTCCCTCAAAGTTCCATATACCAACACTTGATAACACATAGCACCCCAAAAAATGAATTACGGAATATTTTAACCAAGAACACAGTCATTCTTGGGATCACATATTGCAGTATTCGTCTCCCCATAATGGAAGTGTTGTTTATTCAAGTAAATAAACCTAGTATCAACAATGCTCGTTATGAGGGGGGGGGGCGAAGGTATGTTGAAGCGTTGTTGAAGTTGTATTGAAATGTTTTTTAAAAACGTCTTCTTAATAAATTCACCAATCTTTTATTTTGCATACTCATACATCCGCATGAAAATGACCGACATCGGTCGAAAACGTTCGCGAAAATATGGCGATTTTTATACAACATGGACGACAATACCAAATCGGTCGTGCGACGAATCGAAAAAACGAATCAAAAAATAAATAAACAGAAGCTGTCGCTACTGTTTAACCAAACATGCATATATATATATATATATATATATATATATATATATATATATATATATATATATATACATATATATACTTGTACATGATCATAGATAAGTAAGTAGGTATCATTTTATAATCTTCTAACGCAAATGATTTCCGAGAACTGTCGCTTAAATTTTCTAGTTAAAAAAAATAACAATTCACCTTAAACCTAAAAGCGAAACGAACAAAGACAGACTTTACTTACTGATTGCCTTTCTTTTGATGCAGGTGAGTAATTATCTATCGTTTATATTTCAATTTCCGATTCAATATCAGAACAAGACTGATTAGGTGAGACGCGGGAAAAGCTGAATCTTCGAGAAACTCATCCGACAGTTCACTGATAAGCTTCTGCACCACGATAGATTAACTTTTATATGTTTATGGCTACACGTTATGGAACATTCTGACACATTGATCAGCTTCTTCGTATTGGGAGTCGATTTCGAGTCTCTGTCGACTATGAGATTTCTTCGATAGCCATAACTGATGTTGAATGTTGAATGTTGCAACACTGGTCAGTATTCTGTTTCTCTCGACGCAATTGATCAAAAGCCATCATACTAATAGAGTTCTCAACTAGCGTCCAGTTTGTAGACAAAAATAAAACAGATAGTAACTTATTGACTTAGTATTTCATCCCCAAAAGCAGTCGAATGGTAGATATTTATCCACACAAACAGTCATGAAAAACCCAAATGACCAAGAATTTATTTAGGCTGGTGCATTCGTCGGAAACATTCATTTCTATATTAAATGAAAATTACATAACGCCGGTTGTGGAAGGGGGAAAGGTGGGGGTCGGGGGTCTTTGTGACATTTAAAGTCAGCGCCCGTCGGCATTCTCCGGTAGTGGCGCCTCGGGCGATAGCAATAAACTAACCCCTTCTCAAAAGGTGAGAAGGCAAAGCCTGGGAGGGTGGACTTCCTAGAACTGTACAGGACAAACCCACAGACCGGCGTAAATCAAGCCCCGAAGGCCAAGACGGTACCGGTCTATAGGATGTAGTATCCATCGGAACAGATACTACACTTTGATCTTAGCCAAAAGGCCAAGTTATTTATCTACCTCCCACAGTGGTAAAATGTGACACAAGGTCGGAAAAGTGGGATTTGATAAGTCAGCACCCTAGAGGAAGAGCACTTTAACCTTTAAAAATTGCCTGGGCAGCCCCGTCGGCATTCGCCGGTAGGGGCGACTCAGGCGATTAGCAATAAACTAACCCCTTCTCAAAGGGTGAGAACAAAAGTATAAGAAAAAAAGCTACGGAGCCTACAAGACAAGAAAGATATACTATAACATAATCAACTGGTCAACCCTAACCCTAACCCAAAAGATCTGTTTGACACGGATATACACTGGCCCATACGAGGAATGGTGCACCTTCTACTACTGATGTTACCTCAAGTAACAGCACTTAACTGGATATTACACCAGACTAGATGAATTCTTGTCCTGGAATCCGTTAAGACCAAGAAAACACAAAAAAGATATACTACAACTGGTCAATTGGGAAGAGGAAAATTAAATTTATAATTCTAGGTATCAGCCGAAACAATTGTATGCCTAGAATAATGAAACCAAATTTCTGAAAAGATGTGGATTAAACTCAAACAGAGCCTCGACATCATTATTACTCCAAACCTTTAAGACAAACTGTGGCTTTTGTGCCAGATACTTCCTCTTAGGACGTCTATTGTAATATACGCATCTCTAGTCTCTAACTTTACTTTCAATAGAAAATTCCATTTTCTTAACTATACATGGGATTTTTCGTTTTGAATACTCGTCTCGAATCTTGCTAGTTATTTTCTAATAAAGGTTTAAAATCATTTGTTCCATTTCACTTATACGTGTTGACACATGTATTCTTGTTACATAAAACCAGTTATCGGAAACATTTACTTCATGCTGACAATTACGATTCAATTATCTTGTATTTATTTAATTCATACAAAATCATTTCCATCGCGTCACATGTAATTTCAAATCTCTTTATTACCTATTCTTGGGTTGCATAAACATCAAATAAAAATAATGGAATTGTGTTTGTAAACAATTTCGAATTGTGTAATTGGCAGCTTTAGCTCAACAACGTTAACAACAGCAGAAATTAGAGCATAAAAATCAATCAATAAATAAATACATAAATAAATATAATTTGAGTCACAGTAAATGACGGCGTCCTAAGAGGAAGTATCTGGCACAAAAGCCACAATTTCTCTTAAAGGTTTGGAGTAATAATGATGTCGAGGCTCTGTTTGAGTTTAATCCACATCTTTTCAGAAAGTTGGTTTTGTTATTCTTGGCATAAAATTGTTTCAGCTGATACCAGGAATTATAAAATATTCATAAAATACTCTTAAAATTCCAGTGGACCTATTCACTGGTATGGCTATCGTCAGTGCTGTATACAATTTTTTTTTTAAAGTCAATGAAAAGCTATGGCAGATAAAGCCCTAATTTCAAACCGTACTCAATTATCATCATCATTTTTTTTGTTTTTTGTTAGTAGTTACTATCACCACGCCGCCTGGTGGTAGACATACACACTTCGTTTACGTTTCGTTATGAATTTTATATAATCGTTCATTTATTTATTTATTTATTTGTTTTTTTGTTTGTTTGTTATGCCCCCTTGAGCATCTCCCCTTTAACTATTTTCTCAATTCAACTGTTTTTAAAAAAATAAAAAATTAAAAATTAAATTAAATTTAAAAAATTTTTTTAATCAAACTCTTAGTACAGTATCGATATCCAGATCAAATTCTGTTAAATATTTCATTTGATAACTCCCAAAAGTGTCCCCTCAATTTCTCCCTCCTACCACTTTCTCTGAATTCATCCAACCTCATCTTAAACTGATCCACGCTATTGCTGTTCTTAATCTGATCTGGCAACTTATTCCAAAAACATATTACTCTGTGAGCAAAAAAAACATAACTGGTTAACAGATCTAGTTTTTGAAAACTGCCTTGACAATAACCTTCCAGATCTAGAAGAAATACTAAAAAAAATGCCCACCATAGTTAAAAATGCCATTGATTATCTTGAAAGTCTCAATCATATCACTTCTCATTCTTCTCTTCAGCAAAGTAGTCAATCCCAATTTGTCCAATCTCTCCCTGTAACTGCACTCCTTTACTTTACTTATTAGTTTTGTTCATTATCCACGTTTTAAATTCACCTCGATGTACATGAATTAAAAAAGTATGTTTTTAATCCGTTATAGTTCGAACACCGTTCGTTTTCATTTCGCTCTGAATTTTATATTTTCGTTCATAATGCACGTTTTAAATTCACTTCGAAATATATGAGTTAAAGAACTATGTTTTATTAGCCGTTATATATATATATATATATATATATATATATATATGTGATTTTATGAAGGCTTACCAAAGCATTCCTTTCAAGACACCAATGATCACCATTAAAGATATTTTTTCTTACAAATACTATTTATTCAAATTAAATGTTTTTTCCTACACGTGTTTCACTACCATGCAGTTACTTGCTTGGCAGATCATCAGGGAAATTAAATGTCTGGAATACTGGTTTCAACTGCCGACAAAACACAATGTGGCGTTGTAATAGTTGAGGTCACTTAAGAAAAGGAGAGGAAAAAAATAAAAATAAAAATAAAAATAAAAATAAAAGTCAAACTTAAAAAGCAAGGAATAACGGTAAGAAAAGAAAATCCTAGAAAAGTCTTAGAAAAGTAGCTTGTGCATTATTTCTTCCACCAAGCCAACAAGCAAGTAGTCGGTCCCAAATACATTCAATAAAACCACACAACCGGAACAATGTGCGATAATACACTTTCACGTTAGCTGAATAAATCCCCCCCCCCCACACAATAAAACAAAAGAACTAAATCATTCAAGATACCGCTCACAAGTTACCATTCCAATCCAATGATAGTATGGGAATTCTAAATCCAACTTCTCACAAAGAAAAGTCAACACAAATGTTCGTCCGAGTTCAAAGAGTCTTATTTCAATTGTTGATTTATTACCCTTCGAAACAAACACACGACGATTCAACTCGTCGTGTGTTTGTTTCGAAGGGTAATAAATCAACAATTGAAATAAGACTCTTTGAACTCGGACGAACATTTGTGTTGACTTTTCTTTGTGAGAAGTTGGATTTAGAATTCCCATACTATCATTGGATTGGAATGGTAACTTGTGAGCGGTATCTTGAATGATTTAGTTCTTTTGTTTTATTGTGTGGGGGGGGGGGGATTTATTCAGCTAACGTGAAAGTGTATTATCGCACATTGTTCCGGTTGTGTGGTTTTATTGAATGTATTTGGGACCGACTACTTGCTTGTTGGCTTGGTGGAAGAAATAATGCACAAGCTACTTTTCTAAGACTTTTCTAGGATTTTCTTTTCTTACCGTTATTCCTTGCTTTTTAAGTTTGACTTTTATTTTTATTTTTATTTTTATTTTTATTTTTTTCCTCTCCTTTTCTTAAGTGACCTCAACTATTACAACGCCACATTGTGTTTTGTCGGCAGTTGAAACCAGTATTCCAGACATTTAATTTCCCTGATGATCTGCCAAGCAAGTAACTGCATGGTAGTGAAACACGTGTAGGAAAAAACATTTAATTTGAATAAATAGTATTTGTAAGAAAAAATATCTTTAATGGTGATCATTGGTGTCTTGAAAGGAATGCTTTGGTAAGCCTTCATAAAATCACATATAAATGCTCTGTACTCTGTAATCGAGTATCATCGAGCTTGTTTTTTATTGGAACAACCCCGGTCTTCACTGAATGATCTATTTTATAAGTGAAAAATCTAAATCTATATATATATATATATATATATATATATATATATATATATATATATATATATATATATATCCTTTCTCTTTTCTTTTTTTAGTCATATATTTGTTTACACGATCCCTTTGTTGTCCTTCTCTAACGCTGCTGCTGTTACTTCTACTATTTTAGTATTTTCTTTTTACTTCTTTATTTATGTCATTATTTATTTACGTCATCCTCTTACTCTCCTCTTTCCTCTTGCGATGCTGGTGTAGCTACTACTACTACATGTTTTATTCTCCTCCTCTCACCATCCCGTCTCATACTATATCTTCTTCTCAAACCAATTCTCATCTCACTGTATCCTCCCACTCATCACTTTTCATCAAATTCGCCCGAACTCCCACAATTTAAAACATCCATTGTGCAAACAAACAAGCTAGATTATGAGTTTTAGTATTATAGAGATTATCTTCAAAAAAATAAAAAGAAATGTGGCGTTTTAACTTATAGTGCGTGGAATACACATTCAACGATGGCTTAATGGTATGGGGACATTCTTGGACCTTTTAATAAGGATAAGGGTTCAGACCCTTAAATCGCTATGGTCTAAAATACGCTAAAAGATTTTGTTTGCGTATGTGCGGAGTTGGTGTCGTTCATCATCATCATCATCATCATCATCATCAAGAGTTCCTACACAAGTCATTATCAGTGATTGCTCGCTGAAAATAACCAACGTTGTTCACCGTAGTCTGAGTGACAACAAGCCTCCTCAGATGTCCAGCATTCTCAGCCTCGATCGATAACCGTTGCAAATCTTTTGGCTTTATCGGAACAACCGTTTACCATTGATTTCTCGCTAGCGTCGTCCGTTGATCTTTTCTTGAATTTAGGTGACGACCTGACTCCCTAAGGTTACTAACCCTAACCCTAGCCATAACCCTAACCCTAACCCTTACTCCCTAAGGTTACAGTGAACCCCGCACCCTTCCAGTGGAGGTCTGAATGGTGTTCTCCCTCCACGGTCTTTCAATATTCTTTGACTCTTCATGGCCATTTTTATTCGATACCAGCCGAGGCCTGTGCCACCACATGTGTGTGTGTGTGTATTTTGGGGGGGGGGGGAATTATGGAATTTATGGCAGTTTCAGTTTTCTTGGGTTCGCGCGATATTCTTTCAATGTTTTTTTGTCTTATTTCTATTCAAATTTAGCTGCGGCTGGTTATCGTTTGTTGGTTATGTGAGTTGGTTTCCGTAATCCAAGACTTTTCTTCTGATTTCGGCTGTTTTTATTATTATTATTATCTATATATTAATACGATAGCGTGTGTGTTCGTGTGTCACGCTTACATCAAAAGCTCTGCGCATGCGTGCCGCGCCTAGATTTGGAAAAGCATTCAAGTAACCTAATTTTCGTAATATTTTCAAGTAGTTCACTTTGACGCAACGGTTAGTGACGTAGGTTTTTTACGTCGGCCCGACTGGTTTATAGTTCGATCCCAACCAACCTCTAAGATTTTATTTTTCTACATCGAAGAGGGGAGGTAGGGAGGAGACGACCGGGAAGACACATATTAATACGGTAGCGTGTGTGTTATTTTGTGTGTCACGTTTACATCAAAAGCAACGACCTTCCGAATCTTTGTATGCTACTCATGAATGCCCATTAATAAAGCTCAAGGACAGACTTTCGATAACGTTGGGATCTACCTACCACAGCCTTGCTTTACTCATGGACAACTTTATGTAGCCTTCTCAAGAGCAAGGTCTATGAACAGTGTAAGAGTGAAAATTTGTCCTCAGAATAATTCTACTCATGGCCAGAAAAGAGGAACTACCTTCATTAGAAATATTGTATATAAAGAGGTTTTGTAAATTGTTTCATGTATTGTTCATTTTTTTAAATAAATATACAAGTCAGATCTTATCATATTTTATTCAAACATGTATAGGTCAGGAACAAGATAATTAGTATTGAAAACATCATTTCGTGTAATTATTTACTCACTAGGAGTTCTCACACGAGACATTACCAGTGATTGCTCCCTAGCACAAACAAATGTGTTCGTTGGAATATGACTGACAGATTTCCAGCACTATCATGTTCTTTCAATCATTGTTTAACAACAACTGTTCACCATTGAATTTCATTGATAACAGACGTAGTCTCTCTCTCTCTCTCTCTCTCTCTCTCTCTCTCTCAAACACACACACTCTCTCTCTCTCTCTCTTTCTCTCTCTCTCCAATTTTAGTGACAATAAGCCTCTTTAGAATTCCAGTACTCTTCGTGCTTTTCCAGTGGAGGTGTGGATGGTGCTCTTCTTCCTCGATCTTTCCATTCCCCTTGGCCCTTCATGACTATTTTGTGTGTTACCAATTGATTTTCCTTACATATAAACACTCAAGATGACCCTAATAAAATAACAAACTGGAAAGCGCCATGTCACTGCGGAATACATGCACACTGGTTTGTTTTAGCCGCTATCTTGCATGAAATTCTAACACAAAACCTAAGAATATGTACACGCGAAACATACATACGAGAATGGATGGACAAAGGAAGAACCACATTGATGCAAAAATGACACTGAGAATGGAACGATCCCAAGAAACTACAGACCAATAACCTGTCTACCAACCATGTGGAAAATTCTAACAGCACAAGTGAGAGAACAAATCTACTACTCGGTAAATAACCGTGGCCTACTTGCTGGTGAACAGAAAGGGTGCCGATAGGGTCAAGAGGGACACATGACCTGCTATACAAAAATCAAATAATTCTGAAGAAAGTAAAGAACAGAAAAAAGGACTTTGCCATTTATTATCATACGCAGGACAAAGACATATTTGGTTTGCTGTAGCGAATAACGTTGTTTTGTGATTTGTACCAGCGCCATGTTTACCAGCTCAGCTACGGCTTTAGCGACACTTGAAAGGTGACAAATCTCATTATGTGTTGAGACTACAATATGTGTCGCGCTATTTTGATATTTTATTCTTTTTGTTTGTTATTTCTTCCGGTGTCAACCGGAAATGACTTATGCTTTTTTTCTAACTGTTCGTTAGTCTGTTATTCTGTTATTATGTTATTCCGTTACTCTGTTATTCTGTTATTCCCTTAATCTTCTGATTTTTTTTTCAAATTTGATCAATTATTTTTCACGTATCTGTGACCCGTTGGGTCACAAGCATTACTAGTATTTATTCTACTTTGATCTTATTCGAAATTCATAAACTGTGACATATCTTTTAAGACATTCTTCTAGCACGTTGTAATATCGTTGGATTTTTTTAAAAAATAACATATTTTACCCCAAACAAAGCAGGCCGCCACTGTAGACGTAAGGGGTTACTGGCAATAAGGGTGTAGGTTTGGGGTATCATCCCAAGTCGGGAGCTGTGTAGCGAGATGTCTGTTTACATTAGTTTTAAACCTCTGCATGTCGGTACAGTCGGGGAAACAGGGAGCAAGGATGGAGTTCCAGAAGCAGGCAGCACGAGGAAAGAAGCTATTGGAGTAGAAGGCTCTCCGGTATTTGGGGACCTCCACAGTGAATGGATGGGATTTTGCTGATTGTCGAGTTTGTCTAGTGTA
>OY744518.1:137295932-137315932 GCA_963556195.1 Sepiola atlantica
GAATAACAAAATCAACCGATTAACGTTGTTTTTTTTAATTTTTTTCATTTCTTTCTTTTTTTGCATTTTTTTCAGTGCAATCTGATTCGGCGTTCGCTAAAAAGAGCTACGAGCAAGCGCGCCGCCTGGGCCGAGCCGTCAAGTATGTGTCCCTTCTCGGTATGGGCACCACCGTCGGGGTCATCATCATCCTCACCGTGGAGCTGGGCAGTCCGCAGATCAACTGATGTCAAGATTGCCATCGACAGATTCAGCTTTAAGTTATCGGAGTAGGCACTCAAACGCACACGCACACACACACACACACACACACACACACACACTCACACACACACACACATCAATATAAAAACATAGGTATAAACTAGGGATGGGCAATGTACGCGAAATTTATGTTTTTTTTATACCAAAATAATGAATACCTATGGCTGAAAAAAAATCCACCAAAAAATCTGAGAATTATGTATTCTTAATGATATTTTCAGTACACCATCTCTCTGCTAAGTTCCCGCATCCGCCCCTGATAAGCGAAAAATATTTTCAAAATGGCTTCCATACTTGCTGAAGGGTACACACGTTTTTTTTTAAATTATTTTCCTAGTGTTTTAAAAATATGCAATTTTTGTAATTTATATCTTATAATGTACGAAATATATCTAATTATACCCATAGTCGAAACTCACTAACCACATTTATAAAGAAATAATACCCTGAAGCTACGAATGCAAAACTAAATTGTAAAGCCAGCTAACGTTTTAAACTCTCAAGACATTTTTCTTTTTTTTACGTAATTTTAAAAGTTTTGAATATTATCTTCTACGAAGAGTGACCTTTAACAAGCTCATTTCTACCTTTATGGTGTTAAGGTGGTCACTGAGTTTCGACTTTGGGTATAATAAAACGTATTACGCCATGAAATAAACTGCAGTAAAGTAATTGTGGATGACCCAAAATTCTATACGATTTTTATATTAGCATTCATTTAATATTTAGTTATTTATATTAATATTCATTTATTATTTAAATTTTTATATTAACATTCATTTATTTATTTTTTTTTACATTTATTTATTATTTATTTTTTATATTAACATTCATTTCTTAATGCTAATGATAATATAAAAATAAAAAATAAATGAATGTTAATATAAAAAGTAAATAATAAATGAATGTTAATATAAAAAATAATAATAAATGAATGTTTATATAAAATTATAATAAATGAATGTTAATATAAGAAATAAATAATAAATGAATGTTTATATAAAAACAAATAATAAATGAATGTTTATATAAAAATTATAATAAATGAATCTTAATATAAAAAATAAATAATAAATGAATGTTTATATAAAAATAATAATTAATGAATGTTAATATAAAAATGAATTATAAATGAATGTTTTTATAAAAATAACAATAAATGAATGTTAATATAAAAAATAAATAATAAATGAATGTTTATATAAAAATTATAATAAATGAATGTTAATATAAAAAATAAATAATAAATGAATGTTTATATAAAAATAATAATAAATTGATCTTAATATAAAAATAACTAATAAATGAATGTTTACATAAAAATAATAATAAATGAATGTTAATATAAAAATGAATTATAAATGAAAGTTTATATGAAAATAACAATAAATGAATGTTAATATAAAAAATAATTAATAAATGAATGTTTATATAAAAATAATAATAAATGAATGTTAATATAAAAAATAATTAATAAATAAATATTTATATAAAAAATAAATAATAAATGAATGTTAACATAAAACATTCATTTATTATTTATTTTTTATATTACCATTCATTTATTATTCATTTTTTATATAAACATGCATTTATTTTTTTTATTAACATTTATTTTTTTTTTATATATTAACATTCATTGATTCATTTCGATAAATACTAAAAAATTTATTAAGACTAGACAATTCTGATTTTGGTGGATTCTTTTTTTCAAACAGGGATAGTCACGTTTTCGGTTAAAAAAAAACAAATACTTTCACTTTCTTTGCCAATCCCTACCATAAAGACACGTGTATAACCCGGACCCCAAATGTGATGAAGAACCGATCGGCGCAGTGCAGGGATCCTTCCTGACTGTGAACACCTTTTCTTTGGCTCGTGATTTCGTCTGTAGTGGCTGTAAAAAGAAAGATGGCTCGAATCTCCCCCGGGTCTGCCGGAAGACGACTCCGTGATTCTGTGAGGGCAAGATTACTTAGCAGCACAATTCGATGACAGAATAACTCGACAAACGGCTAGGTCTTTTCACAACAATAATTATTTAATAAAAATGAACGAAGTCTATTCTTCGATAATGGCTTTTTTCTAACTATCTTATCTTCCTTCTCTCTGTGTGTGTGTGTGTGTGAAACTCCCTTTACGAGTGTTAATCCTTAATTAAGTTGTGACTTGTCTATTGAAAACGGTGGGGGGGGGGGACACTATTGTTAACACCTCCCAGACAAGAAGCTGTTCGCGCAACATCTCGTCTGGTGATCCCCTAGCCCGACGGAGACGTCCGTTCTCGACCAATTCCTAGATCTGACTGACTTGCGATCGCATTTTCGCGTCAAATAACAAAGACGAAAAGCGTATAACCCATACTCTCTCTCTCTCTCTCTCTCTCTCTCTCTCTTCTCGTCGTGTGGTACGCGCGATGCTGACTTACCCTCTTTCTTTCCCCATCCCTTCTTCGGTGTCCCCACCCCCTCTCCCGGAGTGGGGTGGTACGCTTCTCGACGGACAATTTGGAATTTATCTCTTAGTCTTTATCTCCCTAGAGACCAATTATTCCCTCTCCCTCTGTCCTGAAGTGTTGACACCTCTGATAAGATTTTGCCAAAACTTTTGGCAGCGTGTGCTCAATGTATCCCATTGTTGTACCCTAATTGCCAATGACACCCTACACGCTTTCTCCCGCCAGGCTGGCGCCGTCCCTCGGCCAAGGTTTGGACAGTCAAAAATATGTACTAGCTCCCAGACTTCCACTTGTCTCTACGTGGGGCCTGATCTCCCCGATGCATTCCAGTGCACCCCGGGGTGCAGACTCCGTCGCTGAAACCACTGTTTCACATCCGCCCAATCCTTATTTCGTGTCAATTGGTCGAAATTGACACCTCCCAGACCGTCACCTTTCTCTACGGGGGGGGGGGGGGGGGCTGATCTCTCCGATGCATATCGGTGCGCCATAAAGGGGGCAGATACGTCGGATGAAATCACTGTTTCACATCCGTCCACCCTTATTTCGTGTCACTTGGTTGCAATTGACATCTCCCAGACCGTTACCTTTCCCCACACACAGAGAGAACAACGGATAATACAATCAAAACAATAATAATCAAAAATTAAAACAAACTGTAGCTAAAAAATGGAACAAAAGTTTTCTTTTTCTGTTCTGTTTTCTTTTGGTCTGTCCTTCTTTTTCTCTTTCCAGTCTATTAAAACATCAGGACTACGTATGTATGTGTGTATGTGCGTATGCATTTTGTGGTTTCTGTGTTGGGAGGTGGGTAGGTGACAAAATGAATTATTATGCATGCAATTAAAAGTTTGTTAATACAGATTGGAGCTCGCAACGCCCCTTACAAATTACGTCACCATCACCCTCTCCTCGGAATCAATCTTTACTTCTTCACTGGTCATCCACCTGGATTTCCGACAGGGCAGGGATTCCTGCTCCCGCTCGCGATCTGGGTGAAGTGTACTCAAGGGTAACCCTCCCTCGCTCATGCACTCGGCCGTCGGTGTGCTCGCGCCGTCCAATTTCTCCCTATGTCTTTCTCGCGCCCTTTGTCTTTTCTGCAAAAGCTAACCCTATTATTTATGTGCACAATTCTCACTAACATCGACCAAGCCCTATCGTGCCCGTGTCTAGTTCTACCTTTTAACGTGAATTTTCCCTTCCTGACGGGGTTAATCGAACCCTCAATCTCTCTAAAGCTAACAGCTTGTTACCTTCTGGTTATGCAACGCATTTTAACACATTATAATACTTTCATAACTGTTCGATGGGGTCGACCGGTAATCGCAAACGATTTGGTAATTCGGCTTTAATCTGCCGAGATGATTATATTCGGCGACAAGTGTCTTAGCGATTGCATATCCAACTGTGCACCTGTGCACTCACTCGTCAGTATCAACAACTGAAATTCTCTTGGTACGGACCTGTCTGGTTCGCATACCGTCACTATCATTGCGTCGGCCACCTCGGCCGGATTCTCTTCGTTCCCTTCTCTGGGAAAAACAATTCTCTCAGACTAACACCTTCTTGGCTCACTTCGGCCCGGTGACATTCGATATCGATGCGCCTTCCCTGGCTGCATGCGACAGTAACCCTTTTGGTTCTTCCCTATAACTTCCAATTTCTTCATAATCATTCTCTCATCGCTTCCCGACACTGTCCCTAATTACTCATCGAGTGCCTCTCCCAGCAACGGGGGGCCACTGATTTCTTCCGCTTCGTCTGTATCAACACTATCTATCTTAGATAGGATCTCATATCCTTCTCTTCGCTTATCATTACTTCTGTGCCCTTTCGTAAGGCGCACCACAATCTGTCATATTCACGGTGGTTCGAACATCTGTCGATTACTTCAACTTTCTTTTGCTTTTACAACTCACTATATATCTGCCTGGTCGTTCGGCAACAGCCCATCCAGCTGCAGGTATATTACTACTTGTGATCGATCATTTGGATCTAACCACGACGACCCTCCATCGGTCCCAGTTATGCATCTCTTTCTATCCTTATATGTCCGTTTATCTCGGGGGGGGGGGGGGCATCCAAGACAACTGTCCGCGCCACAACCACCAGCACCGCACACGCATGGGGGCCCTCCCTGCGCGCGGTGGAGCCAACGAATGCGACACAGCACAACCTCGGCCTCTCCCCCAGGTCCCTGACTATCTTTGGCTTGGCTTTCCTGCTATTCTGTGGTGGGGCGTTCTGCTCCCCTCTACCGTAACTTCATAGGTAATTCCTCTACCTTTTTGGCTAACCGATTTTCTCTCAGTCCCTTCTGGAGCTGGGCAGGGGGGTATTTTGCCGCTCTCCTCCCACTCGCTGGACTGGTCAACCGACCTAGCAGTCGCGTTTAATTCGATCTCTCTCTACGGGGGAGTTCATTGCTTCTTGCGGTTTCTCATAAACCGGCGAACAAAACCCAAGCCCGTCTTCTTCCCATTCTACCGTAACTTCATAGGTAATTCCTCTACCTTTTTGGCTAACCGATTTTCTCTCAGTCTCTTCTGGAGCTGGGTAGGGGGGTATTTGCCGCTCTCCTCCCACTCGCTGGACTGGTCAACCGACCTAGCAGTCGCGTTTAATTCGATCTCTCTCTACGGGGGGGTTCATTGCTTCTTGCGGTTTCTCATAAACCGGCGAACAAAACCCAAGCCCGTCTTCTTCCCATTTAATTTCGCTATCTTTCACTAAACTTATCATTCTGGGGGCCACCCTACTTTTTATACTCTGTGGGGTGGCCTCTGGGCGCTTCCCTGGTTCTTTACCCTAGCGTCAGGTGGCGCACTAAGGTTCGGAATCCTAATTCCTCACCTCCGATCTATGCTGCTGTGCACCACCGACTCTCATGTCCGAACCGACCACACCTAGTACAGTTCGGTCTAGCCGAGCCGCGTGGGCGCCCATAATTTGTGGGACGCTCTGCTGCTCCATGCCCCTCACCCCTACAGGTCCAGCGGACTGATACCTGCCTGGCCGGTGCGGGCCTATCGTACTCATTTTGAAGGTCCCATGCCTTCCTTCTAGGATCGGAGTCTGCCTCCCAATCCTCTCCGCCCCCTCTCTCCATTCGGGGCCCCGGACTCGCCCTGCTCCCCACCGCTTTCCTTCTCATAGGCCTTTCCTCGCCATTGCCTCTATCTACACGTTCCCCTAGTCTTATGCTGTCTCTCGCTAATCTCTGGGCCTCCGCTAGTGTGAGCGGGTGACCCCTTAGTACCTCCCTCTGGGTCTCTCTAGCACCCAACCCGTCTACGAGGGCATCCACCAGGATTGCCTGGATGGGACCCGTATTTCGGATCGCCCCATCCGGGAAGGCCTGAACCGCCAATCCCTGGATTCGTTCGACTAACTCGTCGAGTCCCTCGCCGTTGTTTAACCTTAGCCGGGTCAACTTGCGTACGGCCTCAATCGCGGTTCGCTCGCTGGCGTATTGCCTCACTAGCTGCTCGCGGAGCTCCGTCCAAGTGATCCCCGGGTTCCCTACATACCTCCCCTCAATGAATCTCGACACTGGGCCCCTCGCTCCCTCTAGAGCGAGCAGCACCATCTCGTGATTTTCTAGTCCATAAATCATCCTCTTCTTTTCGATCACCGCCAACCACTCTCTTAGATCGGCAGAATGGCCTCTGAAGGAAGACACGCGTATTCCTCCAATCGGTCTCTCTAGTTTTCTGGTCTCATCTCCCCCCATATCTGTCATACTATTTACTAGGTCCTCCTCCGAACCCATTCCCCTTGCGTTCTAGCTTACCACCCCTAACAACAGAACTACCCAAACTGTGTGCAAAGTTTGGACAACAATCGACACACCGACAAAACCGAGCAAGCGAACAAGAGAAATCAACGAGTCACTTACCCCTCTCCTCTGCTGCTCCTGTGGTCCCTCGTCTCTGGGTTGGTTGCTTGTTATTTTTCGAGTCCGTCTGGGCCTTTCAATCAATTGACTAAAAGTTCGCGGCCCCAGACCGATCTCAAAGTCTAATAAACGTTTTTTCTTTCAGTCTATCTCTTTTTCTATCTTTCTCTTTTTTTTTCAAACACGGGTGTACATGCCCGTTAAACTGTTTCTCTCTTTTCTTTTCCTTCCTCCTTTTTTTATTCTCTTTTTCAACCACGGGTGTACATGCCCGTTAAACTGTTTCTCTCTTTTCTTTTCCTTTTTTTCTATTCTCTTTTTCAAACACGGGTGTACATGCCCGTTAAACCGTTTCTCTCTTTTCTTTTCCTTTTTCTATTTTTCTTCTTTTTTTTTTTTTCAAACACGGGTGTCGATGTCCTTGTCCCCTGCCGGCTGCCGCGGATCTGTTTGTCCGTCTGTCTATTTTTTTTTCAAAGTGCTCTGCCGGTAAAAAAAATTGTTTGTTGTGCCCGTGGGTTTTTAAAAATTTGTCTGTCTATTTTTTTTTTCAAAGTGTTCTGCCGGCAAAAAAAAATTGTTTTTTTTTTTTGTTTTTTCCCTTGCCGTGGGTTGGCTCTGCTCTTTCTTTTCCCGAGGTTACCAGGCACTCCCAGTACCATGATCCTAGGTCGCGGCACCATTTATAACCCGGACCCCAAATGTGATGAAGAACCGATCGGCGCAGTGCAGGGATCCTTCCTGACTGTGAACACCTTTTCTTTGGCTCGTGATTTCGTCTGTAGTGGCTGTAAAAAGAAAGATGGCTCGAATCTCCCCCGGGTCTGCCGGAAGACGACTCCGTGATTCTGTGAGGGCAAGATTACTTAGCAGCACAATTCGATGACAGAATAACTCGACAAACGGCTAGGTCTTTTCACAACAATAATTATTTAATAAAAATGAACGAAGTCTATTCTTCGATAATGGCTTTTTTCTAACTATCTTATCTTCCTTCTCTCTGTGTGTGTGTGTGTGTGAAACTCCCTTTACGAGTGTTAATCCTTAATTAAGTTGTGACTTGTCTATTGAAAACGGTGGGGGGGGGGACACTATTGTTAACACCTCCCAGACAAGAAGCTGTTCGCGCAACATCTCGTCTGGTGATCCCCTAGCCCGACGGAGACGTCCGTTCTCGACCAATTCCTAGATCTGACTGACTTGCGATCGCATTTTCGCGTCAAATAACAAAGACGAAAAGCGTATAACCCATACTCTCTCTCTCTCTCTCTCTCTCTCTCTCTCTTCTCGTCGTGTGGTACGCGCGATGCTGACTTACCCTCTTTCTTTCCCCATCCCTTCTTCGGTGTCCCCACCCCCTCTCCCGGAGTGGGGTGGTACGCTTCTCGACGGACAATTTGGAATTTATCTCTTAGTCTTTATCTCCCTAGAGACCAATTATTCCCTCTCCCTCTGTCCTGAAGTGTTGACACCTCTGATAAGATTTTGCCAAAACTTTTGGCAGCGTGTGCTCAATGTATCCCATTGTTGTACCCTAATTGCCAATGACACCCTACACGCTTTCTCCCGCCAGGCTGGCGCCGTCCCTCGGCCAAGGTTTGGACAGTCAAAAATATGTACTAGCTCCCAGACTTCCACTTGTCTCTACGTGGGGCCTGATCTCCCCGATGCATTCCAGTGCACCCCGGGGTGCAGACTCCGTCGCTGAAACCACTGTTTCACACGTGCATAATAATTGATGGTGGTTAAGATTCTGAATTCTGGTGATTAGCAGTACAAGATTTGGTTACCATTTTTATTGATTTCTTTGTTCGCCATTCAAAAGGTTACCGGTTCCCGCGACACTTGATTAATATTTTCAATAATATTTTCTTCGTGATAAAATCAACAATGAAAAAAAAATAGGAAAAGAAAACAATTTTCATAATTTACACAACTTTAGTTGAGTGCATGTTCTTCTTTATTTACGTCATCTATTTAATTACGTTTTCCTTTTACTCTCCTTCTCTATTTCCCTTTTCATTTTTATTTACGTAATTTATTTATTTACGTCATCCTCCTATCCTTATACAATTACAAACACACACACACACACACGAAAATAAGCAAATGTAAAGTTATATACTTTATAAATTTATTATGATATTTTCTGAAAGTCTTAAAAAAATATCATAATAAATTAGTAAAGTATGTAACTTTATACATTGGCTTATTTTCGCTCTTACCTAACTATTACTTAACTATTACTTAACTATGCGAATGCTCTATCCCCAATATTGAGTATTTCTTTATCGTACTAGGAATTACTTTATGATAGTATTGAAGACATATTTATAAAATAATTATTTTATAGTATTTGGAATTATATATATATATATATATATATATATATATATATATATATATATATATGGGAAATGAAAAAGGAAACAACCAAGAGATTTTTTCTCTCGATTTACTCTCAAACCATCAACACATCCTGAACGAAACCACATTTTACTTATCACTCCCCCAAAATTAAAATCATTTTTCTTTCTTCTCATGCTCACAGCAGACTTCTACACATTCTTTCACACACACTTATACTCACACATTCCTGATATAGCCACCTTGTCAATACTCCTCCTTCCCTCCCTCCCTCCAGCCTCAAAAAAAATTTCACACCTGACCACAACAAAAATCTTCCCTCTCCTCTCTAACTACTCCCACCCTTTTGACTATTTTCTTCACACTCTTACCAACCCCGCCTATTTTCAAGTTATCTTCATTTCTTCAAATCTTTTTCTAAAACTATGATACCACCTACATGCTAAACACACAGAGTTTCCCCCTTCCATCCTCTTTCCACAGCCTCTCAAAATCCATACCACAGCTCACCACAACAAAAACCTCACCCCTTTCATCTCTCCGACCCTAAGGCAAAATCACTAATATTCTCACCTTCCCTATTTCCCTGCTGCCTTAATAGTACCCACCCAAAGCTTTCCATATTCATTTCATTTTTCGCCACCACTGACTTCTCACAGCCTGGGCTCTCCTCCAGCGCTCACAGTAGTAACGGCTACTACTTTTCCTTTATCACTCCATCATGTCAACCCAAAGTTTCGATGTACTTGCATAACATTTTTCTTCAAATTATCATCCTGAGGAAGTCTTACAATAAAGACGAAACGCTGATGAATATATATATGTATATATATATATATGAATATATATATATATATATATATAGAGAGAGAGAGAGAGAGAGATTAAATATAGAAAGAAAAATTCACATACACATTGCAACTGTCAGCATTTATAATGTATTTCGACTTCCTAGTCTCCTCAGAATGCTAACGAGACATATTGAAAGTGACGTCACTTCCAATATGTAGCTGTTCCGTTAGCATTCTGAGGAACTAGGAAGTCGAAATACATTATAAATGCCGACAGTTGCAATGTCTATGTGAATTTTTTTTCTATATTCTCCCTCTCCCTCTCTCTATTTATATATATATATATATATATATATATATAAAGAGAGAGATAAAGAGAGAGTGTGTGTGGGGGGGGGGGGGGGTGTGTGTGTGAATTCCTACTCTGTTTTGATTAGATCCCAATCGACTTATCATTTAAAAGTATTGAGAAAGCTGATATACATTAAGACCCACCAACCTTTCTTATGCAGACAGAAGGAAACTCTTTGGACCTTTTTCTTCTCCCATGTTAGTTAGTCGCCAATTGCTTATATACATTTACATGTATATTCATTTGAATTTGCAGATCTATATTTTGTGTCGATACATATAATTTATCCCTGTTCTTTCTTGCGGCAATATTTCGTTTATTCGGTAATTCTTTGATTTATATATATATATATATATATATATATATATATATATATATATATATATATATATATATATATATATATATATACATATATATATACATGTATATGTATATATAATTATTTTTATTCATACAGACATGTACAAAAAGCCGCTACACTTGCATGTCGATGTTATCGATCAATAGTTATTAGAAACTAAGATCTCATCAGGTGGAAAAAATGTGATCACTCAGAGTTCATATTCATATATATATATACATATATATATATATATATATGTGTGTGTGTGTGCGTGTGTGAGAGAGTGTGTGTGTGTGTGCGTGTGTGAGAGAGTGAGTGTGTGTGTGGGGGGGTGCGTGCGTGTGTGGAGAGAAAGACGGAAAGGAAAAACAATTAAACATAGGAAGATCTGAACGAAATCTCCCGTTTGTTTATTATTTCTTCCTGTGTTTAATTGGTTTTCCTTCTTAGGGTTAGGGTTAGGGTTAGGGTTAGGGTTTAGGGTTTTGCTATCGTCCTGTTTTTTTGTCTTGACTTGGTAATGCTTGAGAAAAGAAAGATGATTTGGTACCGAATCAACAAAAAAAAACGCTATTGATACAATAAGTTAAACTCAAGAGAATAAATGTTCCAGAATGGAAATATTGATTCTAAATTTAGAGTTCGACGTTTGAATTTTTGATTTTCTTGGTTGAACTATCCCAAAAGGTGATTTGAAAATCGATTTAAAATCACTTTAAGATCGAAAAGCGAAAAAGTGAAAAAGCGAAAGTGGAGTGGATCCTTCTAATAATGGAATTGCAGATATTTTCGTCTCGTTTGAGTCAGACGAAATCATCGCAAGAAAAGATCTTAAGTCGTTCCTCTTCTCCTTCTTCTTCCTCTTCTCCTTCTTCTTCCTCTTCTTCTTCCTCCTCTTTTTCTTCTTCCTCTTCTTCTTCCTCCTCTTTTTCTTCTTCTTTCTTCTTTTTCTTCTTCTTCTTTTTCTTCTTCTTTTATTCTTCTTCTCCTTCTTCTTTTATTCTTTTCTTCTTTTCTTCTTTTTTTTCTTCTTCTTTTTCTTCTTTTTATTCTTCTTCTTTTTCTTTTTCTTTTTCTTCTTCTGCTTTTTCTTTTTCTTCTTTTTTTTAAAATTCTGTTTCTTCTTTTTATTTTCTTCTTTTTTCTTACCTTCTTCTTCTTCTCCTCCTCCTCCTCCTTCTCCTCTTTATTTATTTCTCTTATCCTTATCTTCTTTTATTCTCTTCTCCTCCTTCTCGCTCCCTTCTGTCCCTTCTCCTCTTCTTTTATTTCTTCTTTTTTCTTCTTCTTCTTCTTCTTCTTTTATTGTATTATTATATTATTATTATTATTATTGCTTCTTCTTCTCCTTTTTCTTCTTCTACTTCTTCTTTTAATCTCCTCCTACTCTCCTTCTTATCTCTTTCTTATCTTATATTCTTCTCCCGTTCCTCGAACCACTTTTTCGTCTTCTTTTTCTTCTTCATTTTTATTATCCTCCTCCTCTTTTTCCTTCTCCTCCTTCTCCTCTTTATTATTTCCCTTCTCCTCCTCTTCTCTTATTCTCTTATTCTCTTATTCTCTTCCTTTCCTCGCTCGCTTACGTTCCCCCTCTTCTTCTTTTATTTCTTTTCCCCCTCTTCCTCCTTTTTCTTCTTTTTCTATTCGTCTTACTATCCTCCTCTTCTTCTTCTCCTTTTTCTAGCACCCTTCATATTCTTAATCCTTTTCCCCCTCTTCCTCCTCCTTCTTCTTAAACAATTCTTACGTTTTCCTCGCCCTCTCCCCATCCTCTTTAACTGATTATTTTTCTTCTTCTTTTCCATCACCTCCTTTTTGTCTCTTTCTTTTTCCTTTTATTTTCATCTTCCATTCCTCCTTCCCTCATCCTCCTCATCTTCTTCCCCTCCTCTTCTTATTCTTATTCTTCTCTTTCTTTATACTCCCCCTCTTTTGTTCTTCCTCTTCTCCTGACCCTCCTTCTCTCTTCATCTTCTTCTTTTCCATTTAATTCTTCATCTTCTTCTTCTTCTTCTTCTTTTTCGTCTTCTTCTTCTTCTTCTTCTTCTTCTTCTTCTTCTTTACAGCGATTCCATGAATCGAAAAGATGTCATTCCATTCATATAAATAGTTTTCTCGTCAAAATATATGAAACGGCTAAAAATCTCAGTTAAACTTCATAAATAAAATATTAACAACTGTCAAGGGGAGTCGGCATTTCCCGGGTGTAAAATAGGCTAAAAGATATTTTCTAATTAATGTAGTTATCATGTTTGTCTATAAAACTATTCTCATAGTCTCTCACTTAGTTTTTTAACACGACCTTGAAGCTGCCAATAGCATAGTTTTAAATAAAAGAGAAAAATTGAACCAAAAATGTAAGTAAAAAGACTCCCGGGCAACGTCAGGTAGATATAGCTAGTAGAGTGAGAAAAATTGCCTAATCAAGTTAAAATGTAAATCATTTTAAGAATAAACTGGATGAATTTATTTTATTCAAATTAATAATTTAATAACTAAACGGTACCGTAATAATTCAATGTGACTTTGTAAATTTTTTTTTTAAACTGGCATAGTTTTAAAAGAAGAAAAATTGAAACAAAAATGTAAGTAAAAAAGACTCCCGGGCAACGTCAGGTAGATATAGCCAGTAGAGTGAATATACTTTGGGGAAAAATTGCCCAATCAAATTAAAATAGCTCGAATGTAAATCATTTTAAGAATAAACTGGATGAATGTAGAAATAAGTTACAGTAATTTCGTAATTTATACTTTGATAAATATTTATTAACGTTGATTTATTTATTCGTCATAACTGAAGATTTTAAATTGTTTATTGTTAATCTCTTTTCAGTAAAATAAATGTCAGCTTTAACTTTTAATAGAATATACAATGTTGGACACATTATTTGGAGTGAGAGAAACACATGATTAAAACACATATGATATTAAAAAATATAAACTCATACATAATCTCTATCACCGATTTTAAGAAGTGTAACTTATAAATATAGCCAGTGATAAATTGTAAATTGATATTATATGTCTAATAATAAACAAATAAACAATAGACCACACACTATATATATAAGTACATATATGTATAACCATTCCACACATGCACACTATATATATATATATATATATATATATATATATATATATATATATATATATATATATATATATATATATATATTTGGCAATTAAGCTACACAGAGGCTCCCACGTTTCATCCCCGGGTGGGGGGGACCTTCAGACTAAAATTCATGGAGTTAGTTTTGCCGGGTGTTTTTATATACACGGTTAGCTAGTTAACCAATCAGGTTCTTTGTTGTTCTCTTAGCCAATCGTTGGGCTTATATATATATATATATATATATATATATATATATATATATATATATATATAATACTAAAACTCTATTGTTCTTGTATGTTTGCAATCAGCTTTCAGCTTTCCGGTTTTCAACATCCGGTTGCGCATGCGTAAATAGCATCGTCTTCAATCTGTTATTCCAATTCCGTTATTCTCTATTATGATTAACGAACGCATGAAATTTTTCATTCTGGAAATTTTTTAACAATTTCATTTAATTTCATCAAATAGTTTATTTGTTTTCTTCACGGCTAAAAACATTCAACGGGAGGACTTCGTAAAGTCTGTCGCAGTTTCAAAAAAACTCCTCCCTTTTAAAAAACAAAAACAAACAAACAAAAAAACAACACTCATTATTAATATCAGCCATACTAGCGGTCGGTGAACGAAACCACCTCCCACTTTCCCTCTCATAGATTTCACCACTCTTACTCCCTCTGTTTTCGTTACGTACGCGAGAAAGCTTGCTGTACCCCCTTCCTTTCTCAAATCGCCCTAACCAACCACTTATAATTCAGTAACTGTAATTTAAAAAAAAAACAATTATAATAAACAGAACGACTCATAGAAATCTATCTATATTCTTTTTTCATTTTAATATACTTTCATAGAAATGCTTCTGTTATGTAAAAAAACCTATTTTCTTTATGTCACAAGTGTCACGCTCATACATGAATTCCATAGCTAATATAACAAACTGACCCAACGGGTCACGGGTGGTCTAGTATATATATAAATCCCTCGACGCACACACACACACATATATATTGTTATGTTGAATATAGAATAATTCATTTTGACACGGGTAAAAAATGTATTTTTGCAAACAGCGACATTCTCAGCATCTTTTTGTATTTCGTCTTTGGCGATCGGACGAACTCATGTTTAGAAAAAGGGGTGGGAAAGGTAATAACGTACGTACAAACATGTGAGGTCTTAGTATGTATGATACAAATCAAACAATAGAATAGAAAATCAGTTAAAATATTTTGAAATGTTTTTGTAATACAAACCTAATTAGAATCTTATGGACTAATAATTCTTTATTAGGCGACTTTTAAATATTTCCTAACGCGGTTAAGCATCAAAACATGAACACGTTTACAAATCTTCCATTTTTTTTTCATATGAAACCATCATAATTGTTAGCAGCCTAGGAGTTTTATAAAATAAAAAAAAAATGTTGAAAAATAAAATAAACCCAAGTTTTAAAAAAAAAATTATCATAAAAAAAATTATATGAAATTATATTATATAAAAATTATATAAAAATTATATAAAATATATATAAAAATTATATCAAAAATTTAGATATAATTTTTTATTATAAAAAAATTATTGTAAAAAAAATCTGTAAAAAAATAAACCCAAGTTTTAAAAAAAATACACCCAAGTTTACAAATCTTCCATTTTTTTTTTATATAAAACCATCATAATTGTTAGCAGGCTAAGATTTTTACAAAATCACAACCGAGTTCGATCCTAACCCTAACCTAACTCTAATCCTCGTGAATTTGGAATTATTACAAAAAAAAATGTAAACTAGCAGGGCGACCCAGTGGAAATTCAACGGCTGCTTACCTATTTTATTTTAAACTTTAATTCGTCCCAAACAAGGTACATGGACCACCGAGACGTAAGGGGCTACTGAGAATTAGGGGTCAGATTTTTATGATCCACTCTAAGTGAGGAGTTGTGCAGGGAGATGTTTGTTCACATTACATTTAAATTTCTACATGTATGGTACAGTCAGGAAAACAGGGAGCAGGGAGGGAATTCCAAAGGCCTGCAGTTCGAGGAATGAAGTCACTAGAGTAGAAAGCTCTACGGCATTTGGGGACCGGTACAGTGAAGGGGTGGGATTTTGCTAATTATTGTCTTCTATATCTCTTCTTGCTGCACAAATACTTGTCGGTTAATTTTTATTTTAATAAATAAGTAAATAAATAAAACGAACGTTTTCACCTTTTTATTTGCCTATTAACTGTAAAAGATTTAGTAGAGTTCGATCCAGACTGGGTGTCCTATATACCGTATTTTGTGGCAACTGTTAACGGTTTGATAATAAAATCGTTACTTCTGTTTTTTCTATTTATTTAGTTCGATTAAATAACAACACATACCTGTTCAAAGTGGACTTTTTTTTGATCGGTAATTTATTAGTTTCGGAGTAAAAAAAAAAATCCCCTCGGAAAATAATAAGAACATTTATTGAATCAGTTTTAATTATCGCTTTATTTTTAGCTCGCAATACCGAAATGTGACAATTCAAAAAAGTTTCTAATCTGATTTGCTTCGTCGAACTTCAAACTCGGTTGAGATTTTAAATCAAATCACTGATTTGCACAGCAAACTTTGGTTGTAGAAAATATAATTCTTCACTGTGTAGAAATTCCACGGTTAATTCAAGAAAAAAGGTGTTCATTTTATAATTCTATCTGCTTATACACTAGCCAATTTTCATTGGTTATCGTTGTACCATGTTATCTAACATATAAAGTTTTCTTGTGAGATTTTAAAAGTTGCACCTAAATAGCATTCATTTAGGTTTACATATCAAACTTTTGACTAGTCAATTTTCATTTGTTATTGTTGTCCCATGTTATTTGACACTATAATAACATACTCAGATAATGTTTATTTAAAAAAAAAATATGTAGCCCTCTTTGGAGAACTCGTATTATTCAAACATTTTTCATTTATGACCGAAAAATCGAAATCAGCAAGGGGAATAACTTATATTTCTAATTAAAGAATATAAAGATAATTGTCTCTTTTAAAACTAAAATTTTATTTCTTTTTCTGT
The DNA here is from genome assembly GCA_963556195.1 of Sepiola atlantica. Taxonomy (NCBI): domain Eukaryota; kingdom Metazoa; phylum Mollusca; class Cephalopoda; order Sepiida; family Sepiolidae; genus Sepiola; species Sepiola atlantica. The sequence goes on from OY744518.1 coordinate 137,312,576, forward strand.
ATAAGTTAGAAAACTGGGCCAGCAAATAAGAATTAAAAAGTAAAATGACTTCGCTGCGTCCCTGGCAACGCCGGGTAGTTGCAGTTATTACATTTAAATGCTTATGTAAGATTTCAAATATAGCAACAATTTTTGGACGTTTCTCATCAGCAAACGGAAGGAACCTTTGTTTTGTTTTTTGAAAAGGGTGTATTTCTCTCGAAATATCAAAATATACATTTTCCATCATTCCGCACTCTATATAATCGTAACTGGCCTCTACTGCATTGTAAAATACCTATATACTTATTTGCCAGTAATGCTCCAAGCAAACTGCCATAACGATAATAATGTGTTCGATCTGAAGTCCTGCAAGAGCTAATCTAAAGTATTTAAAACTATACATTAGAGTGACTGGTACTTCGCCCGGGTTTCATTGATCTGGTCATGCATCATCTGAGGTGATAACCGGCTGTTAGAAACAGAGTCGATCTATTTCTACCAAGTAATGAAATATATATATATATATATATATATATATACATACATACATACATACACACACACACACATATATATATATATATATATATATATATATATATATATATATATATATATATATACTAATCTGCACTTATATATATATATACATATATATATATATATATGTGTGTGTGTATGTATGTATGTATATATATATATATATATGTATATATATATATATATATATATATATATAAAGAGATAGAGAGACAGACAGATAGACAGACGGGAAGCACAATTTACAATATCTTTAGGCATGGATTTAAAGACTGTGTATGGAAAATTAGTTTATTGAAATTCATGAAAATTTATTTGCCCCAAGAAAATTTACATATTAGAAAATGTTTTTATTCTGTGTCTTCCTTCTTTCTCAATAACTGGCTTCACACACTTCCTGAAACTTGCACAGGTTGTCCTCAAATATTCGGAAGACAACTTCTCCCATTCTTCTTTAATAATATCTTTAAGAGAGTCGACATTGCTTGTGATGTTCTATTGGTAGCGTTTTCATAAAACGACCCAAATAGCATAATTCAGAGGGTTTAGATCTGGGCTAGACGGCGATCATAAACATGATTTCCCAATATTGCTAAAGTTCGATTTGGACAAATCTTGTATTTGTTTAGCTATGAGGACTAGAGCACTATTCTGTGTCCATACATAATTATCATCTGGGGAGTTTGTTTTAAGCCGTGACAATATCTCAGAGTTTTGTAGTAAGCATATTGATCTCTTGGTCTGATTTATAGAATTTTATAGGCATTTTATTTTCATCGAAAACCACAAAAGTTACAACTTGAGCAGGATATTTTGTTCTAAATGCCCCTTAACATCAGTTGACGATTTTGCGATAAATCTGTCATTTCTGCGGTTCAGAATAGCATCGACCGTGAAGATCTTTTCATCGGAAAAGATCTTCAACATGGAGGACTTTTTTCTGGAACCATGTAATAATTTTATTGTACTTTTCCAGTTTCTTTTTCTTCATAGACTTTGCCAACAAGTGTTTTGGTGTTCTTGTGAAAGATCGTAATTTGAAACCATATTTTACTGCTTTTCTTATTTTAAATCATATTTTACTGCATTTCTAATTTTAAATCATATTTTACTGCATATCTAATGGTCTTGTTGTCTACCTTAAGTTCAATTTTCATTTTTCTCATGAATTTGGTTGGATCCTTAAAGAATTTTGGATTTGAAAGCTTTAATAAAAGCTTTCGTACGTTTTTTCTTTGCTGATTTCTCTGTTTTCAGACTTCTTCGTAAAAGTTTTTATAGTTATTCAATTCTTTACATTGCAAATAGTTTTTATGGCCACTCCAACTATTCTTGAAAACTTGTTTGGTGTGACGAGTGCACTCAGCAAATCACACACTCTTTGACGTTTGCTTTCCTGATTACTTATATTGGAAAAAGTTTCTGAAAAGGTAAGGACAATAATGGTAGGTATGAGTATGACAACCCTATATGCTAAGTTTCAAAACAATTGACTAAGTGAGAAAAAAAAATTAACGTTCATTGTAAATTCTGCTTCCCCAATATTCGCTGCTCGTTGTAAATACCCGCTGACATGGCATTTACAAAGTTAAATCTCTCCTAACTTCCAAGATAATGTACGGTGGCCGACGGGTAAGACAGTGGCGATTAGTGATCGGAGTTCGCGCCCGCCGACCGTCGGGAATTAGCTTCCTGCACTGAAGATTGCGTAAGCATGAAACATCGATGTCTGTAGGTAATAAATAATTAATAAATATATATATATATATATATATATATATATATATATATATATATATATATATATATGCAGACAGGTGTTTCTTCGTTTCGCGATTCATCAGTGTGGCTAGACGCATCAAACCGGAGATTAGGAATTTGCCGTCTATATTGTGCTGTCGGTTTCTGCGGTCGTTTACTTGTCCTGTAAATCGTCTAAATTATTATTTACACGAGTTCATTTCAAATTACGGATTATTTTCAGAACCTTCTAAATGATGGACGTGCCTCAAAAAGATTTGTGGTTGGTTGCGATCTTTCGACACCTTGCTTAATTAAAGCTTTGCGTGCAACCGTTTTTCTCTTTAAATATCGATAAGCAATTATAATCATCTAGTTATTGGCGCTTTCTATTTAGTCTATTTCTTAGCGCTCTCACTTTCTTTATTTTGATAATTGATTTGATGAATGTACGGAATGCCGTACTCGTAGTAATTATAGTTTGTTTCGGTGTCGCATTTATTTCAACGTCGTTCTAATTATGAACGCATTACATGTGTCAGTTGAGACGTGAATGAATAATGATCGTTGAACGAGAACCGATTTCTGTCAATCTCTTAACGTCTCTGACGTTTTGGCAGTATTTTATCAATTCATGCCACCATAGTTGTGGTCTGAATCGATTCAAATCTCTCACAGTTCTTTCGGTCCTTTTCCAGGACTCTAATTAATATTGTAACTGGTACTCCTCCCTACAACCCCTTTCTCACCGAAAATACGTTGTTAGTCTCTCTCTGCTCTATTGTTATTTTCATGCAAGATGCTCGAATGAGATCCAATATGTGTTTCCTCCTTGTAAAACATTCACAGTAAGAAAACGTCTTCCTACCACAACGGAAAATACTTCCCTGTCTCCCGCATGTGCATTGCGTCCATAGACAAATATTCTTTGCAAGTTCTTCCCGCTTGTGGAACACATTACCATGAGACTGAGGCGTTAGATTCAACAGGTGTTTAGAATAGATGCGATGTGTAACACAAATAAAGGAGTGATTCAACCGATTCAAAAATGGCCGCACGTCAGCGGAGAGTGACCAGCGTTCTGGCAGGCCCCAA
>OY744518.1:137320932-137335932 GCA_963556195.1 Sepiola atlantica
AATGCGTTCAAAATAACTTTTAAGCACTTTTATTTACCACAAATTGTATACACTTTATATAAACAAAAAAAAGATAAGTTATATCCTTTCATGCTGCGATAAACAAAGTTAACTTCCTTTGCCAAAGTATAAGCGAATTCGGAATAGGGGCGGCTAAGAAAAATAGAGTTATCTCCCTCAGATCGGGTACTGCTCTTGTGAGCGCCAGTTATCTCCAGTACAGACACCTTCCGTTCGGACAATCCCTTCGGACACACAATACGGAAAAATCCCAGTTTGTATGGATTTCAAACATGCTATTGTTTTATCTTTCATTTGTCAATTAAAAAAAAAACAAGGCCTCGGATGTAGTTTCAAATGTTTACATTCTTACATATACACACACATACTGACGAGAATAAACGAATTAAGTGAAGTGTAATATATTTTATGTTTCAACTGAAGATACCCACGGAACTTACATACACAACTTTGATCGAAATAATAAAGGGACTTTTCGGTAAATTGAAAATTTAAAAAAAAAAGTCTGATCAAGCAAAAATACTCCGGAGTGTTTTTGCCTGATAAGACTTTAAATATAATAATGTTTTCCTATATATATATATATATATATATATATATATATATATATATATATATATATATGTGTGTGTGTGTGTGTGTGTGAGAGAGTGAGAGAGAGAGAGAGAGAGAGAGAGAGAGAGTAAGATAATACTTTAAAGATATAAATAATATCTTTAACCAGTAGACTATCAGGATAAAAACAAAGCTCAATATAGTGTATAGAGCAATAATATTAATTGAATGACATAATAAAATGAGAAATTAATCAGATTTTATTAAAGTTTAAAAACAAGGAGTGATATTGCGTCCTTTACTCATGAGTTTTAAAAGAAAATCTTCTCCTCAGAGGACCATTACCGCAATGACATTACTGCAGGTAATAAAATTAAGCTTTGAAAAAATATAAAAATATATAAAGAATACATTAAAGTATATCAAACATCAAATATTTTGGCCTAAAACATACTTTTTTGTTAAACTTATACAGTTCATCCAAGTCATAAAGTTTAAAACAATTTCAAGAACGATGTCAAAGAAGTCGATCAAAAAAACAATCCAGGTGGTGAATGGTAGTCCAAAAACGAAGAAAAAGTTATCCAGGCGGGAATATATATATATATATATATATGATAAAGAAAGTGTTCCGACGTAATTGAAATTGAAAAAGGAAAACCAAAAAATATTATTCATGTATTCATTAACGTTTCGTCGTTATTAGTGCCATGTCCACTCTGACCCGGAGTGGTTGTACCTGTCAGGGTCCCAGCCATTGGTCGAATATAATTCATCAATTACAGACAGATTATTTACATATATATGACGGTAATTCCGCATTTTGTGCCGCGAGAAATGAGGGTTTCTTCGATCTGAGCGCGGAGACTTGGACTCTAACCCTAATATTAACCATAACCACACCCCTAACTATAACCAGGTATTTAATTCCTTCCCACCGCAGGAATATGTGGCACAAGGACGGAAGGTTGGGGAGCGTCAAGCCAGCGCCCCTAAAGAAGGAGCACTGGGAAGCCCCGTGGGCATTCTCCGGTGAAGGCGCTTCAGGCAGTAAGCAATAAACTTACTCCACCTCAAAGAGAGAAGGTAATGCCTGGGAGGGTGTACCTCCTATGGCTACCCACGATCAATACCTCAGCCCGGCAGATAAAAAGCCACTGAAATGGCCCAGTTTCTGCCGGACTGATTGTCGAGAACAAATCCTCGACTGGTATTTCCCCATCCCGCTGCTTCTCAGCAACCGAAGTTACAGAAAGACTAAGTCAAATAATCGCTAAAATAAGTCAAATAATCGCTCAAATAAGTCAAATAATCGCCAAAAATAAGTCAAATAATCGCTAAAATAAGTCAAATAATCTCCAAAATAAGTCAAATAATCGCCAAAATACGTCATATAATCGCCCAAAATAAGTCAAATAATCGCCAAAATAAGTCAAATAATCGCCAAAATTAGTCAAATAATCGCCAAAATAAGTCAAATAATCGCCAAAATAAGTCAAATAATCGCAAAAATAAGTCAAATAATTGCTAAAATAAGTCAAATAATCTCAAAAATAAATCAAATAATCGCAAAAATAAGTCAAATAATCGCCAAAATAAGTCAAATAATCGCCAAAAATAAGTCAAATAATTGCCAAAATAAGTCAAATAATCGCCAAAAATAAGTCAAATAATCGCCAAAAATAAGTCAAATAATCGCCAAAATGAGTAAAATTATCTCAAAAATAAATCAAATAATCGCCAAAAATAAGTCAAATAATCGCTAAAATAAATCAAATAATCGCAAAAATAAGTCAAATAATCGCAAAAATGAATCAAATCATCGCAAAAATAAATCAAATAATCGCAAAAATAAGTCAAATAATCGCAAAAATAAGTAAAATCCTATTTTTTAGGAAAATTAGCACAGGCTGCATTGGTACAGGTTTATATTGGTTCCATAGTATTATTACGTTGTCTTATTAAAATCAATATTGTGGATTACGTTTTGTCTATTTTTTTCAACTTTTGTGGTGTATTTTGTCTGGTAGGACTTTGTCTTAAAAGTCCAACTTCACATCCGAGGCCATGTTTGAAGAATTCACATCACTTGTTTCTGTTATTGCTATTTTGTTAACGAATTGAATAAGAATTAAATATTATTCTAATTCGTCTTTTAATTCCGTTTGTTCAATAGGATCAGATAAGTTTTAAGCACCCCAGGCTGAAAAACAACCAAAACGACATATTTGCCATAACACAGCTTTTTAAAACTTCCGGTTGAATGAAACATAGTTTTATTTACAATCACGTTTGATTATACGCACATGTTTTCTGTAAAAAGAACAGTTTTATTTACAAAACATTTTGTTATGTAAAAAAAAAATATATATATATGGTGTCACGTGATTACATATTGTTGAATAACGAAAAAATCTACACTTGAAATAACATTGATGGAATAACAATTAGAAGAATAACGTGTTGTTCTTAGTTTTTTTTTAATAAATTTATTTATTTATGTTATAGCTTTGAGATCTTTCAGCGTTATACGTATTTGTATGGGTATTTAGTTCCTTTCATTATTACAAAATACGTAAACCACGTGACACACGTCGCATTCAAATACCAACCGTCGAAACATCAGGACGAATTCTCATATTGGCCGCGACAATATGTCCCAGTCAAGAAGGATAATTAGGAAAAAAAGGGAATTAAATGCCTATCTACTTTTGAAAAAAGCGTACAACGCTGAAAGATCTCAAGACTTTCACATAAATAAATAAATTTATTTATTTAAAAACACACGTTGTTTTGGTTTTCAGAAATATTCTTGTAATTGTTATTCCATCAACGTTTCAAGTGTAGACTTCTTCATTATTCAAAAATATATAGTTTTATTTACAAAACCTTTTATTTAAGCAAAATGCATAAACAACCGAAACAAACGAATATATAAAAAAATAATTTTCATAAAAGGATGTTGTGCAGAGATGCTTCATAAAAAACGGTGTTTTAAATAAATTTATTTATTAAAAAAAACACATTGTTTTGGTTTTCATAAATATTCTTGTAATTGTTATTCTATCAACGTTTCAAGTGTAGACTTCTTTATTATTCAAAAATATATAGTTCTATTTACAAAACGTTTTTATTTAAGCAAAATGCATAAACAATCAAAACAAAAAATATATATAAACAAATAATTTTCATAAAAGGATGTTGTGCAGTGATGCTTTATAAAAAACGTTATTTTTAAACATTAAAAAAAAATATTGGATTATATTGGATTTAATTTTGTTTTTAATATTTGATTTTTCGCTATAAAAAAAAACTTTAATTTTCAATACACAATAAGATTGGAAATCAAAAGTAAAAATCGATGTTAAAACAAAATGTGTCCTTTTGGTTGTTGTTCTTTCTGGGGTGCCTCAACTCCATTTGATCCGTTCAATGTTTTTATTTTATCATTAATATCATTCTTTGTATAAAGATCAACTTGCAAAAGAATCATTCTTGACTATCAGTCGACTTGCGGGGATGTTTTTACATTTCTATCGCCCCCCCCCCCTCCCCTAAAACTATCAAATTGTGAAGTTTGAAACTTCCACCACGGATCATCTCTTCGGAAAATTATGCAGGATCACCCCCTTAAAAAAAAATTCCCACCACCCATGGAATCGGTAATAAAATTCACAATTCTTTCTGCGATCCAACATATTCGGTACAAATACACTTCAGTCTATGCCTGACTTGTCCACCAAACTTCAATCATCAATTTCCAACAGTCTTTGTATTAGCACCGTTCAATGATAAGCACTCCTGAATACGACAGGCAAAATTGTCAATCACTCTATCACACCTCTCTCTTGGTACTGCGCTGATTTCGGCTGTGAGTGGCCTCTTTAGTTCAGGAATAGTTTAGGGGTGTATTTTGATTGATATTATCTTTGAGATAACACCACAGATAAAAATATGGTCTGGTGTTTGTGAAGCCTATTCAGAATCAGACATTTACTGATGAGACGATCGCCAAAGTGTCCCCCGCAGATCATTTAACGGCGATAATAAAAGACCGTTAGAAATCCATGGCTGGAACTAGGTGGACAAGTTAGACATAGAGTGAAGTTTGTTTGTACTGAATATTGTGGGAGTGCAGAAATGATTGTGAATTTTCCATGAGTGGATTATTTTATTATTTTATTGGGGAGGGGGGAATTCTATTGTTGGATAAAAACAGAGTTATGATGCTAATTTGGAAATAAACTCAAATTTATTTCATTTGTTCTTTTTTTTTACAAAATGTTATGCAAAATGGAGGAAAATAAACAGAACAAACATTTGATCACGTTTTTATGTGTAAAAAAATGTGAAAAGGTGATAATTCAGTGGGATTATCTCCTTTGATCTAGCTTGTATATTTCGCCTGTTGAGTTCAGCTTGAAATGAGGATTAAGCTGGACCCGTTAATCCATCTAATTTGAGACAAGTCAGTAATTTGGCCCTGAAAGTAAACTGCATTTATTAATCTATTAAGTAGTAAACGTTGCAAGACAAAACAAAAACATATTTCGATCAAAGTGCTCATCGGATTAATGGATATCTCGCAGACTATGTAACCGGACATGCTGAGTTCAAATCCTGTCATTACGCATTAATAATCTAAATAAAAAATGCAAAAGTTGGGCCAATCTCTCGCCCTCACATTAAACCCCTATTTAAAGTCAATTCAACTTTACATAATAGACGCACCGCCGTTTTTTTGTTGTTTTTTTTAATTTTTTATACATACTGCTTACTTATATGCGATATCAGTCGCAAGGTTAACTAATTGGTTTTGAAAAAATTAATTTTATTAATTAACTAGTATTTAATAATTTGGCATTCAATAACTCTAAATAGGTTGAGATGCCGTTAAAAAGGGTAAAAGATAAGTTAAAGGCTAAGGTGGTTACATTGTAGAAGAAAAAACTCTTGCTTTAAACTGTTCGATGACTTGCCAAAATTTTACTGGACAACTTTAAGAATTATTATTATCTTTCGAAAACAAATTCGTCTCTACGAGTATTTTGACGATTATTTTCAAGAAAAGATAACTCGTTATACGACTAATCATAATTTTGACGATTATTTTCAAGAAAAGATAACTCGTGATACGACTAATCATAATTTTGACGATTATTTTCAAGAAAAGATAACTCGTGATACGACTAATCATAATTTTGACGATTATTTTCAAGAAAAGATAACTCGTGATACGACTAATCATAATTTTGACGATTATTTTCGAGAAAAGATAACTCGTGATACGACTAATCATAATTTTGACGATTATTTTCAAGAAAAGATAACTCGTGATACGACTAATCATAATTTTGACGATTATTTTCGAGAAAAGATAACTCGTGATACGACTAATCATAATGTTGACGATTATTTTCAAGAAAAGATAACTCGTGATACGACTAATCATAATTTTGACGATTATTTTCGAGAAAAGATAACTCGTGATACGACTAATCATAATTTTGACGATTATTTTCAAGAAAAGATAACTCGTGATACGACTAATCATAATGTTGACGATTATTTTCAAGAAAAGATAACTCGTGATACGACTAATCATAATTTTGACGATTATTTTCGAGAAAAGATAACTCGTGATACGACTAATCATAATTTTGACGATTATTTTCAAGAAAAGATAACTCGTGATACGACTAATCATAATGTTGACGATTATTTTCAAGAAAAGATAACTCGTGATACGACTAATCATAATTTTGACGATTATTTTCGAGAAAAGATAACTCGTGATACGACTAATCATAATTTTGACGATTATTTTCAAGAAAAGATAACTCGTGATACGACTAATCATAATGTTGACGATTATTTTCAAGAAAAGATAACTCGTGATACGACTAATCATAATTTTGACGATTATTTTCGAGAAAAGATAACTCGTGATACGACTAATCATAATTTTGACGATTATTTTCAAGAAAAGATAACTCGTGATACGACTAATCATAATTTTGACGATTATTTTCGAGAAAAGATAACTCGTGATACGACTAATCATAATGTTGACGATTATTTTCAAGAAAAGATAACTCGTGATACGACTAATCATAATTTTGACGATTATTTTCAAGAAAAGATAACTCGTGATACGACTAATCATAATTTTGACGATTATTTTCGAGAAAAGATAACTCGTGATACGACTAATCATAATTTTGACGATTATCTGGGATTTACTTGACGATGGGGAAGACGAGCGCATACCCTATATTAACCCAAACACTAAACCTATGCTTGAGATAGCGTTCGAAGATTCCGGAATTTTAATCTAGACCCTGATGTCGGCTTTACCTCATGTAACAGATAATACGGCAGTCTGGAAAGATAGAAAACAAAATTTAAAAAAAAAGGTTATAGTGTTTTAGTACTTTATCTGCTCGTACGCAAATAGGAATATGATGTTGCTTGACAAAAAAGGAATTGTCAGAATCGACAATTATAAGGCAGTATTCTTTACGATTTCAATACCCGAGTTCGAATCGCATGTACGTCTAAAGGATTTTTTTTAACTGGATACATGTTTTATAAATTTAAAGAAATAAACATAACATAATACTATAAAAACATATACTACAAATATTTTTTAAACTAAATTACCTTTTTTTTAATCAGCAAAAAAGTAGACATGAAGGGTATTCAGCATTAGTTCAAAGCGTATTATTTTTGCTTAAAAACATAATTTCTGATTAACATTTTAGAATTTTTTTAAACACCAAATTAGCAATGTGTTTTTTTTTAATAAATTATTTATTGCTTTTAAAGACTTGAGCTTTCGACGAAAAACGTCCTTCTCAAAAGTAATAGACTTTTATTTTATTTTTTTAATCCTTCGTGTTAGAGACATATTAGCCTCTTGGGGATAAGAGTCCATCCGATAGAAATAAACGTCATGGTTTAAATGTCGTCGGCGTGTGTTATCACGTAGCTGCGTGTTTTGAGATAATGAAAAATAGTCACACATTTTTTCAACATGGTTTGATATTTGAATAATATTTTATTCAAATATTAAGCAATGTTTCCACTAAAAAGTGACTATTTTTTATTATAATTTCTAACGTTTTTTTTTTGTTTGTTTTTTGCTGATAAAAACTATACGTAAATACATACATCGTAGTTACTTACTCTCTCATGCAAAGAAGCGTGTTTTTTTCTGCAAAATTTCACTTCCAATTGCATTTCCAATTTGTCTTCATAATAAAAAGAATGTGTAAATACATTCATCGTAGTTACTTACTCTCTCACGCAAAGAAGCGTGTTTTTTTCTGCAAAATTTCACTTCCAATTGCATTTCTAATTTGTCTTCATAATAAAAAGAATTCGTAAATACATTCATCGTAGTTACTTACTCTCTCATGCAAATACTAAGTTGCGTAATTTTTTCTTCGAAACTTAACTAATCTGTTTCTTCGTACAAACTATAAAGCGGTAGAAGATAGGTAAAGGTGGGAATTGACATACCCAGGTACTGTAACATCACCGCTTACTGAGCGAGTATAAACCAGTTTTTAATTTTTAAAAATTATTATTATTATTAAAACTACAAGCCTTGAATAATCATCGTAAACACAGTAAGTATTTAATTTACCTCCTCTCCAGGAAGTTAGACACAAGGTCAGGTGTGGGTTTTGATTAAAGCGTTTCTGTGGACCGAACTTGATTGAAACACGGCACAACCTGGTCCGCGTCGTCAATCACTGAGCCACCGTGCCATCATCACAATAAGTAAACACGACATAAAATTAGAATCTTATGAACTTTTTAGCGCTCATCAAGAGGCGCCATTTTGTTTTGTCTTTTCTGAAAGAATTTATATTATAATTAAAGTAGCTGATATCATTTACTTAATCTTTTTTTTGTATGTCTTTGATTTTTTTGTCTTTTTTTTTGTAAAACTTGTGTTAAATGATTATTTGCGATATTTGTGACAAAAAAGCAGGATTGACCCCAGGGCCATGTTGCCCTATGTGCGAAATTTCGATAGTTGATTGGTCGATCTAGTCACGTGACAAAACAAATATTAGGTATGGAAATGTGATTAGTTGCGGTCCATAAGTCACAGGGAACGGACGATAACGTAGGCAGGTTAAATCAAGGGCATTTAGACCCCTTATAAAAGATTAACAAGAATCTACTCTTTGTCAAGGAAAATTGATCCACGTTTAAAAATAACAAATATATATATATATATTCAGATTAAACTGTCGTCGTATCGGAAGAGAGGGCCGTGGACGTAAAGCGTTATATTATGGTGAATTTATTGGCCAATTCTCAACGGGAAATTTGAACGGATTTGAATCAAAGTATGTAGAGAAAAATTACTACGCTTATAATACGTAATAATGTGCGCACACACACACACACGCATATATATATATATATATATATATATATATATATATATATATATATATATATATATATTATTTATTTATTTTGGTACAGAAAAATTGGTACAACATTCGTACCGTCGGTTTCAAGCTCGGAAAGTCTTAGCCATCCGGCTCTCTTCAGCTTCTGTTGTCATGTCAGTACTAAAAATACTAAAAATTACTAAAAATAATAAAAACTACAAAAAATGTCTAAATCTGCCCTTTTGGATGAAACCGCGGTACATTGCTGAAATATGTAATATACAGTATCTAAATAAATTATATATATATATATATATATATATATATATATATATATATATATATATATATATATATATATATATATATATATATATATATATATATTACACTGATTACACTGACGAATGCCGAAAGATCGCGGCCGAAAATTTTGTTCTCCTTAAAAAAAACATTTTTTTTTATTATTCATAAGGGACAATTGATATTCCTACACGTCAAAAAAAAAGAAAGAAAATAAATAAAAGATATATCTAAATATATATTTTTCACATTCATTTTTTATACATGCGCACGCACACACATATAGGTTGTAAGCTGGAAGGAGCAAAACTAATAAATCGAAATGGGACTTACTATTTATTTTTTCTTAAAATCTTAAATAACAGCAAATGTGGTGTTGGCTGTTTGTGTGTTAAATAGTAAGTCGCATTTCGATTTATTGTTTTTGTTCCTTCCAGCTTACATCCTACCCGGCACTTTCCATTGCCCTCAGCCTTCTTAAACATACTACTACTACTACTATTCCCAGCAATGCTTCAAGCAAACTAGCCTTCTCTATATATATATATATATATATATATATATATATATATATATATATATATATATATATATATATATATATATATATATATATATATATATAATAATGGTAATAATCCAGGTAAAAAAAATCCACAGGGTGGTAATCCAGAGAATTTTAACCGGGTTTATAAAAAGTGCTCAATATCAAAATAGAGCTTATATATATATATATATATATATATATATATATATATATATATATATATATATATATATATGCGTATGTATAAAAAAATTAATGTGAAAAATATATATATATATAATAATATATATATTAAAGGCCGTGAGACAGAATTTGTGAAAAGAGAGAAAGGAAAAACAGTTAAACCCAGGAAGAAATAAAAGATCAAACGAGTGATTGACTGGTTTCGTTCGGATTAACGAACGTCTTCAGAAAAAGTGAAGATTTGAAATTTATTGAAAAACGCGGCAAAACAGATTTTTTTTGGCATGTGCGTAACTATTTGAAAAAATATGCGGCTCGCGGTAAAGAATTTATGAAAGGGTATGTTGGTATCCGCCCCTTTTTTCCAGTGGGCGCTGATTAGAAGGTATTAACTGTGGGCAGCTGACACTCGTTCTTGAATGAGGAGACTATGAACTATATTTTATTCATCTGAACTAGTCCTATTTACTCGCATAACTTTTAAGGCCAGTTTTTTTTGGGGGTGGGGCCTAAAAAAGCTAGGGGGCGTTCATCGCACAAGCTATATATTTTGAAATGTCAAGTTTACTTTGTATCGTTTCAAAAACCGTATCGAGTATGTTGAACGATCCTTGTTTTTGTTTTTTAGGTGTAATAATTAGTCTTTAAAGGTCGCCCAATACACGAGTATATGCGATAAATGGATCTTTCCTTAACAATGAGCTGCTTCTGTCTAGGTTGTTCCCCCACAAGGGTTTAAAGCCCTCTCCAACAGGATCATGCCTTACACGTTTCGTCAATAAAGTTTAAACCGCTTCTAATTATTCAACCTTAAATATTTACTATGTCACGTGATCAAACTGACCAATCAAATCCACTTCTCGTCTAAGGGGCCACAACTGACACCAAGGCTGTTCGCCAGCTTCTTTGATGTTAACCGAGGTTCGCATTCGAAATCATTCCGATGAACTAGGCGTTAACTTTGGGATAATGGTTAGAATGTTCGCTAATGAGCCGGAAAACCGGGGTTCAATCCTCGTTCCAGTCATACCAAAGGTCTAAAAGAATGGTACTGAATGCCTCCTATCTAAACATCCAGCATTATAAGGTGATTGTAAGTGGAGCAATCCTAAGAATCGGGTGACGCCCTCCCCATCATTTCGGCGTAGTAGCCAATGAAAAGGGAGGTTTCGGGTCGTCCTCGGTCTATTTATTCCGGTCGAGCGATTTTGTTTTCTTTTAGGGTCTGATTTGACATCATCAGACTTTTCTTCGTTGGGATTGGGGTATGATCCGACTTGGTGTTCTCAGGACCGAACCGGATCATACCTCAACTGACGACAGCTTTCAATGTAAAGGAACAACTGTCGTCTCTCTCTCTCTCTCTCTCTCTCTCTCTCTATATATATATATATATATATATATATATATATATATATATATATATATATATATATATATGTGTGTGTGTGTGTGTGTCCTACGAATGGACCCTGATACTCCCGCACAAAGGGCACTAGACTTTGCCGTTACTCGCTCGCAAGCCTACCAACCGCGACTAGGACGGCACTGCACAAATCTGCTGGGCACACTACGTGCTGACCTCAAGCAGGCGGGACTAGGACCACTACGTACAGCGAAACAACTTCATTGCCTACGACAAGTTGCGCATGACAAGGCCAGATGGCCTGGGACTAGCATAGAGGACTGATTGCAGCTACGGGATGTCATTTGACTACCGTAGCCGCAGAACACAGTTTTAATAATAATAATATATATATATATATATATATATATATATATATATATATATATATATATATATATATATATATAAAGTGATATTGGGAGGACTTCGATTATGAGAGCGTTATCTCCTCTTACCTTCTCTTTATATATGAAGGATAATTCATCTTAAATGCGTCAGATCGATGAAAATGTTATTTAAAATGTAAGTGTGATAGACCAACTGTTTGGACACAACTTAACTGGCCAATGAAAAGGGAGCCTTCGTGTCGCCCTCTGTCTATTTATTTCGATCGAGCAATTTATTTATTTATTGTAGGAGTTGACGTGACAGCCTCAGAAACATCTTTGTCGGAATTGAGGTATGATCCTGCTCGGTCCATGGAGAGAGTGCCTCCGAGGACCGAGCTGAGTCATGCCTCAACTGACGACAGCTTTCGAAGAACAGGAACAACAACTGAGTATTAATTTGATCATTTTAATTATGCAACTCGTAAAATATGATATAAAAATGAGTGCAAATAGTAAAACGTAAATATACAGAAATTAGTTTGCGAATTCGTGCTTTCGCGAAACTTATCTTAGTTGATAAAGAAGTATCGTTTTAACAGTTGCTTCGGGGCCCCGTGTGTAGTAATTGTTGGCTCTTTTATCGTAGGACAAGGAGCACTCTCGCGACAGCCGTCTCACGCTTCATATCGTAAAGCAGTCACTCGTGAAACAAAGTCGACCGTAGTAGTGAGAAACAGAAGAAGAAAAGAGAGATTCCTAAGCGTTTTAGCTTATATAGCCTTGTTCACGTGACCCCCTAAAGAAGCCGTGTTTGTGTTTTCGTGACTAATCCACGCGAAACTTTAAGGGGGCAAGCCGCTATAACCACACCGATAAATCTACGCGTGTCTTACCAATTCCAATACTGTTGCTAAAGTTTGTTTGTTTTTTATTTTTTAGTTTCATTTTCAAACTTAAATACTATTCTTAAAAGGCTTAAACAATAGTCATTGTACATTTCATTTGTTATAAATGTTTTAAAACCTTTTTGCCGGTCTTCTCGACAGATTTGTGGTTCAATTTCTTTCTTGTGCTCCCTCAAAGCTGCAGCTCGGTTCAAGCCAGGTTCTCGTCTCGTCATCAAGGTCCGCTATGCCCTGCTCGCCATTGGGTGGTTTGAACAGCGGGCATCCCTCTATGACGTGCGTAACTGTCTGTTCTGGGTGGCCACATTCACAGGGAGCACCCTCTCTCAGGCCCCAGTCTCACATTGTGGCAGAAAAACGGCCCCCACCAGTTCTCGGGCGGTTCAGATTGGTCCATTGCCTTCGTGGCAGCTCAGCCCCTGGTATGTCGTCTTGGTCGGTGATGAACCTGTGCAGTCGGTGTTGGTCAGTCTGCTGCCAATCTTCCCTCCAGCGGTTCTTGGTCCACATCTGCTTTGAGGTGGTGTCTGGGACGGTTTCCAGAAGCTGATGCGCGTGCTAGAAGAGACTAGTTGAGCGATAAACTCCGCAACGCGCGACTTCCTCAACAGCCTTGATCTGTTAATCACGGGAACTATCGTAGATTGACTTAGCTTTCCGAGCACCTCTCCATCGCCACTATTCGTGAAAACACCTTCAGACAGCTCTCGGCCGGCCAAACCAACAGGACACCAGATAATGATATTTTCATATTGGTTTTGTTAAAGGACATTTTATTACTTAACTATTATTTGTTGTTATTTATTGAATAAATTTATATTGTAAGAAATAATATCCGCAATCGGAAGACGAGAGGGGAAATGTGGTCATTGTCCCGTGTGCTCGCTCCTACTGGTGTTGCCTAGCGAGGCACACACGACACATAAAAAAATGAGTGTGAGAGTAAGTTAATGTAAACATATACCAGCAATAAAAGTAAGCAATAAAAAATAAATAACCGTTCTGTGTTATTTGACATTTTGTGGTTTATAAATGGAAGGAGAGGATGAGAGGGTAATAACTTTTTAAAATAACTTTGTATTTCTGAATTTTTAAGATGAGGATTGATAATTTGTATAATTTTGGTTATTCGGACTACATTTCTCATCTTGAGTGTTATAATCACAACGTTTCGACCGCTGTAACCTCCGGCCTTCTTCAGGTGTATCTCTTCAAACTCGGGAATATTTCTGTCGAACTCGGGAATCTGGAGGGAATTTCGAACAGAACCCTTTATTTACTCCACGGGGGTAGCATGCTCTCGTTCCGTCAGCCATGACTCGGAGAAGTCTTCAGTAATTCGCAATTCTTCGTAGCGCCCGCACCGAGGATTGAACCTTCAATCTTCAGATAACTATCAGAGTTCGACAGAAATATTCCCGAGTTCGCAGAGATACACCTGAAGAAGGCCGGAGGTTACAGCGACCGAAACGTTGTGATGATAACACTCAAGATGAGAAATGTAGTCCGAATAACCAAAAATATAAAATAGCTTGGTAGAAAGGCAACGGTTAAAATAATCTTCCTCCTCTTCTTACTCAACCTCCCACATTTACTAACCAGGAAATGGAGATGAAAATGGTGATTTTATGTTACACTAAAGAGTTAATATTTGCTTAGGTTTAAAAAAAAAAAATTATAATTGAATGATACAAAAGCAGAACGAAGATCGAAACATACAATTGATTGAATGTATTGATTTCTGATCTGTACCTTTATCGATTTTACTTTTATTCTTTTTATGTCTCATCGGTATTAATATTATTTACTCCCTAGGAATCCTTACACAAGACATTACCAGTGATCGCTCACTGGTAGAAACATGTAGTGGGTCTTTGAGTCTGAGTGACAACAAGGCTCCACAGGTAGTAGTAGTAGTAGTAGTAGTAGTAGTAGTAGTAGTAGTAGTAGTCTTTCATATATGTTTATACACCACGTTGATGGATTCTAAAAGAGTTTAAGTGACAGCCAGTCTCTTTAATATTTCTGAGATGTACTCGATATAGCAGACTAACTCGAACTATCGTCCATATATATATATATATATATATATATATATATATATATATATATATATATATATATATTAATTTATTTTTTGGTACAGAAAATTAGTACAACGTCAGTACCGTCGGTTTCAAGCTCAGAAGGACTTAACTATCCGGCTCTCTTCAATTTATGTTGTCACCTCATATATATATATATATATATATATATAGGGTGAGCCAAAAGTAGGTGGACAGTAAAAAACATTTTCCTTCTTGATTTACACAGGTTTGAAGTCTGCCTCTTA
>OY744518.1:137340932-137353432 GCA_963556195.1 Sepiola atlantica
TTATTTTTGTATTCAGACAAATAGACAATAGAATACGCACGTGGGGGTGAATCACATGGTCTGATGAACGCGAAGCGGGAAACTGCTAGTCACCATGCGACGTTGACTCCACCTCTTCAAAGCTCTATCACGGACATTGAGCATGCTCTCCTACAATTATAGCAACTAATACAACTATATTTATTAATACATATCTAACTGTGAAGATATATATATATATATATATATATATATATATATATATATATATATATATATATATATATATATATATATATATAAATGAAGGAGAATGGAAAGGAATTAGAGAAAGCAAAAGCCAATACCTTGCTTTGAACTTTTGAATTGAATTTTGATTTGGCTTTTGCTTTCTCTAATTCCTTTCCATTCTCCTTCATTTCTACCTGCTCTATCCTGGATATTGAGCTGTATACTCTTCACAATAGGGTTTTACCTTTCCTAAAAGTTCGCTTTTAGTACACCTCTTTATATATATATATATATATATATATATATATATATATATATATATATATATATATTATGATATAAAGAATAGAAACCAGGGTTTCACGAAGCCTAATTAATCCAGGTTAGAATTGCTTAGTAAAACGGTCTGGTCGATCGACAGTCCATTCAAAAATCCCCTTGCAATAAAAAAGGGAACTCTTTTATATAGGCAAAGGGGAAAAAAGAAACAGTCAACCTATATAGGAGAGTTCCATTTTTACCAAATAACTTTTTGCGTGGATAGACGATCGACCTGACTTTATCTACTCAGCAATATCAAGCTGGAATAAGTTCCCTTCGTGAAACCCTTGTTTCCATTATGTTTTAATGCATATATATATATATATATATATATATATATATATATATATATATATATATATATGTGTGTGTGTGTGTGTGTGTGTGTGTGTGTGTGTGTGTGTGTGATGCAATATAACAGTGCTCTGTGCTGACGCTTTAGTAAAAAGCCACGCCTTTATATACTGATTTTTAAGACGGACAGGAAGAGCTTCTCATTTGGCAGATTGGCGCACCACAATCTTTCTTTTAACGTATGCCAAATTTGTTAATTTTGTATATTATGTAAAATTGTCAATTTTAACTATATTTTGTGTGTGCATAATCTTTTGTTTCATATATTTTTTTTTTTTGTAATAAAATTTTCTTACAATCATCAGTTCGTTTTGACAAACTGATACAAACGCAAATAAAAATATAACGTTCTTCAATTGAAACATTTTGAAAATTACTTATGATGGGAAAAACTTGTATAGACGAAATCGACCCGAAATTGATGTAAAAATTCAGGGTTATTTTGTGATTGTTATTGTTTTTGTTTTGTTTTTTGTTGTTTTTTTTTGTTGTTAAATTTTCAGAGAAGCGTTAAATGTTTCTGTGATGAGGTGTTAAAAGTAGTTCTCCGCTGTAGCGGATGACTCCGGATCTCGCGCTTGAGGTATGTACTGCGGCTGCCCTGTTCTAGTGGCGAGACGTTTAAGACGAGTCCATTCTCTCATGTTTGAATTTCATTTACAGCCCGTCTGACGTTATTATGAAAATCACATACACTTCAATAACTCAAAAGGTCCTTAACCCCCCTTTTTTTCTTTTTTTAATTTTTAATTTAGACTAGTCCATTTCGAAAAACAGTAAAATCGGTAAATACAGTTTTAATACTTTTTATAGGCTAAGAAATAAATAGTTCCAAGCTAGAATAAGTTCGCTTCGTGAACCCCTGGGTTTCCTTATATCCAAATGTACACACACACACACACACACACACACGCACACACACACATATATATATATATATATATATATATATATATATATATATATATATATATATATATATATATATATATATATATATAGTCTCGGAAGTTTCCTAACCATTAAAACTATTTTTTTTTAAATAATAAATAAATAAATTTTAAAAACACATTTTTAGTCCCAAGTCATTCGGTGGAAGATCACTTTTGTAAGTCAATTAACTTTTAGCAGTTACTATATTAGTTTGCTTCCAAGAATTTACGCTATATATATGTGTGTGTGTGTGTGTGTGGTATAAATTCTTTTATTTATACAAACATTATACAAGCCAATAATGTTTGTATAAATAAAGGAATTTATACTAAAATACAGCTCTACTTGTTATTAAGCACTATTGCATAAACACTGTCTGTACCTGATTATCCTCATTCCCCTGAAGATGGACCCAGATGGGTCTGAAAGTACTTGGGACACAAATCTAAACTATGGAAGATTAATCGGCCAACTCCTCCCCCCCCCCCCCCCCGGAACTAAGATTCTGATTCGGAGTATTGAAAGGATCTACCAAAGGATATCTAGACATAAGTTGTCTGTTATATTCAACAATACTTGCCTGCAAGAGAAGATGCTGCCTATATATATATATATATATATATATATATATATATATATATATATATATATATATATATATATATATATATATATATATATATATATACATGGGCTGGACAAAATAATGGACACACTTTGACACCCTCCCATGAAATCCTGCCTTGTGAAGCTCTCGAAAAACAGTTGAATGGGATTATCCAGATGATTGTTTAGTTCTGCTTTTGGGTGCCGTGGTTTTGTGATCTTTTTTTGTTTTTTCGCAATCCTTACAAGGGCTCTACGATCTCTTCCAGACAGCTTTGGCTTTCTTCCAGAATTTTGTTCAGAGGAGGATGTTTTCCCTTCTTTTTCATAGGCTGCCGTTACCTTCCAGACAATTCCTCTCGATACGGCCACCATCTCAACCACTTTCGTTACAGTAGCACCTGCCATACGGGCACCAACAATTTGCCTTCTTCGGAAATCTGATAGATCTGTTATTTAAATGTTTTTTTTTTACTAATAAGCTCTTTCTAAAATAAAATTAACCAATTAATTAAGGATGGCAATAACCACGAATAAAAACATGAAACCAACATTTTGGTATATATTTTTTTTAAATTTTTGTAGGCGTTTTAAAATTGATGCAAAATCTACAGGGTGTTTCCATTATTTTGTCCAACTTCTGTGTACGTGCGGACTTTATGACAACACAAATTAGCCCATGTTAGAGTTTGACATACCCGAATGTAATCTCCTACTTTGTATGACCCGTGGTTTAATTCAGGCACCGAATCGATCTTTTAACGTCAAACTAGATTTTATTTGCAGGTGTAGTCCGAGACGAGGAGTTATCTTTAGGACTGGCAATGTATCAATACGCAGCTTCTTTGATTGTGCATTCTGGTCGCGATCCTCTTGACACCGCTCCACTATTCTCTTCCCCACCGGGACATGCTAATGTAAGATAATGAAGAGTGGCAAAAATGAATCGTGGACGAGTCCATTGTGGGTGAGACGTCGAGAAAGAAATAAAGGCGACTTGATAACTGTTAAAAAGGGGAAGGTTCCGCAGTGCAAAAGGGAACTTGAAAAACGGCGGTTTCAAAAACGCGAAGAGCCAAAACGCTTGGTGATCGGAGTATCGATGTACCGGAAGAATGCGAGTTTACCGATATTTATGGCACCGATGAATCTTTATTGGCTATGGTACCCAAGCCCGTCTTGCTGTTAGACTTTTGTGTCCGCTGACTAAAAATGCGGCTGATACGCAAGTTGGTACCATGAAGGAATCCCCTGACTTGTACTTCACCAATCTGGTTGTAGAACAATTGCTTCAGTTCACGCTCGGTTAGACAATGCAGAGCAAATTAATTTCCAATCGGATGTATATACGAACGAGTTTCTAGCGTAAACCAAGTCTGTGACCTCATGAGACAAAAGTATGTCAAACGATTGTTTAATATGTGTGCGTAGCCGGCGTAAACCATCCGGTAATGGCAAATAAAGAAACCCAAAGTGTTTTCATATACGTCTGTTCTTTGTCATTCTTGTTGGATCTTACTGGATACCCTGAAAGAACGGGTAATGCAACACTAATATTAGATCTCTTCAACAAAACAGCCCTCGATGTAACCTGACTTTGAAATGCCTGATTTAATGCAAATTCGAGTCATCGGGGTTTATTTGATTTGTATAATAACGTCAGACGAACTGTATTTTCACAAGCGTTTTTGCTAATTTGTGATATTTTACTCGTATTATTACATTTGTATATGATATTATATTTGCATATGATATTATATTTGTATATGATATTATATTTGTATATTGCTGAATCTGTTCGTTTGCACCTAACTTTTATTAAATTTATTTTTATTGCAATTGTGTACATTTTTCTTCATCGGAAAATATTATTTTAATAAAATCTCCTCAAATACAAAATTATTTATTTTGTGGTCACAAACCAATACATTTACATGTCAATCAGAAAAGAAAAACAAAGAATACCCTAACCCTAACCCTAAACATCTGAAGAGAAATACTAAATAAAACAAAACCTTGTGTTACACTGCGTGACACCGAAGATATCAGCCGTGGATCCTTAATAAGGTTTATAAATTTCTGTAATCCAACCATATTGCATACAAATACCTTTCAGTCTATGCTTGACTTGTCCACCAAGTTTCAGTCATGAATGTCCAACAGTCTTTGTTTTATCGCCGTTTAATGATATGCCGGGACACTTTGGCAATCGTCTCATCAGTAGATGTGATCCTGAATGGGCTTTAACCTTAACCCCAGGTTTCATCTGTCGGGTTATCGCAACAATCCCCAGACTATTCCAGAACTAAGAGCGCAATAACAGTCCAAATCAGAGCAGTTTCAAGGAAGGAGTGTGACGTCAGAATTATTGAGAATTTTGCATGTCCTATTCAACGTCGATACAAAGACTGTTGGACATTCACGACTGAATCTTGGTGGACAAGTCAGCCCTAAACTGAAGTTTATTTGATCCGAATATGTTTGGATTGCAGAAAAGATTGTGAATTTTATTAAAGATTCTATGGGTGGTATTTCTTGTTTTTAGTGGATGGGAGGGTCACCCATTATAAGCTCATGACAAATTTTCTTATCTGTTGATTTTCTTTCTAAATTGTTTTATGGATTTAAATTTCAGGTAAAAAAAAAAACGATCGTCTAATATTTAAATATTAGTAAAACCCACCCGTCCTCTAGACAGCAATTAATTGAAATCTTGCCAGCTAAGAGATTAAAAATCGTCCCCAAAAATCACGTGGTTTCGTAACTTGACTTCCCTCTGGTGTCACCTATGTCTTATGTCTTATGAGGAGTCTTTATTACAAGCGTTTATTAACATTAGATTTGAAGATGATCCTGATGTAGCTCTCGGGGAAGTAATCTTGTGGCAACGTGTTCAACATATGTGAAGTTCTTGGAAAGAAACTGTTCGCGGAAATTCCGTTTGGTGTTAAGCACAGGGAGAGAATACGAAAAGTTATTTGCAGTTGTGGTAAGAAGACGAGTTCTTGCTGTGAATGTTTTACAAGAGAGTGAAGCTCAGTCGAGCACCTTGAACATGTAGACCTATGATCTAAACACAGACCGGAGGCAGACGACAAAACGAAAATCATGAAATTCTCTGGGACATAGTATTACAAATAAAAATAAACTCATACAAGCAAGGAGATCGGGCGAGATAACAATTGATAAGGATAAAACTAGAAAATCGTATATTTCGTCGTCCAAGCAAATCACAGGGTGAAGAGCAAGGAGGACAAAAAAAACTTAATAAATACGTGGGACTTGCTAGAGTGCTGAAAATAATGAACTTGAAAAAAAATTACTGTAATGCCAGTAATTGTAGAAGCACTGGGAATACCCTAAATAAACTGGAAAAATGACTGGAAGAAATCAGAATCAAAGAGGATTGATACCATAAAACGTATGACATTGATGAAAAGTGCCGAAATATTAGGGGGAAATCCTTAAGTGCGGAAACCAACTGACATTTAAAATATATAGAAAGCGCACTACGCAAATCTAAGGGAACTAAAACTGCCAGAAATCCCATAATCTGATGATATCCCTAAAAAAAACGTGCACGCACCAACAACAAATGTGCTGGCACCAACCTCGACTGATACAACACCACATGACCGTGAAGGGTCGCAGAGGATGGAAAGACCAAAAGAGGAAGAGCATCAACCAGGTCTCGTTACCAGCGAGAAAATAATGGTAAATGGCTGTTGTGATAACGCAAAAGTATTTGCAACGGTTATCGGAAGAGGCGGAGAGTGCTGAAAATTTGGGTAGACTTGTTTTCACTCAGACTCCAGGGAACACCGTTTTTGTTTTACGTGGGGGGGGTATGTGTGTGTGTGTGTGTGTGTGTGTGTGTGTGTGTGTGTGTGTGTGTGTGTGTGTGTGTGTGCGTGGGGGGAGGTGCATTGTAATGTATTGGCATGGACATTTCCATGTTAACTCACCCCCAGTCTTCGGTGCCGGGATATTTATTTTTAGAGGTTTTGATTTGGGAAAGAAATCGCCCGCATCACGCCTAAAACGGATGGTTGTTCCAATTAGAAGATGCCAATGTCATCATTCCAAGGCGGTTAGGGCGGCGAAGACCATGACGAGCTGATTATAGCCACGGCCGATCTTAGTCGATTTATTCTATGCACTTGGTAGCCGCTTAAGACAAAATGGCGTCTTCGTTAATTGACTAGACTAAGAAGCAGACGACATTGTAAGTTATATTTACTGCCTTTGTAATTCGCTTCTAAGTTTTAGCGGTCACATCAAAGACGCCCGGAGATTAAAATGGATGGCGATCCACAGTAAACTTATTTAGAATCCAAGGAGATGGCGGTGCTGAAATGGATAACGACGTCGACTGACGACCTGGAGTGCAAAGTTCGTATCCTGTCCGTTCCATAGCATCATTTTCACTTATGAATGTTGATAACCTTCGCGTATAATTACTTAATTCTTGAAAAATGCCAGCAACAGAATGGAGCCGGTCAAAGGTCGTACCATGTTGATGCATGCAACTTTACGTTTTTCTTTATGGTAGAAGGGTACAGGAAAAAATGTAATCCCTCAATAAAATGGTGTGATAACGTATCTTGAAGACAGTTGATACATGATAGATCGTATTCGGCAGAATGTCTAGAAGGAATGTTGGGAGAGTGCAGAAAAAGAAGTAAGCCACCGATAAGATGTGCGTAGGCTGTAGTGTATCTGATTGTGATATGTATATATATACCTCATTGGGCAAAACTAATTCGAGCTCCCGGCACTTGACAATGTTTACATTGAGATATCACTTTACATTCAGTCAGTCCCGACCAGACGCACTAACTGGTCTAGCCGCACTGAATAGCTGTGATAAAGCGAAACAGTCTGTATGTGCATGACTATATATATATATATATATATATATATATATATATATATATATATATATATATATATATATGGAATATGAAAAAAGAAAAACCAAAAATATTATTTATGTATTTATCAAGGTTTCGTCTTTATTTAAAGACTTTCTCAGGATGATTGGTGTGAAGAAATAACACACAAGCACAAATATTGGAAACAGTATCAGTATGACTGTGTTTTATTTCTTCAAATCAATAATCCCGAGAAAGTTTTGAAATAAAGACGAAACGTTGATGAATACATCAATAATATGTTTGGTTTTCCTTATCTCATTTTCCATTACGTTGGAATATTAGTTCCATTTTTATCACACACACACACACATATATATATATATATATATATATATATATATATATATATATATATATATATATATATATATATATAATGTTTATATTTTGGTTAAGTAGTCAAACTTAATTGTAAAGCTCAATGCATATTAGCGGTACTAATATTTAATTACAGAGTACTTGACAATTGAAGTATTTTCCGACAAAATAAAGACCTTATAAATAGGAAAAATCGGTATTTATGTGAAAACTACTTACAGCTGTTTCGCCATAATAAACACAAACGTTTTTATACGGTCTTATTTCTGTCGGAAAATATTTTAATTATATATATAGGAAGGGAAATAACTATTTCAGACGGTCACGGGGCGCGAACCTGGTTCACAGAGACACCTTGATTCTGTAAGCGTTCATTTAGTCCATGAGGCCACGAGAGATTGTCACGTGATTACGGAGAAATTAAGTGATATTTACACTGAAAGCGGCGAGTATAAATATCTAGACATATGATAGAACTCAACGACAAATTCGGAGTATTGCACTGGGACTTCAGATGAATGTCTAATTTTAATCTCTCCGATAGTGCTCCACTTTCAATTTTACTTGAAAAGGGATTCTTATAATATTAAATTATATTTTAATATTTTACCTACGTTTCGAGGTTACGATTCTCATCAGCGCAAGGAAATAAATATCTTAGACGGTCACAGGGCGCGAACCCGGTTCACAGAGACATCTTGAATCTGTAAGCGGTGACTTAATCCTTGAGGCCACGAAAGATGTGTATGTGTATGTGTGTGTCATATCCAAGAGTAAATATCAAACCGAAAGGATTTCAGCTATTCTTGTTACTGTTTTAACACGTCGTAGATTTCACCACTAAAAGTAGAGTGCCTTTATTTGTTTCCTTTTTTCCACATGATCGTTTTTGTAAATCTCGAATTGTGTGTGTGTGTGTGTGTTGTTGTGTATGTGTGTGTATGTGTGTGTGTGTTTGTGTGCGTGCGCGCACGCGTTTCGTCACTTACCAACGTGGCTGTAGGGAAACTTCCACGTGTTGACTTAGCCTTCCTCCCGGGGGATTCGTCAATCAATACAGATTCTTCCGACATTATCCTCTTGTAAGGATATTGATTTTTCAGGCGTTTCCTAAGAACAAAGTCGCCCGCATCGAATTGAAAACGAATTCTGATTGCATTTCGTTGCACTTATCTAAGATATTATAAATAAACACTAGCCAGTGTATCCGTCTCAGGGTCGGTCTGTATTATTACTGAATGCAAGCAAATGTCCGATTGCAAAAAGATCCGGTGTCAAAAAGTCCAGCGGAGAAAGTGATTTGTAGGTAGGTATGTCGTTAGAAGGCACGAGAAATAGATTGAGAGGTTTCAAAGTTAAACTCCAGAAACCACATCTTCAGGTGCGGCGAAAATAGATAGAATCCAGATTCGGGCAGCATTTTGCCTTGTTTTTTCCCCACAATCTTTATTTTACTTTTTCAAATTTTAAATCTTGGCCTTTGATAACTGGTTTAAGGAAAAAATTAATTGAATAAATTGCCTTTTTGCGGAATATACCTTGCATTGAGTAACTAAATTAAAAATAGTTGCATTCCAACGGCTATAGAGAAAATCAGTCTAAAATAATAATATTCATTTATTCTTACAATTTCTTTATTTTCATATTTCGGTGAATACCCGAATTCTTTCTTCGTCTAACAAACAATGTTTTTTCCAAATTCTATAGCTTTTCTATATCTTACGCACGTTTCACAGCAAAGTCAAGAGAAATATATAGTCTTTAGTCAACATTTCTGATCATCAGGGCAATAGTTCATTTAATGGTGATAGAGAAGTCACTCGAGGATAAGGATTAGCGAGATATATGGATTGTCAGTTGAATGATCAAGAATATTATGAGAATGATTGGTGGAATGGACAAAGTTTAGTTAGTTAGGGAGACGGTTTAGGGCAAGTATTTGTTGACATTGTAGTATTCAGGGAAGAAGTATCATGGTAATGTGTTCAACCGACGGAAACTCTGAGGAAGAAGGGGCAATTCTTTGCAATTGTGGCAAAGGGGCGAGAAATTGGAGCTCAGTTGAGCATCTTTAATGGGCATCATAACGATAGAGTAGAGAAAGACTAGTAACTTCTCTTCTGTGAGAAAGAGGCTGTAGAGAACAGTAGAGATCTTTACTCACTAGATTGCGAAGTCGATTTTGAACTATATATATATATATATATATATATTGTTTTTATCTACATCTACATACGTTTCATTCTTACGTAGAGAAGAATATTTCATACCGGTCGACGGACTCGAACCCCGAAACACGAGTCATGTTTCATACTCAAATTCCGACGTCTTAGCCCACACGGCCGTTATCAACAACCCGGTAAATCAGCGAGAGATTAATTTAAAGGCAGCCGTCGTGAAGCTGTGTTAATACTACTCAGCGCAGAGCCCAGCTGTAAAGGCAGGAAAGGGTGATCTAAGCGGCACTTCCACAGGTGTGAGCTTTTGGCCTTGATCAGAGGTCAATCGTTAATAAATAAATTAAACAAAAGCAACCAGTTCGTTTCTATCGAATTTTGATACTGCGTTTCTTTGTTGTATCGTTGGACACTTCATCTACAAGTAAACAATGTTTATCCATAATTCAACGGGCGCCATTTTATCTTCACCCAACAAAACAAATCAAAAACTCTTTCTCTATTCTATCGTTATATTTCCAAACAGTAAATCGCTATATTGCAAACAGTAAAAGAAACAATATCCGACGTTATTCACGGGCGCCATTTTCTTCACCCAACGAAACAAAAAAAAACAACAAATTATTAACACAATAAAATAATGGATGTTGTTTTTTTTACTACAACTATTTTTGCTGCTTCTACGAACATCACATAATTGGGTGACGGAATTAATTACAAACCGGAAGTAATTTTATGTCGCTTAGGAATTAGAAATCTCGTAATTCTTGATGATAAAATGAAATAAAACTTCTTTTTTTTTATTTGTACAATATAATTTTGCAAATGAAAGAAATAAAATGAGATTTATTAGTTGAATAACAAATAAAATTGATAAATTAAGTCCAAGTTGTAATTAATTCCGAGTTGTAATTAATTCCGAGTTGTAATTAATTCCGAACCCCACATAATTTATCAATAGGAAAGGAAAATAGAAAAATAGCGGGTCGGTGAAACCTCAGAGATAGACAAAATGGACTATAGTATAGTTTGTATGCAAACAGTAAAAGAAACAATATCCGACGTTATTCAGGGGCGCCATTTTCTTCACCCAACCAAACAAAACAAAAACTCCATGCGAGATCTCAATAATATATATTGAACAGATATAAGATTGCTGGGGAAATCGTTGGATCATTCCACTGCTCCCGAAAGTAGTTAACACCTAATGCCATCCTCTACCTGTCATAAGAGGCAGTACAGCTGCCACATCTGGGAAGGTTCCGCTCAGAGTACTCTTACGTTGACAGAGTACAAAATCGACTCCGCAGTCTGGTAGGTGAAGATCTATTCTGTTCTCTTCAGCCCCTTTCTCACAGAAAAAAAAAGTTGCTAGTCTTTCTCTACTCTATCGTTATTTCCATGAAACGTGCTCAACTGAGCTCTAATTTCTGATTCCTCCATTTAAGACATTCATAACTAGAACTCGTCAATTACCACAACTGAAAGGAACTTTCTCTTCTTCCCCAGGGTTCTTAGCATCAGGTGGAATTTTCACGAACAGACTTTCTTTGCAAGTGCTTAATATTTGTGAAACACATTATCAACGGATTACTTCCATGACGACTACAACATGATCATATTCAAAACCAATGTCAACAAATACTTGTCATAAACCGAACTCAGCGTGACAGATAAACTGGAATACACCAGTTTAGTACGCAAACGACGAAGAGACAATATCCGACGCCATTGACGGGCGCCATTTTGTCTGCACCAAACCAAACAGAAAAGCCGATGCGTAAGTGAACACATCTACTAATATCAACCGATTCGTTTCTTTCTTTGCTGTATCGTTAGACACTTCATCTACGAGTAAACAATGTTTATCCATAATTCAACAAAGGAGACACACAAAAAAACGATTCGTACTAAAATTAATGGAAAGAATTGATCCGTGAAATTTTGAGACTCGTTTTATGAGATTTATTATTCAAAAATGAATTCTATTTTAGGTCGTTTCATTTAATAAAAAGTCGTTAGAAAATACATTTTCACTTTTATCACTTCGCATGATTTCTATTTCGCTGTCCGATAATAAGTTGAAGGTTAAATAAATTGATTGAACGGTATTTCAAAGAACCTCATTAGATTTACTTATTTCCCATCATATATATATATATGTATATATATATATTTATATATATATATATATATATATATATATATATATATATATATATATATAGGGTGAGCCAAAAGTAGGTGGACAGTAAAAAACATTTTCCTTCTTGATTTACACAGCTTTGAAGTCTGTCTCTTACGCTTCGACAAAAAATGTTTTTACTGTCCACCTACTTTTGGCTCACCCTGTATATATATATAAGTATAAATGTTTATTTATACAAACATTATTGGTTACATATGTGCATACATGTTTCGGTTGGCTTCTCTGTCTTCTTTGGTCTGAAGAAATTAACTCTCTGTGAAGAGTACAACCGAAACATGTATGCACATATGTAACCAATAATGTTTGTATAAATAAAAATGTATACTTAAGAACAGCTTTACTTGTTATTGAGCACTTTTTATAAACACTTGAGTTTGAACGGATTTACATCTACAGAAACTAATACAATACATGTACCATATATATATATATATA
>OY744518.1:137358432-137410932 GCA_963556195.1 Sepiola atlantica
ATAATAATAATAATAATAATAATAATAATAATAATAATAATAATAATAATAATAATAATAATAATAATAATAATAATAATAATAATAATAATAATAATAATAATAATAATAATAATAATAATAATAATAATAATAATAATAATAATAATAATAATAATAATAATAATAATAATAATAATAATAATAATAATAATAATAATAATAATAATAATAATAATAATAATAATAATAATAATAATAATAATAATAATAATAATAATAATAATAATAATAATAATAATAATAATAATAATAATAATAATAATAATAATAATAATAATAATAATAATAATAATAATAATAATAATAATAATAATAATAATAATAATAATAATAATAATAATAATAATAATAATAATAATAATAATAATAATAATAATAATAATAATAATAATAAAATAATAATAATAATAATAATAATAATAATAATAATAATAATAATAATAATAATAATAATAATAATAATAATAATAATAATAATAATAATAATAATAATAATAATAATAATAATAATAATAATAATAATAATAATAATAATAATAATAATAATAATAATAATAATAATAATAATAATAATAATAATAATAATAATAATAATAATAATAATAATAATAATAATAATAATAATAATAATATAATAATAATAATAATAATAATAATAATAATAATAATAATAATAATAATAATAATAATAATAATAATAATAATAATAATAATAATAATAATAATAATAATAATAATAATAATAATAATAATAATAATAATAATAATAATAATAATAATAATAATAATAATAATAATAATAATAATAATAATAATAATAATAATAATAATAATAATAATAATAATAATAATAATAATAATAATAATAATAATAATAATAATAATAATAATAATAATAATAATAATAATAATAATAATAATAATAATAATAATAATAATAATAATAATAATAATAATAATAATAATAATAATAATAATAATAATAATAATAATAATAATAATAATAATAATAATAATAATAATAATAATAATAATAATAATAATAATAATAATAATAATAATAATAATAATAATAATAATAATAATAATAATAATAATAATAATAATAATAATAATAATAATAATAATAATAATAATAAATAATAATAATAATAATAATAATAATAATAATAATAATAATAATAATAATAATAATAATAATAATAATAATATAATAATAATAATAATAATAATAATAATAATAATAATAATAATAATAATAATAATAATAATAATAATAATAATAATAATAATAATAATAATAATAATAATAATAATAATAATATAATAATAATAATAATAATAATAATAATAATAATAATAATAATAATAATAATAATAATAATATAATAATAATAATAATAATAATAATAATAATAATAATAATAATAATAATAATAATAATAATAATAATAATATAATAATAATAATAATAATAATAATAATAATAATAATAATAATAATAATAATAATAATAATAATAATAATAATAATAATAATAATAATAATAATAATAATAATAATAATAATAATAATAATAATAATAATAATAATAATAATAATAATAATAATAATAATAATAATAATAATAATAATAATAATAATAATAATAATAATAATAATAATAATAATAATAATAATAATAATAATAATAATAATAATAATAATAATAATAATAATAATAATAATAATAATAATAATAATATAATAATAATAATAATAATAATAATAATAATAATAATAATAATAATAATAATAATAATAATAATAATAATAATAATAATAATAATAATAATAATAATAATAATAATAATAATAATAATAATAATAATAATAATAATAATAATAATAATAATAATAATAATAATAATAATAATAATAATAATAATAATAATAATAATAATAATAATAATAATAATAATAATAATAATAATAATAATAATATAATAATAATAATAATAATAATAATAATAATAATAATAATAATAATAATAATAATAATAATAATAATAATAATAATAATAATAATAATAATAATAATAATAATAATAATAATAATAATAATAATAATAATAATAATAATAATATAATAATAATAATAATAATAATAATAATAATAATAATAATAATAATATAATAATAATAATAATAATAATAATAATAATAATAATAATAATAATAATAATAATAATAATAATAATAATAATAATAATAATAATAATAATAATAATAATAATAATAATAATAATAATAATAATAATAATAATAATAATAATAATAATAATAATAATAATAATAATAATAATAATAATAATAATAATAATAATAATAATAATAATAATAATAATAATAATATAATAATAATAATAATAATAATAATAATAATAATAATAATAATAATAATAATAATAATAATAATAATAATAATAATAATAATAATAATAATAATAATAATAATAATAATAATAATAATAATAATAATAATAATAATAATAATAATAATAATAATAATAATAATAATAATAATAATAATAATAATAATAATAATAATAATAATAATAATAATAATAATAATAATAATAATAATAATAATAATAATAATAATAATAATAATAATAATAATAATAATAATAATAATAATAATAATAATAATAATAATAATAATAATAATAATAATAATAATAATAATAATAATAATAATAATAATAATAATAATAATAATAATAATAATAATAATAATAATAATAATAATAATAATAATAATAATAATAATAATAATAATAATAATAATAATATAATAATAATAATAATAATAATAATAATAATAATAATAATAATAATAATAATAATAATAATAATAATAATAATAATAATAATAATAATAATAATAATAATAATAATAATAATAATAATAATAATAATAATAATAATAATAATAATAATAATAATAATAATAATAATAATAATAATAATAATAATAATAATAATAATAATAATAATAATAATAATAATAATAATAATAATAATAATAATAATAATAATAATAATAATAATAATAATAATAATAATAATAATAATAATAATAATAATAATAATAATAATAATAATAATAATAATAATAATAATAATAATAATAATAATAATAATAATAATAATAATAATAATAATAATAATAATAATAATAATAATAATAATAATAATAATAATAATAATAATAATAATAATAATAATAATAATAATAATAATAATAATAATAATAATAATAATAATAATAATAATAATAATAATAATAATAATAATAATAATAATAATAATAATAATAATAATAATAATAATAATAATAATAATAATAATAATAATAATAATAATAATAATAATAATAATAATAATAATAATAATAATAATAATAATAATAATAATAATAATAATAATAATAATAATAATAATAATAATAATAATAATAATAATAATAATAATAATAATAATAATAATAATAATAATAATAATAATAATAATAATAATAATAATAATAAGGCGTCACGGACTGGAAGTCCGGGGTGAGACGTGGTGAATAGCTGTTAAAAAAATTTTCTTTTACTTAATCGCGAGAGAAAGAACGATCGTGTTTTTGGATAGCTTCCCCTATGGTTTAAAGTATTATGCGTATATATATATATATATATATATATATATATATATATATATATATATATATATATATATATATATATATTAAAAACAAGGGGTAAGGTAAAACAAAATACCATTTTAAAACATGTTAAGATGCGATAATATTTTATTTAGAAAAAAAATCGAAACCGATTTTTTTTTTATAAACTTTCATTTTTTTTTTTAGTTTATATTACAGATATATTTTGCCGAGTACAATCGGCTTCATCTTTTAATATATATACATATCCACGTGCTGGCGTGATCTCGTACCGAACGTGAAAAAAACACCTCATGGGCCGGTTACACCATCTTAGACCGGCAGACCATTAACATCGGATCTACAAACTACACTGATGAAGCCGATTGTACTCGGCGAAATATATCTGTAATATAAACTTTAAAAAATGAAAGTTTATGAAAAAAAATTCGGTTTCGATTTTTTTTTTTTTTTTAAATATTATCGCATCTTAACATGCTTTAAAAGGTATTTTGTTTTACCTTACCCCTTGTTTTTAAAATTTATTTGGATGCTTTAAAAAAGGTATGAACTTTTAATATATATATATATATATATATATATATATATATATTTATATATATATATATATATATATATATATATATATATATATATATATATATATATATAAATATATATACAGGATGGCACAAAAGTCACGCATTAGTTTGAACCAGTAGCAACTTTCACATTTAATCAAATTTTCTCCTTATTTTTCAGAATATTACAGATATAAACATTGATAATTTATCATGGAAAAATATAGCACTGAACAATGAACCAAAATCATTGAACTTTACTTCGGAAATCATCGTTCAATAACCTTAACCCGAAGAGCCTATCGTCGGCATTATAATGTCAGACAATCTCCCAGTCAGACCACAATTGATCGTCTTGTGGTCCGATTTCGGCAGCAGGGTTCAGTCAGTGATCTTCCACGATCTGGCAGACCACGTTCAGTACGGACAGCGGAAAATGTAGCACTCGTTGAGGATAGCATTGCTGAAAATCCAGACACCTTAACTCGAAGACGAGCCACTCAGATTGGGATGTCCAGAAGGTCACTTCAAAGAATTTTGCGTGAATTGCATCTGTTTCCATACAAAATTCAATTGGTACAGGTATTACAACCCACAGATTTTCAATCACGCGTAGCTTATGCTGTTCACATTCAGCAATTAGCCAGAGAAAAAAAATGAGTTCATTCATAAGCTGATAATGAGCGACGAAACCCATTTTCATCTGAACGGGTTCGTAAATAAGCAAAACTGTAGAATATGGGCCATTGAAAATCCAAGAACCGTTCATCAGCGTGAATTACATCTACTAAAATATACCGTTGGTGTGGTGTTACCTCGGAAAGAGTGATCGGTCCATATTTCTTTGAAGACGAAGAAGGTGTCGCGGTGACAATAACTGCACAGCGATATCAACAAATGATTGAAAGATTTTTAAGGCCAGCTGTTCAGGACAACCCAGAAATGTTGTTCCAACAAGATGAAGCTACTGCCCACACTGCCCGACAAAGTATGGCGCTCTTAAGGGGATTGTTTGGCGAGCGCTTAATTAGCAGATTTTCGAGCGCTTAATTAGCAGATTTTCTGATTTTAACTGGCCTTCAGGTTCACCGGATTTAACAGACCCTGACCTTTTCCTTTGTGGTTATCTCAAGGAAATGGTATATGTGAACACGCCTACAACGATTCAAGAGCTTAAAAACAATATCAGACATGAAATCCAAGAACTAGAGCCAGTTATTCTAAGAACTGTAATGAAAAATGCTCTAACTAGAGCCCGTATTTGTGAGGCCGAAAATGATGCCCATTTAAAAGATATTATTTTTAAAACCTACTGCAACAAAATTACCAAGTAAATGTATTATTTATCAGAAAAGCCTAGTAAATTACTTAAAATGTTGTAGTTTCTATCACCAAAACAAACCAATGCGCGACTTTTGCACCACCCTGTATATATATATATATATATATATATCTATATATATATATATATATATATATATATATTTGACTATTCATGATGTTTGAGTGATTGTGCTGGATATTTAGATTTTGTTATGTGAAGGTGTTTTTAGAGTGTGGGATTTGACTATTCATGATGTTTGAGTGATTGAGCTTGATATTTAGATTTTGTTATGTGAAGGTGTTTTTAGAGTGTGGGATTTGACTATTCATGATGTTTGAGTGATTGTGCTTGATATTTAGATTTTGTTATGTGAAGGTGTTTTTAGAGTGTGGGATTTGACTATTCATGATGTTTGAGTGATTGTGCTTGATATTTAGCTTTTGTTATGTGAAGGTGTTTTTAGAGTGTGGGATTTGACTATTCATGATGTTTGAGTGATTGAGCTTGATATTTAGATTTTGTTATGTGAAGGTGTTTTTAGAGTGTGGGATTTGACTATTCATGATGTTTGAGTGATTGTGCTTGATATTTAGATTTTGTTATGTGAAGGTGTTTTTAGAGTGCGGGATTTGACTATTCATGATGTTTGAGTGATTGTGCTTGATATTTAGATTTTGTTATGTGAAGGTGTTTTTAGAGTGTGGGATTTGACTATTCATGATGTTTGAGTGATTGAGCTTGATATTTAGATTTTGTTATGTGAAGGTGTTTTTAGAGTGTGGGATTTGACTATTCATGATGTTTGAGTGATTGAGCTTGATATTTAGATTTTGTTATGTGAAGGTGTTTTTAGAGTGTGGGATTTTACTATTCATGATGTTTGAGTGATTGTGCTGGATATTTAGATTTTGTTATGTGAAGGTGTTTTTAGAGTGTGGGATTTGACTATTCATGATGTTTGAGTGATTGAGCTTGATATTTAGATTTTGTTATGTGAAGGTGTTTTTAGAGTGTGGGATTTGACTATTCATGATGTTTGAGTGATTGTGCTTGATATTTAGATTTTGTTATGTGAAGGTGTTTTTAGAGTGTGGGATTTGACTATTCATGATGTTTGAGTGATTGTGCTTGATATTTAGCTTTTGTTATGTGAAGGTGTTTTTAGAGTGTGGGATTTGACTATTCATGATGTTTGAGTGATTGAGCTTGATATTTAGATTTTGTTATGTGAAGGTGTTTTTAGAGTGTGGGATTTGACTATTCATGATGTTTGAGTGATTGTGCTTGATATTTAGATTTTGTTATGTGAAGGTGTTTTTAGAGTGCGGGATTTGACTATTCATGATGTTTGAGTGATTGTGCTTGATATTTAGATTTTGTTATGTGAAGGTGTTTTTAGAGTGTGGGATTTGACTATTCATGATGTTTGAGTGATTGAGCTTGATATTTAGATTTTGTTATGTGAAGGTGTTTTTAGAGTGTGGGATTTGACTATTCATGATGTTTGAGTGATTGAGCTTGATATTTAGATTTTGTTATGTGAAGGTGTTTTTAGAGTGTGGGATTTTACTATTCATGATGTTTGAGTGATTGTGCTGGATATTTAGATTTTGTTATGTGAAGGTGTTTTTAGAGTGTGGGATTTGACTATTCATGATGTTTGAGTGATTGAGCTTGATATTTAGATTTTGTTATGTGAAGGTGTTTTTAGAGTGTGGGATTTGACTATTCATGATGTTTGAGTGATTGTGCTTGATATTTAGCTTTTGTTATGTGAAGGTGTTTTTAGAGTGTGGGATTTGACTATTCATGATGTTTGAGTGATTGAGCTTGATATTTAGATTTTGTTATGTGAAGGTGTTTTTAGAGTGTGGGATTTGACTATTCATGATGTTTGAGTGATTGTGCTTGATATTTAGATTTTGTTATGTGAAGGTGTTTTTAGAGTGCGGGATTTGACTATTCATGATGTTTGAGTGATTGTGTTTGATATTTAGATTTTGTTATGTGAAGGTGTTTTTAGAGTGTGGGATTTGACTATTCATGATGTTTGAGTGATTGAGCTTGATATTTAGATTTTGTTATGTGAAGGTGTTTTTAGAGTGTGGGATTTGACTATTCATGATGTTTGAGTGATTGTGCTTGATATTCAGATTTTGTTATGTGAAGGTGTTTTTAGAGTGTGGGATTTGACTATTCATGATGTTTGAGTGATTGAGCTTGATATTTAGCTTTTGTTA
Source organism: Sepiola atlantica (assembly GCA_963556195.1). Taxonomy (NCBI): domain Eukaryota; kingdom Metazoa; phylum Mollusca; class Cephalopoda; order Sepiida; family Sepiolidae; genus Sepiola; species Sepiola atlantica. The sequence goes on from OY744518.1 coordinate 137,366,308, forward strand.
TGTGAAGGTGTTTTTAGAGTGTGGGATTTGACTATTCATGATGTTTGAGTGATTGAGCTTGATATTTAGATTTTGTAATGTGAAGGTGTTTTTAGAGTGCGGGATTTGACTATTCATGATGTTTGAGTGATTGTGCTTGATATTTAGCTTTTGTTATGTGAAGGTGTTTTTAGAGTGTGGGATTTGACTATTCATGATGTTTGAGTGATTGAGCTTGATATTTAGATTTTGTTATGTGAAGGTGTTTTTAGAGTGTGGGATTTGACTATTCATGATGTTTGAGTGATTGTGCTTGATATTTAGATTTTGTTATGTGAAGGTGTTTTTAGAGTGCGGGATTTTACTATTCATGATGTTTGAGTGATTGTGCTGGATATTTAGATTTTGTTATGTGAAGGTGTTTTTAGAGTGTGGGATTTGACTATTCATGATGTTATAGTGATTGAGCTTGATATTTAGATTTTGTTATGTGAAGGTGTTTTTAGAGTGTGGGATTTGACTATTCATGATGTTTGAGTGATTGTGCTTGATATTTAGCTTTTGTTATGTGAAGGTGTTTTTAGAGTGTGGGATTTGACTATTCATGATGTTTGAGTGATTGAGCTTGATATTTAGATTTTGTTATGTGACGGTGTTTTTAGAGTGCGGGATTTGACTATTCATGATGTTTGAGTGATTGTGCTTGATATTTAGATTTTGTTATGTGAAGGTGTTTTTAGAGTGCGCGATTTGACTATTCATGATGTTTGAGTGATTGTGCTTGATATTTAGATTTTGTTATGTGAAGGTGTTTTTAGAGTGTGGGATTTGACTATTCATGATGTTTGAGTGATTGAGCTTGATATTTAGATTTTGTTATGTGAAGGTGTTTTTAGAGTGTGGGATTTGACTATTCATGATGTTTGAGTGATTGTGCTTGATATTCAGATTTTGTTATGTAAAAGTGTTTTTAGAGTGTGGGATTTGACTATTCATGATATTTGAGTGATTGAGCTTGATATTTAGATTTTGTTATGTGAAGGTGTTTTTAGAGTGTGGGATTTGACTATTCATGATGTTTGAGTGATTGTGCTTGATATTTAGATTTTGTTATGTGAAGGTGTTTTTAGAGTGTGGGATTTGACTATTCATGATGTTTGAGTGATTGTGCTTGATATTTAGATTTTGTTATGTGAATGTGTTTTTAGAGTGTGGGATTTGACTATTCATGATGTTTGAGTTATTGTGCTTGATATTAAGATTTTGTTATGTGAAGGTGTTTTTAGAGTGTGGGATTTGACTATTCATGATGTTTGAGTGATTGTGCTTGATATTTAGATTTTGTTATGTGAAGGTGTTTTTAGAGTGTGGGATTTGACTATTCATGATGTTTGAGTGATTGAGCTTGATATTTAGATTTTGTTATGTGAAGGTGTTTTAGAGTGCGGGATTTGACTATTCATGATGTTTGAGTGATTGTGCTTGATATTTAGATTTTGTTATGTGAAGGTGTTTTTAGAGTGTGGGATTTGACTATTCATGATGTTTGAGTGATTGAGCTTGATATTTAGATTTTGTTATGTGAAGGTGTTTTAGAGTGCGGGATTTTACTATTCATGATGTTTGAGTGATTGTGCTTGATATTTAGATTTTGTTATGTGAAGGTTTTTTTAGAGTGTGGGATTTGACTATTCATGATGTTTGAGTGATTGAGCTTGATATTTAGATTTTGTTATGTGAAGATGTTTTAGAGTGTGGGATTTGACTATTCATGATGTTTGAGTGATTGTGCTTGATATTTAGATTTTGTTATGTGAAGGTGTTTTTAGAGTGCGGGATTTTACTATTCATGATGTTTGAGTGATTGTGCTGGATATTTAGATTTTGTTATGTGAAGGTGTTTTTAGAGTGTGGGATTTGACTATTCATGATGTTTGAGTGATTGAGCTTGATATTTAGATTTTGTTATGTGAAGGTGTTTTTAGAGTGTGGGATTTGACTATTCATGATGTTTGAGTGATTGTGCTTGATATTTAGCTTTTGTTATGTGAAGGTGTTTTTAGAGTGTGGGATTTGACTATTCATGATGTTTGAGTGATTGAGCTTGATATTTAGATTTTGTTATGTGAAGGTGTTTTTAGAGTGTGGGATTTGACTATTCATGATGTTTGAGTGATTGTGCTTGATATTTAGATTTTGTTATGTGAAGGTGTTTTTAGAGTGCGGGATTTGACTATTCATGATGTTTGAGTGATTGTGCTTGATATTTAGATTTTGTTATGTGAAGGTGTTTTTAGAGTGTGGGATTTGACTATTCATGATGTTTGAGTGATTGAGCTTGATATTTAGATTTTGTTATGTGAAGGTGTTTTTAGAGTGTGGGATTTGACTATTCATGATGTTTGAGTGATTGTGCTTGATATTCAGATTTTGTTATGTAAAAGTGTTTTTAGAGTGTAGGATTTGACTATTCATGATATTTGAGTGATTGAGCTTGATATTTAGATTTTGTTATGTGAAGGTGTTTTTAGAGTGTGGGATTTGACTATTCATGATGTTTGAGTTATTGTGCTTGATATTAAGATTTTGTTATGTGAAGGTGTTTTTAGAGTGTGGGATTTGACTATTCATGATGTTTGAGTGATTGTGCTTGATATTTAGATTTTGTTATGTGAAGGTGTTTTTAGAGTGTGGGATTTGACTATTCATGATGTTTGAGTGATTGAGCTTGATATTTAGATTTTGTTATGTGAAGGTGTTTTAGAGTGCGGGATTTGACTATTCATGATGTTTGAGTGATTGTGCTTGATATTTAGATTTTGTTATGTGAAGGTGTTTTTAGAGTGTGGGATTTGACTATTCATGATGTTTGAGTGATTGAGCTTGATATTTAGATTTTGTTATGTGAAGGTGTTTTAGAGTGCGGGATTTTACTATTCATGATGTTTGAGTGATTGTGCTTGATATTTAGATTTTGTTATGTGAAGGTTTTTTTAGAGTGTGGGATTTGACTATTCATGATGTTTGAGTGATTGAGCTTGATATTTAGATTTTGTTATGTGAAGATGTTTTAGAGTGTGGGATTTGACTATTCATGATGTTTGAGTGATTGTGCTTGATATTTAGATTTTGTTATGTGAAGGTGTTTTTAGAGTGCGGGATTTTACTATTCATGATGTTTGAGTGATTGTGCTGGATATTTAGATTTTGTTATGTGAAGGTGTTTTTAGAGTGTGGGATTTGACTATTCATGATGTTTGAGTGATTGAGCTTGATATTTAGATTTTGTTATGTGAAGGTGTTTTTAGAGTGTGGGATTTGACTATTCATGATGTTTGAGTGATTGAGCTTGATATTTAGATTTTGTTATGTGAAGGTTTTTTTAGAGTGTGGGATTTGACTATTCATGATGTTTGAGTGATTGAGCTTGATATTTAGATTTTGTTATGTGAAGATGTTTTAGAGTGTGGGATTTGACTATTCATGATGTTTGAGTGATTGAGCTTGATATTTAGATTTTGTTATGTGAAGGTGTTTTTAGAGTGTGGGATTTGACTATTCATGATGTTTGAGTGATTGTGCTTGATATTTAGCTTTTGTTATGTGAAGGTGTTTTTAGAGTGTGGGATTTGACTATTCATGATGTTTGAGTGATTGAGCTTGATATTTAGATTTTGTTATGTGAAGGTGTTTTTAGAGTGTGGGATTTGACTATTCATGATGTTTGAGTGATTGTGCTTGATATTTAGATTTTGTTATGTGAAGGTGTTTTTAGAGTGCGGGATTTGACTATTCATGATGTTTGAGTGATTGTGCTTGATATTTAGATTTTGTTATGTGAAGGTGTTTTTAGAGTGTGGGATTTGACTATTCATGATGTTTGAGTGATTGAGCTTGATATTTAGATTTTGTTATGTGAAGGTGTTTTTAGAGTGTGGGATTTGACTATTCATGATGTTTGAGTGATTGTGCTTGATATTCAGATTTTGTTATGTAAAAGTGTTTTTAGAGTGTGGGATTTGACTATTCATGATATTTGAGTGATTGAGCTTGATATTTAGATTTTGTTATGTGAATGTGTTTTTAGAGTGTGGGATTTGACTATTCATGATGTTTGAGTGATTGTGCTTGATATTTAGATTTTGTTATGTGAAGGTGTTTTTAGAGTGTGGGATTTGACTATTCATGATGTTTGAGTGATTGTGCTTGATATTTAGATTTTGTTATGTGAATGTGTTTTTAGAGTGTGGGATTTGACTATTCATGATGTTTGAGTTATTGTGCTTGATATTTAGATTTTGTTATGTGAAGGTGTTTTTAGAGTGTGGGATTTGACTATTCATGATGTTTGAGTGATTGTGCTTGATATTTAGATTTTGTTATGTGAAGGTGTTTTTAGAGTGTGGGATTTGACTATTCATGATGTTTGAGTGATTGAGCTTGATATTTAGATTTTGTTATGTGAAGGTGTTTTAGAGTGCGGGATTTGACTATTCATGATGTTTGAGTGATTGTGCTTGATATTTAGATTTTGTTATGTGAAGGTGTTTTTAGAGTGTGGGATTTGACTATTCATGATGTTTGAGTGATTGAGCTTGATATTTAGATTTTGTTATGTGAAGGTGTTTTAGAGTGCGGGATTTGACTATTCATGATGTTTGAGTGATTGTGCTTGATATTTAGATTTTGTTATGTGAAGGTTTTTTTAGAGTGTAGGATTTGACTATTCATGATGTTTGAGTGATTGTGCTTGATATTTAGATTTTGTTATGTGAAGGTGTTTTTAGAGTGTGGGATTTGACTATTCATGATGTTTGAGTGATTGAGCTTAATATTTAGATTTTGTTATGTGAAAGTGTTTTTAGAGTGTGGGATTTGACTATTCATGATGTTTGAGTGATTGTGCTTGATATTTAGATTTTGTTATGTGAAGGTGTTTTTAGAGTGTGGGATTTGACTATTCATGATGTTTGAGTGATTGTGCTTGATATTTAGATTTTGTTATGTGAAGGTGTTTTTAGAGTGTGGGATTTGACTATTCATGATGTTTGAGTGATTGTGCTTGATATTTTGATTTTGTTATGTGAAGGTGTTTTTAGAGTGTGGGATTTGACTATTCATGATGTTTGAGTGATTGTGCTTGATATTTAGATTTTGTTATGTGAAGGTGTTTTTAGAGTGTGGGATTTGACTATTATGATGTTTGAGTTATTGTGCTTGATATTTAGATTTTGTTATGTGAAGGTGTTTTTAGAGTGTGGGATTTGACTATTCATGATGTTTGAGTGATTGTGCTTGATATTTAGATTTTGTTATGTGAAGGTGTTTTTAGAGTGTGGGATTTGACTATTCATGATGTTTGAGTGATTGAGCTTGATATTTAGATTTTGTTATGTGAAGGTGTTTTTAGAGTGTGGGATTTGACTATTCATGATGTTTGAGTGATTGAGCTTGATATTTAGATTTTGTTATGTGAAGGTGTTTTTAGAGTGTGGGATTTGACTATTCATGATGTTTGAGTGATTGAGCTTGATATTTAGATTTTGTTATGTGAAGGTGTTTTTAGAGTGTGGGATTTGACTATTCATGATGTTTGAGTGATTGTGCTTGATATTTAGATTTTGTTATGTGAAGGTGTTTTTGAGTGTGGGATTTGACTATTCATGATGTTTGAGTGATTGTGCTTGATATTTAGATTTTGTTATGTGAAGGTGTTTTTAGAGTGTGGGATTTGACTATTCATGATGTTTGAGTGATTGAGCTTGATATTTAGATTTTGTTATGTGAAGGTGTTTTTGAGTGTGGGATTTGACTATTCATGATGTTTGAGTGATTGTGCTTGATATTTAGATTTTGTTATGTGAAGGTGTTTTTAGAGTGTGGGATTTGACTATTCATGATGTTTGAGTGATTGAGCTTGATATTTAGATTTTGTTATGTTAAGGTGTTTTTAGAGTGTGGGATTTGACTATTCATGATGTTTGAGTGATTGAGCTTGATATTTAGATTTTGTTATGTGAAGGTGTTTTTAGAGTGTGGGATTTGACTATTCATGATGTTTGAGTGATTGAGCTTGATATTTAGATTTTGTTATGTGAAGGTGTTTTTAGAGTGTGGGATTTGACTATTCATGATGTTTCAGTGATTGTGCTTGATATTTAGATTTTGTTATGTGAAGGTGTTTTTAGAGTGTGGGATTTGACTATTCATGATGTTTGAGTGATTGTGCTTGATATTTAGATTTTGTTATGTGAAGGTGTTTTTAGAGTGTGGGATTTGACTATTCATGATGTTTGAGTGATTGAGCTTGATATTTAGATTTTGTTATGTGAAGGTGTTTTTAGAGTGTGGGATTTGACTATTCATGATGTTTGAGTGATTGAGCTTGATATTTAGATTTTGTTATGTGAAGGTGTTTTAGAGTGCGGGATTTTACTATTCATGATGTTTGAGTGATTGTGCTTGATATTTAGATTTTGTTATGTGAATGTTTTTTTAGAGTGTGGGATTTGACTATTCATGATGTTTGAGTGATTGAGCTTGATATTTAGATTTTGTTATGTGAAGATGTTTTAGAGTGTGGGATTTGACTATTCATGATGTTTGAGTGATTGTGCTTGATATTTAGATTTTGTTATGTGAAGGTGTTTTTAGAGTGCGGGATTTTACTATTCATGATGTTTGAGTGATTGTGCTGGATATTTAGATTTTGTTATGTGAAGGTGTTTTTAGAGTGTGGGATTTGACTATTCATGATGTTTGAGTGATTGAGCTTGATATTTAGATTTTGTTATGTGAAGGTGTTTTTAGAGTGTGGGATTTGACTATTCATGATGTTTGAGTGATTGTGCTTGATATTTAGCTTTTGTTATGTGAAGGTGTTTTTAGAGTGTGGGATTTGACTATTCATGATGTTTGAGTGATTGAGCTTGATATTTAGATTTTGTTATGTGAAGGTGTTTTTAGAGTGTGGGATTTGACTATTCATGATGTTTGAGTGATTGTGCTTGATATTTAGATTTTGTTATGTGAAGGTGTTTTTAGAGTGCGGGATTTGACTATTCATGATGTTTGAGTGATTGTGCTTGATATTTAGATTTTGTTATGTGAAGGTGTTTTTAGAGTGTGGGATTTGACTATTCATGATGTTTGAGTGATTGAGCTTGATATTTAGATTTTGTTATGTGAAGGTGTTTTTAGAGTGTGGGATTTGACTATTCATGATGTTTGAGTGATTGTGCTTGATATTCAGATTTTGTTATGTAAAAGTGTTTTTAGAGTGTAGGATTTGACTATTCATGATATTTGAGTGATTGAGCTTGATATTTAGATTTTGTTATGTGAAGGTGTTTTTAGAGTGTGGGATTTGACTATTCATGATGTTTGAGTTATTGTGCTTGATATTAAGATTTTGTTATGTGAAGGTGTTTTTAGAGTGTGGGATTTGACTATTCATGATGTTTGAGTGATTGTGCTTGATATTTAGATTTTGTTATGTGAAGGTGTTTTTAGAGTGTGGGATTTGACTATTCATGATGTTTGAGTGATTGAGCTTGATATTTAGATTTTGTTATGTGAAGGTGTTTTAGAGTGCGGGATTTGACTATTCATGATGTTTGAGTGATTGTGCTTGATATTTAGATTTTGTTATGTGAAGGTGTTTTTAGAGTGTGGGATTTGACTATTCATGATGTTTGAGTGATTGAGCTTGATATTTAGATTTTGTTATGTGAAGGTGTTTTAGAGTGCGGGATTTTACTATTCATGATGTTTGAGTGATTGTGCTTGATATTTAGATTTTGTTATGTGAAGGTTTTTTTAGAGTGTGGGATTTGACTATTCATGATGTTTGAGTGATTGAGCTTGATATTTAGATTTTGTTATGTGAAGATGTTTTAGAGTGTGGGATTTGACTATTCATGATGTTTGAGTGATTGTGCTTGATATTTAGATTTTGTTATGTGAAGGTGTTTTTAGAGTGCGGGATTTTACTATTCATGATGTTTGAGTGATTGTGCTGGATATTTAGATTTTGTTATGTGAAGGTGTTTTTAGAGTGTGGGATTTGACTATTCATGATGTTTGAGTGATTGAGCTTGATATTTAGATTTTGTTATGTGAAGGTGTTTTTAGAGTGTGGGATTTGACTATTCATGATGTTTGAGTGATTGAGCTTGATATTTAGATTTTGTTATGTGAAGGTTTTTTTAGAGTGTGGGATTTGACTATTCATGATGTTTGAGTGATTGAGCTTGATATTTAGATTTTGTTATGTGAAGATGTTTTAGAGTGTGGGATTTGACTATTCATGATGTTTGAGTGATTGAGCTTGATATTTAGATTTTGTTATGTGAAGGTGTTTTTAGAGTGTGGGATTTGACTATTCATGATGTTTGAGTGATTGTGCTTGATATTTAGCTTTTGTTATGTGAAGGTGTTTTTAGAGTGTGGGATTTGACTATTCATGATGTTTGAGTGATTGAGCTTGATATTTAGATTTTGTTATGTGAAGGTGTTTTTAGAGTGTGGGATTTGACTATTCATGATGTTTGAGTGATTGTGCTTGATATTTAGATTTTGTTATGTGAAGGTGTTTTTAGAGTGCGGGATTTGACTATTCATGATGTTTGAGTGATTGTGCTTGATATTTAGATTTTGTTATGTGAAGGTGTTTTTAGAGTGTGGGATTTGACTATTCATGATGTTTGAGTGATTGAGCTTGATATTTAGATTTTGTTATGTGAAGGTGTTTTTAGAGTGTGGGATTTGACTATTCATGATGTTTGAGTGATTGTGCTTGATATTCAGATTTTGTTATGTAAAAGTGTTTTTAGAGTGTGGGATTTGACTATTCATGATATTTGAGTGATTGAGCTTGATATTTAGATTTTGTTATGTGAATGTGTTTTTAGAGTGTGGGATTTGACTATTCATGATGTTTGAGTGATTGTGCTTGATATTTAGATTTTGTTATGTGAAGGTGTTTTTAGAGTGTGGGATTTGACTATTCATGATGTTTGAGTGATTGTGCTTGATATTTAGATTTTGTTATGTGAATGTGTTTTTAGAGTGTGGGATTTGACTATTCATGATGTTTGAGTTATTGTGCTTGATATTTAGATTTTGTTATGTGAAGGTGTTTTTAGAGTGTGGGATTTGACTATTCATGATGTTTGAGTGATTGTGCTTGATATTTAGATTTTGTTATGTGAAGGTGTTTTTAGAGTGTGGGATTTGACTATTCATGATGTTTGAGTGATTGAGCTTGATATTTAGATTTTGTTATGTGAAGGTGTTTTAGAGTGCGGGATTTGACTATTCATGATGTTTGAGTGATTGTGCTTGATATTTAGATTTTGTTATGTGAAGGTGTTTTTAGAGTGTGGGATTTGACTATTCATGATGTTTGAGTGATTGAGCTTGATATTTAGATTTTGTTATGTGAAGGTGTTTTAGAGTGCGGGATTTGACTATTCATGATGTTTGAGTGATTGTGCTTGATATTTAGATTTTGTTATGTGAAGGTTTTTTTAGAGTGTAGGATTTGACTATTCATGATGTTTGAGTGATTGTGCTTGATATTTAGATTTTGTTATGTGAAGGTGTTTTTAGAGTGTGGGATTTGACTATTCATGATGTTTGAGTGATTGAGCTTAATATTTAGATTTTGTTATGTGAAAGTGTTTTTAGAGTGTGGGATTTGACTATTCATGATGTTTGAGTGATTGTGCTTGATATTTAGATTTTGTTATGTGAAGGTGTTTTTAGAGTGTGGGATTTGACTATTCATGATGTTTGAGTGATTGTGCTTGATATTTAGATTTTGTTATGTGAAGGTGTTTTTAGAGTGTGGGATTTGACTATTCATGATGTTTGAGTGATTGTGCTTGATATTTTGATTTTGTTATGTGAAGGTGTTTTTAGAGTGTGGGATTTGACTATTCATGATGTTTGAGTGATTGTGCTTGATATTTAGATTTTGTTATGTGAAGGTGTTTTTAGAGTGTGGGATTTGACTATTATGATGTTTGAGTTATTGTGCTTGATATTTAGATTTTGTTATGTGAAGGTGTTTTTAGAGTGTGGGATTTGACTATTCATGATGTTTGAGTGATTGTGCTTGATATTTAGATTTTGTTATGTGAAGGTGTTTTTAGAGTGTGGGATTTGACTATTCATGATGTTTGAGTGATTGAGCTTGATATTTAGATTTTGTTATGTGAAGGTGTTTTTAGAGTGTGGGATTTGACTATTCATGATGTTTGAGTGATTGAGCTTGATATTTAGATTTTGTTATGTGAAGGTGTTTTTAGAGTGTGGGATTTGACTATTCATGATGTTTGAGTGATTGAGCTTGATATTTAGATTTTGTTATGTGAAGGTGTTTTTAGAGTGTGGGATTTGACTATTCATGATGTTTGAGTGATTGTGCTTGATATTTAGATTTTGTTATGTGAAGGTGTTTTTGAGTGTGGGATTTGACTATTCATGATGTTTGAGTGATTGTGCTTGATATTTAGATTTTGTTATGTGAAGGTGTTTTTAGAGTGTGGGATTTGACTATTCATGATGTTTGAGTGATTGAGCTTGATATTTAGATTTTGTTATGTGAAGGTGTTTTTGAGTGTGGGATTTGACTATTCATGATGTTTGAGTGATTGTGCTTGATATTTAGATTTTGTTATGTGAAGGTGTTTTTAGAGTGTGGGATTTGACTATTCATGATGTTTGAGTGATTGAGCTTGATATTTAGATTTTGTTATGTTAAGGTGTTTTTAGAGTGTGGGATTTGACTATTCATGATGTTTGAGTGATTGAGCTTGATATTTAGATTTTGTTATGTGAAGGTGTTTTTAGAGTGTGGGATTTGACTATTCATGATGTTTGAGTGATTGAGCTTGATATTTAGATTTTGTTATGTGAAGGTGTTTTTAGAGTGTGGGATTTGACTATTCATGATGTTTCAGTGATTGTGCTTGATATTTAGATTTTGTTATGTGAAGGTGTTTTTAGAGTGTGGGATTTGACTATTCATGATGTTTGAGTGATTGTGCTTGATATTTAGATTTTGTTATGTGAAGGTGTTTTTAGAGTGTGGGATTTGACTATTCATGATGTTTGAGTGATTGAGCTTGATATTTAGATTTTGTTATGTGAAGGTGTTTTTAGAGTGTGGGATTTGACTATTCATGATGTTTGAGTGATTGAGCTTGATATTTAGATTTTGTTATGTGAAGGTGTTTTTAGAGTGTGGGATTTGACTATTCATGATGTTTGAGTGATTGAGCTTGATATTTAGATTTTGTTATGTGAAGGTGTTTTTAGAGTGTGGGATTTTACTATTCATGATGTTTGAGTGATTGAGCTTGATATTTAGATTTTGTTATGTGAGGGTGTTTTTAGAGTTTGGGATTTGACTATTCATGATGTTTGAGTGATTGAGCTTGATATTTAGATTTTGTTATGTGAAGGTGTTTTTAGAGTGTGGGATTTGACTATTCATGATGTTTGAGTGATTGAGCTTGATATTTAGATTTTGTTATGTGAAGGTGTTTTTAGAGTGTGGGATTTGACTATTCATGATGTTTGAGTGATTGTGCTTGATATTTAGATTTTGTTATGTGAAGGTGTTTTTAGAGTGTGGGATTTGACTATTCATGATGTTTGAGTGATTGAGCTTGATATTTAGATTTTGTTATGTGAAGGTGTTTTTAGAGTGTGGGATTTGACTATTCATGATGTTTGAGTGATTGAGCTTGATATTTAGATTTTGTTATGTGAAGGTTTTTTTAGAGTGTGGGATTTGACTATTCATGAGGTTTGAGTGATTGAGCTTGATATTTAGATTTTGTTATGTGAAGGTGTTTTTAGAGTGTGGGATTTGACTATTCATGATGTTTGAGTGATTGTGCTTGATATTTAGATTTTGTTATGTGAAGGTGTTTTTAGAGTGTGGGATTTGAGTATTCATGATGTTTGAGTGATTGAGCTTGATATTTAGATTTTGTTATGTGAAGGTGTTTTTAGAGTGTGGGATTTGACTATTCATGATGTTTGAGTGATTGAGCTTGATATTTAGATTTTGTTATGTGAAGGTGTTTTTAGAGTGTGGGATTTGACTATTCATGATGTTTGAGTGATTGTGCTTGATATTTAGATTTTGTTATGTGAAGGTGTTTTTAGAGTGTGGGATTTGACTATTCATGATGTTTGAGTGATTGTGCTTGATATTTAGATTTTGTTATGTGAAGGTGTTTTTAGAGTGTGGGATTTGAGTATTCATGATGTTTGAGTGATTGAGCATGATATTTAGATTTTGTTATGTGAAGGTGTTTTTAGAGTGTGGGATTTGACTATTCATGATGTTTGAGTGATTGAGCTTGATATTTAGATTTTGTTATGTGAAGGTGTTTTTAGAGTGTGGGATTTGACTATTCATGATGTTTGAGTGATTGTGCTTGATATTTAGATTTTGTTATGTGAAGGTGTTTTTAGAGTGTGGGATTTTACTATTCATGATGTTTGAGTGATTGTGCTTGATATTTAGATTTTGTTATGTGAAGGTGTTTTTAGAGTGTGGGATGTGACTATTCATGATGTTTGAGTGATTGAGCTTGATATTTAGATTTTGTTATGTGAAGGTGTTTTTAGAGTGTGGGATTTGACTATTCATGATGTTTCAGTTATTGTGCTTGATATTTAGATTTTGTTATGTGAAGGTGTTTTTAGAGTGTGGGATTTTACTATTCATGATGTTTGAGTGATTGTGCTTGATATTTAGATTTTGTTATGTGAAGGTGTTTTTAGAGTGTGGGATTTGACTATTCATGATGTTTGAGTGATTGTGCTTGATATTTAGATTTTGTTATGTGAAGGTGTTTTTAGAGTGTGGGATTTGACTATTCATGATGTTTGAGTGATTGAGCTTGATATTTAGATTTTGTTATGTGAAGGTGTTTTTAGAGTGTGGGATTTGACTATTCATGATGTTTGAGTGATTGAGCTTGATATTTAGATTTTGTTATGTGAAGGTTTTTTTAGAGTGTGGGATTTGACTATTCATGAGGTTTGAGTGATTGAGCTTGATATTTAGATTTTGTTATGTGAAGGTGTTTTTAGAGTGTGGGATTTGACTATTCATGATGTTTGAGTGATTGTGCTTGATATTTAGATTTTGTTATGTGAAGGTGTTTTTAGAGTGTGGGATTTGAGTATTCATGATGTTTGAGTGATTGAGCTTGATATTTAGATTTTGTTATGTGAAGGTGTTTTTAGAGTGTGGGATTTGACTATTCATGATGTTTGAGTGATTGTGCTTGATATTTAGATTTTGTTATGTGAAGGTGTTTTTAGAGTGTGGGATTTGACTATTCATGATGTTTGAGTGATTGTGCTTGATATTTAGATTTTGTTATGTGAAGGTTTTTTTAGAGTGTAGGATTTGACTATTCATGATGTTTGAGTGATTGTGCTTGATATTTAGATTTTGTTATGTGAAGGTGTTTTTAGAGTGTGGGATTTGACTAATCATGATGTTTGAGTGATTGAGCTTGATATTTAGATTTTGTTATGTGAAAGTGTTTTTAGAGTGTGGGATTTGACTATTCATGATGTTTCAGTTATTGTGCTTGATATTTAGATTTTGTTATGTGAAGGTGTTTTTAGAGTGTGGGATTTGACTATTCATGATGTTTGAGTGATTGTGCTTGATATTTAGATTTTGTTATGTGAAGGTGTTTTTAGAGTGTGGGATTTGACTATTCATGATGTTTGAGTGATTGTGCTTGATATTTAGATTTTGTTATGTGAAGGTGTTTTTAGAGTGTGGGATTTGACTATTCATGATGTTTGAGTGATTGTGCTTGATATTTAGATTTTGTTATGTGAAGGTGTTTTTAGAGTGTGGGATTTGACTATTATGATGTTTGAGTTATTGTGCTTGATATTTAGATTTTGTTATGTGAAGGTGTTTTTAGAGTGTGGGATTTGACTATTCATGATGTTTGAGTGATTGTGCTTGATATTTAGATTTTGTTATGTGAAGGTGTTTTTAGAGTGTGGGATTTGACTATTCATGATGTTTGAGTGATTGAGCTTGATATTTAGATTTTGTTATGTGAAGGTGTTTTTAGAGTGTGGGATTTGACTATTCATGATGTTTGAGTGATTGAGCTTGATATTTAGATTTTGTTATGTGAAGGTGTTTTTAGAGTGTGGGATTTGACTATTCATGATGTTTGAGTGATTGAGCTTGATATTTAGATTTTGTTATGTGAAGGTGTTTTTAGAGTGTGGGATTTGACTATTCATGATGTTTGAGTGATTGTGCTTGATATTTAGATTTTGTTATGTGAAGGTGTTTTTGAGTGTGGGATTTGACTATTCATGATGTTTGAGTGATTGTGCTTGATATTTAGATTTTGTTATGTGAAGGTGTTTTTAGAGTGTGGGATTTGACTATTCATGATGTTTGAGTGATTGAGCTTGATATTTAGATTTTGTTATGTGAAGGTGTTTTTAGAGTGTGGGATTTGACTATTCATGATGTTTGAGTGATTGTGCTTGATATTTAGATTTTGTTATGTGAAGGTGTTTTTAGAGTGTGGGATTTGACTATTCATGATGTTTGAGTGATTGTGCTTGATATTTAGATTTTGTTATGTGAAGGTGTTTTTAGAGTGTGGGATTTGAGTATTCATGATGTTTGAGTGATTGAGCATGATATTTAGATTTTGTTATGTGAAGGTGTTTTTAGAGTGTGGGATTTGACTATTCATGATGTTTGAGTGATTGAGCTTGATATTTAGATTTTGTTATGTGAAGGTGTTTTTAGAGTGTGGGATTTGACTATTCATGATGTTTGAGTGATTGTGCTTGATATTTAGATTTTGTTATGTGAAGGTGTTTTTAGAGTGTGGGATTTTACTATTCATGATGTTTGAGTGATTGTGCTTGATATTTAGATTTTGTTATGTGAAGGTGTTTTTAGAGTGTGGGATGTGACTATTCATGATGTTTGAGTGATTGAGCTTGATATTTAGATTTTGTTATGTGAAG
Organism: Sepiola atlantica; assembly: GCA_963556195.1. Lineage (NCBI taxonomy): Eukaryota > Metazoa > Mollusca > Cephalopoda > Sepiida > Sepiolidae > Sepiola > Sepiola atlantica. The sequence continues at coordinate 137,381,344 of OY744518.1, forward strand.
GTGTTTTTAGAGTGTGGGATTTGACTATTCATGATGTTTCAGTTATTGTGCTTGATATTTAGATTTTGTTATGTGAAGGTGTTTTTAGAGTGTGGGATTTTACTATTCATGATGTTTGAGTGATTGTGCTTGATATTTAGATTTTGTTATGTGAAGGTGTTTTTAGAGTGTGGGATTTGACTATTCATGATGTTTGAGTGATTGTGCTTGATATTTAGATTTTGTTATGTGAAGGTGTTTTTAGAGTGTGGGATTTGACTATTCATGATGTTTGAGTGATTGAGCTTGATATTTAGATTTTGTTATGTGAAGGTGTTTTTAGAGTGTGGGATTTGACTATTCATGATGTTTGAGTGATTGTGCTTGATATTTAGATTTTGTTATGTGAAGGTGTTTTTAGAGTGTGGGATGTGACTATTCATGATGTTTGAGTGATTGAGCTTGATATTTAGATTTTGTTATGTGAAGGTGTTTTTAGAGTGTGGGATTTGACTATTCATGATGTTTCAGTTATTGTGCTTGATATTTAGATTTTGTTATGTGAAGGTGTTTTTAGAGTGTGGGATTTTACTATTCATGATGTTTGAGTGATTGTGCTTGATATTTAGATTTTGTTATGTGAAGGTGTTTTTAGAGTGTGGGATTTGACTATTCATGATGTTTGAGTGATTGTGCTTGATATTTAGATTTTGTTATGTGAAGGTGTTTTTAGAGTGTGGGATTTGACTATTCATGATGTTTGAGTGATTGAGCTTGATATTTAGATTTTGTTATGTGAAGGTGTTTTTAGAGTGTGGGATTTGACTATTCATGATGTTTGAGTGATTGAGCTTGATATTTAGATTTTGTTATGTGAAGGTTTTTTTAGAGTGTGGGATTTGACTATTCATGAGGTTTGAGTGATTGAGCTTGATATTTAGATTTTGTTATGTGAAGGTGTTTTTAGAGTGTGGGATTTGACTATTCATGATGTTTGAGTGATTGTGCTTGATATTTAGATTTTGTTATGTGAAGGTGTTTTTAGAGTGTGGGATTTGACTATTCATGATGTTTGAGTGATTGAGCTTGATATTTAGATTTTGTTATGTGAATGTGTTTTTAGAGTGTGGGATTTGACTATTCATGATGTTTGAGTGATTGAGCTTGATATTTAGATTTTGTTATGTGAAGGTGTTTTTAGAGTGTGGGATTTGACTATTCATGATGTTTGAGTGATTGTGCTTGATATTTAGATTTTGTTATGTGAAGGTGTTTTTAGAGTGTGGGATTTTACTATTCATGATGTTTGAGTGATTGTGCTTGATATTTAGATTTTGTTATGTGAAGGTGTTTTTAGAGTGTGGGATGTGACTATTCATGATGTTTGAGTGATTGAGCTTGATATTTAGATTTTGTTATGTGAAGGTGTTTTTAGAGTGTGGGATTTGACTATTCATGATGTTTCAGTTATTGTGCTTGATATTTAGATTTTGTTATGTGAAGGTGTTTTTAGAGTGTGGGATTTGACTATTCATGATGTTTGAGTGATTGTGCTTGATATTTAGATTTTGTTATGTGAAGGTGTTTTTAGAGTGTGGGATTTGACTATTCATGATGTTTCAGTTATTGTGCTTGATATTTAGATTTTGTTATGTGAAGGTGTTTTTAGAGTGTGGGATTTGACTATTCATGATGTTTGAGTGATTGTGCTTGATATTTAGATTTTGTTATGTGAAGGTGTTTTTAGAGTGTGGGATTTGTCTATTCATGATGTTTCAGTTATTGTGCTTGATATTTAGATTTTGTTATGTGAAGGTGTTTTTAGAGTGTGGGATTTTACTATTCATGATGTTTGAGTGATTGTGCTTGATATTTAGATTTTGTTATGTGAAGGTGTTTTTAGAGTGTGGGATTTGAGTATTCATGATGTTTGAGTGATTGAGCTTGATATTTAGATTTTGTTATGTGAATGTGTTTTTAGAGTGTGGGATTTGACTATTCATGATGTTTGAGTGATTGAGCTTGATATTTAGATTTTGTTATGTGAAGGTGTTTTTAGAGTGTGGGATTTGACTATTCATGATGTTTGAGTGATTGTGCTTGATATTTAGATTTTGTTATGTGAAGGTGTTTTTAGAGTGTGGGATTTTACTATTCATGATGTTTGAGTGATTGTGCTTGATATTTAGATTTTGTTATGTGAAGGTGTTTTTAGAGTGTGGGATGTGACTATTCATGATGTTTGAGTGATTGAGCTTGATATTTAGATTTTGTTATGTGAAGGTGTTTTTAGAGTGTGGGATTTGACTATTCATGATGTTTCAGTTATTGTGCTTGATATTTAGATTTTGTTATGTGAAGGTGTTTTTAGAGTGTGGGATTTGACTATTCATGATGTTTGAGTGATTGTGCTTGATATTTAGATTTTGTTATGTGAAGGTGTTTTTAGAGTGTGGGATTTGACTATTCATGATGTTTCAGTTATTGTGCTTGATATTTAGATTTTGTTATGTGAAGGTGTTTTTAGAGTGTGGGATTTGACTATTCATGATGTTTGAGTGATTGTGCTTGATATTTAGATTTTGTTATGTGAAGGTGTTTTTAGAGTGTGGGATTTGTCTATTCATGATGTTTCAGTTATTGTGCTTGATATTTAGATTTTGTTATGTGAAGGTGTTTTTAGAGTGTGGGATTTTACTATTCATGATGTTTGAGTGATTGTGCTTGATATTTAGATTTTGTTATGTGAAGGTGTTTTTAGAGTGTGGGATTTGACTATTCATGATGTTTGAGTGATTGAGCTTGATATTTAGATTTTGTTATGTGAAGGTGTTTTTAGAGTGTGGGATTTGACTATTCATGATGTTTGAGTGATTGTGCTTGATATTTAGATTTTGTTATGTGAAGGTGTTTTTAGAGTGTGGGATTTTACTATTCATGATGTTTGAGTGATTGTGCTTGATATTTAGATTTTGTTATGTGAAGGTGTTTTTAGAGTGTGGGATTTGACTATTCATGATGTTTGAGTGATTGAGCTTGATATTTAGATTTTGTTATGTGAAGGTGTTTTTAGAGTGTGGGATTTGTCTATTCATGATGTTTGAGTGATTGTGCTTGATATTTAGATTTTGTTATGTGAAGGTGTTTTTAGAGTGTAGGGATTTGACTATTCATGATGTTTGAGTGATTGTGCTTGATATTTAGATTTTGTTATGTGAAGGTGTTTTTAGAGTGTGGGATTTGACTATTCATGATGTTTGAGTGATTGTGCTTGATATTTAGATTTTGTTATGTGAAGGTGTTTTTAGAGTGTGGGATTTGACTATTCATGATGTTTGAGTGATTGTGCTTGATATTTAGATTTTGTTATGTGAAGGTGTTTTTAGAGTGTGGGATTTGACTATTCATGATGTTTGAGTGATTGTGCTTGATATTTAGCTTTTGTTATGTGAAGGTGTTTTTAGAGTGTGGGATTTGACTATTCATGATGTTTGAGTGATTGAGCTTGATATTTAGATTTTGTTATGTGAAGGTGTTTTTAGAGTGTGGGATTTTACTATTCATGATGTTTGAGTGATTGTGCTTGATATTTAGATTTTGTTATGTGAAGGTGTTTTTAGAGTGTGGGATTTGACTATTCATGATGTTTGAGTGATTGAGCTTGATATTTAGATTTTGTTATGTGAAGGTGTTTTTAGAGTGTGGGATTTTACTATTCATGATGTTTGAGTGATTGAGCTTGATATTTAGATTTTGTTATGTGAAGGTTTTTTTGAGTGTGGGATTTGACTATTCATGATGTTTGAGTGATTGTGCTTGATATTTAGATTTTGTTATGTGAAGGTGTTTTTAGAGTGTGGGATTTGACTATTCAAGATGTTTGAGTGATTGAGCATGATATTTAGATTTTGTTATGTGAAGGTGTTTTTGAGTGTGGGATTAGACTATTCATGATGTTTGAGTGATTGAGCTTGATATTTAGATTTTGTTATGTGAAGGTGTTTTTAGAGTGTGGGATTTGACTATTCATGATGTTTGAGTGATTGTGCTTGATATTTAGCTTTTGTTATGTGAAGGTGTTTTTAGAGTGTGGGATTTGACTATTCATGATGTTTGAGTGATTGAGCTTGATATTTAGATTTTGTTATGTGAAGGTGTTTTTAGTGTGTGGGATTTGTCTATTCATGATGTTTGAGTGATTGTGCTTGATATTTAGTTTTTGTTATGTGAAGGTGTTTTTAGAGTGTGGGATTTGACTATTCATGATGTTTGAGTGATTATGCTTGATATTTAGATTTTGTTATGTGAAGGTGTTTTTAGAGTGTGGGATTTGACTATTCATGATGTTTGAGTGATTATGCTTGATATTTAGATTTTGTTATGTGAAGGTGTTTTTAGAGTGTGGGATTTTACTATTCATGATGTTTGAGTGATTGTGCTTGATATTTAGATTTTGTTATGTTTATTGCTTCTTTTAAGTTGTTTAAGATATTATTTGGGCCATTCTTTTTAAGAGAGAGTTTTTTTTTTTCAAATTATTTGCTTGGTAGCAAGAACATTAAAATTTCTTTGCAGGTCAATTGGTATTTGTTTCTTGTCATATGTTATTTTGTTAGCACAGGATTTTTTTTCATTAGATATGTTTGTACGAATTAGTTTCTTTAAAAACCCTATTATTCAAGTAAAAACTATATTTTCAAATAATATTTTTATATTTATTACTTTGTATTATTTTCTACGTATTTTTTTGTCATTTCATATATTGTATTGTTAGTCCTTGATTGTAATGGTGACACCGGCGTAAGCGCCCATTAAAAGCTACCAAAAGAATTTATTGATGGTCTTCTTTGTAGAGCAATAATGGAATTAGTTCGAAAACGACTATAACGTATGTGTACTTGTTATTCGTGTCATGTGAGGGCCAGAATCGAAAAATATCTAGTTTATTTCGTAACCTTGTGTCCCGGTGTATTTATTCTATTAACACTTGGTGAAACATCTCTAAAAGAATGTTTGCTGTCGAAATATACTTTGATATTTATTAATTAGTTCACTATGACGATCACAAATCGATCGGCGGGGGTTTATGGAGAAATCAAATTATCTGTCGATGATTCTGTCCCATCATGCATCACGCTTGACGAATCCCACTGGATTACCGGAAATTACTTTGATTTGATTTGTTTTTCGGAGGAAGAAAATGTGTCGTTTCGATCCTCCGTACTTTTGTTCTCGTGATATTCTTTGATTCACATGGGGAATCGAATTGCTTCTTCTAGAAATCAATGCAAAGACAGAGGGAAAGGAGGGGAAATAGCGAGTGAGAAGAAAAGCCGTTAGCTATTGAGCTTAATAAAGCTGTGCGTGGATGGTCAATTTGATATTGTCGCGGACTGTGGGATAAGCTATGCCAGGTTCAAATCCTGTCGGATCTATAGCGATCATTTACGCAGTAATGTGGTAATTTTTAGCTGCAGGTATGTAAAAACAAGACAATTCAATTTATTGGAACAAAACAGGAAAGTGCAACAAGCCATATAAAAAACAGGAAAGTGCAACAAGCCGTGTAAAAAACAGGAAAGTGCAACAAGCCATATAAAAAACAGGAAAGTGCAACAAGCCATGTAAAAAACAGGAAAGTGCAACAAGCCATGTAAAAAAACAGGTAAGTGCAACAAACCATGTTTTTTTACATGACAGAAGCTATTTACAGTCTAAATGTTCGTCTAGGGCCATTTTTAAGTTTAATGTTTGAGAAACATAAAATGGAAAAGAAATACACGAAATATTTGATGTTATTGTTTTTGTTCCTTTCCCTTTGCAAAACTCAATCATGTTTTGCAAAGCCAAAAACAAAATCCACATTTTCCCCCTACAAAACAACAAGTCTGTCAGGAATGAAGTCTGCCAGGAATTAAGTCTGTCAGGAAGCGCGGCACCCTCTTATTTATAAAGATTTATCTCTTTTCAGTTCGGTTGAAATAAAAGGTATTAACTGTTACATAACGCCGTTCTCCACTCTTTCTTCTATCTGACTGTTTTCAACACGAAGTCAGAAAGACCGTCGATACCAACTAAGACTTTATTTATGGCTAGCAGCACTAACCGGCATTGCCCGGAGCAATATAATAATATATTTATATTAAAACTTCTACCTCTCTCTCTCTCTCTCTCTCTCTCTCTCTCTCTCTCTCTCTCCTGTTTTCGACTCCCTCCCCATCCTTCTTTTTTCTCTGCCAATCTCATTCCTCTCTCAGGACATACACACGCACACATATACACACAGACAAGTCGAGAAATGAGTTAGCGTAAACTAAAGGGAATTAACTCCGTGAATAAAAACAGAGTTACTTCCCTTTAGTTAGTGGTTGACGAAATCTGCGTCAGTTTAGGGTCAAAGAATGAATATTTCTTTATAAAATCTAGATGTTATTCATTCCGGGTAACGCTAATCAAGAATATACCTACTTTGTAGGTGTTTGTTTTGTAGTTTTTTTGTTTTTTTACTTTACACACATACATACATACACATACATACACACACATGTTGCATACATACACACATACATACACACACGTGTTGCATAGTCTTTAATTTCTCGTACCTTTACTTTCTACGTCGCGGATGGGATGTGTCGTCTAGTGGTTGGATTCTTTCTTCGTTTATGTACTGCCGTGAACCTCGCCGTCCGCTGTGTCTGCAACAAAACCTTCATAATACGATTCACGAGACAAACAATTTTTTAATTTTATTTTGTTATTTCAGGCGTCAGTCTACTGTCGATCTTGGAGATGTTTCACCAACGTTAAAGGAGATACCAAATTACTACTTTATCGTAGTTAATTCCTAGCTTAAGTCCTTAGCCATTCGAGGGGGGAGAAGAAGGAATCTCATGCCTGTATTCTCTTAGGGAATTTAATTCCCCTAATCATTTGAAGACTACATAGAGAAATCGTCTGTTCGGCTTGCTTCCAAAACACAAACTCCTAAAAACTCCGTTTCCCACACAAAAGCCCGTGACGTCACAGAACCCCTATGCGCAGGTGCACTTTGATCCTTGACCTGAGGTCTCGTCAACGTGGTGGCCCTGTAAACGTTTGTGAGCTTCAACTGTGAGAACCAGTTTATTTTGCACTCGACTGTACGGGTCCACCCGCACTAAATCGCGCAAGCCAAACCAAACCATTCCCCACGCATACGTCCGCTTCAAGATGTGCCCGGCCTCACAGGGCCATTATCCAACACACAGACAACTACCCTTTATATAATAGACTAGCGGGGCTACCCGGCGTTGCTCGGGGTCGTAAAAACATATATTTGAAGAAAGATCGTGTGTGTAACATCTTTATATTAAAACTTCTATGTCCGCCCCCTCTCTCTATAGCCGTCTCATTATCTGCTACCTTTCTCTTTCCTGGTCGCCCCATTTCGCCGCTACTTTCTAATTTTGCCTTTTGCAAAAGCTGTTTCTTCCCCACCATTTCTCCTATTGCCCAGGGTAATAGTATGACATATTTCTATAAAAAGTAACACCTCTATCTGCCCCTTCTATATAGGTACTTATCTCCACCCCGGTGTTCATACTATATACGTATCTATCATCACCCCGGTGCGCATACTATATACGTACCTATCGCCGCCCCAGTGCACATACTATATACGTACCTATCGCCGCCCCGGTGCAGATACTATGTAAGTACCTATCGTCACCCCGTTGCGAATGCTAAATAGTACCTATCGTTGCCCCGGTGTGAATGCTAAATACATACCTATTGCGCCCCGGTGGGCATGCTACATAAGTACCTATCGCTGCCCTAGTGCGAATACTAAAGACATACCAATTGCGCCCCGGTGTGCATGCTACATAAGTACCTATCGCTGCCCTAGTGCGAATAATTAATATGTACATATTGCCGCTTTGGTGTGAATGCTAAATACGTACCTATCGCCGGCCCAGTGCGAATGCTAAATACATACCTATAGCCGCCCTGGTGCGAATGCTAAATACGTACCTATAGCCGCCCCAGTGCGAATGCTAAATACGTACCTATCACCACTACGGTGCGAATGCGAAATACATACCTTTCGCCGCCCCGGTGCGCATGCAATATATGTACTGATCGCCGCCGCAGAGCGCATGCTATGTACGTACTTATTGCTGCCCATGTGTACATGCTATATACGTAGCTATCGCCACCCCTGAATTATGAATACGTACCTATCGCCGCCCTGGTGTATAAGCTAAATACGTACATATCTGCCGCCCCAGAGCGAATGCTAAATACATACCTATCGCCGCCCCGGTGTGAATTCTAAATACGTACCTATCGCCGCCCCGGTGCGGAAGCTAAATACGTACATATCGCTGCCCCGGTGCGAATGCTAAATACATACCTATCGCTGCCCCGGTGTGAATGCTAAATACATACCTATCGCCGCCCCGGTGTGAATGCTAAATACGTACCTATCGCCGCTTCGGTGTGAATTTTAAATATGTACCTTTCGCCGCCCGGTGTGAATTTTAAATATGTACCTTTCGCCGCCCCTGTGCGCGTGCTATATACGTACCTATCGCCGCCCCGGTGCGCGTGCTATACATGAACCGATCGCTGCCTCAGTGCGTATGCTAAATACATACCTATCACTGCCCCGGTGTGCATACTATATACGTACTTATTACCGCCCATGTGCACATGCTATATAAGTACCTATCACCACCGCTGAATGCTAAATAAGTACCTATCGCCGCCCCGGTGTGGAAGCTAAATACGTACATATCGCCGCCCCTAAATTTGGGCAACCACTAAAAAATTTGGCCTTACCCCTAAAATTTTCCCCGTCCCCTAAATCTCTCCAGCCTCTAATTTTTCACTCTCCCCCAAACATGAGAAATATTTTGACTTCAAAACAAAAAAAAACAAAAAAATTTGGCCTGACCCCTAAAAAGTTCCGCCTGACCCCTAAAATTTTCCCGACCCTAAATGTCTCCAGCCCCCTAATTTTTCACTCTCCCCCAACCATGAGAAATATTTTGACTTCAAAACAAAAAAAAACAAAAAAATTTGGCCTGACCCCTAAAAAGTTCGTCCTGACCCCTAAAATTTTCCCCGACCCCTATCTCTCCAGCCCCCTAATTGTTCACTCTCCCCCATCCCTGAGAAATATTTTGAGTTCAAAACCAAAAAAAACAAAAAGATTTGGCCTGACCCCATAAAAGTTCCGCCTGACCCCTAAAATTTTCCCCGACCCCTAAATCTCTCCAGCCCCCTAATTTTTCACTCTCTTACAACCATTAGATATATTTTAGCTTCAAAACAAAAAAAAACAAAAAATTTGGCCTGACCCCTAAAAAGTTCGTCCTGACCCCTAAAATTTTCCCCGACCCCTAAATCTCTCCAGCCCCCTAATTTTTCACTCTCCCCCAACCATGAGAAATATTTTGACTTCAAAACAAAAATAAACAAAAAAATTTGGCCTGACCCCTAAAAAGTTCCGCCTGACCCCTAAAATTTTCCCCGACCCCTAAATCTCTCCAGCCCCCTAATTGTTCACTCTCCCCCAACCATGAGAAATATTTTGAGTTCAAAACCAAAAAAAAAGAAAAAGATTTGGCCTGAACCCTAAAAAGTTCGTCCTGACCCCTAAAATTTTCTTCGACCCCTGAATCTCTCCAGCCCCCTAATTTTTCACTCTCCCCCAACCATGAGAAATATTTTGACTTCAAAACAAAAAAAAACAAAAAAATTTGGCCTGACCCCTAAAAAGTTCGTCCTGACCCCTAAAATTTTCCCCGACCCCTATCTCTCCAGCCCCCTAATTGTTCACTCTCCCCCATCCCTGAGAAATATTTTGAGTTCAAAACCAAAAAAAACAAAAAGATTTGGCCTGACCCCATAAAAGTTCCGCCTGACCCCTAAAATTTTCCCCGACCCCTAAATCTCTCCAGCCCCCTAATTTTTCACTCTCTTACAACCATTAGATATATTTTAGCTTCAAAACAAAAAAAAACAAAAAATTTGGCCTGACCCCTAAAAAGTTCGTCCTGACCCCTAAAATTTTCCCCGACCCCTAAATCTCTCCAGCCCCCTAATTTTTCACTCTCTTCCAACCATGAGAAATATTTTGACTTCAAAACAAAAAAAAACAAAAAAAAAGAAAAAAATTTGGCCTGACCCCTAAAAAGTTCGTCCTGACCCCTAAAATTTTCCCCGACCCCTAAATCTCTCCAGCCCCCTAATTTTCACTCTCCCCCAACCATGAGATATATTTTGACTTCAAAAAAAAAAAAAAAAAAAAAAATTTGGCCTGACCCCTAAAAAGTTCGTCCTGACCCCTAAAATTTTCCCCGACCCCTAAATCTCTCCAGGCCCATAATTTTTCACTCTCCTCCAACCATGAAAAATATTTTGACTTCAAAACAAAAAAACAAAAAAATTTGGCCTGACCCCTAAAAAGTTCGTCCTGACCCCTAAAATTTTCCCCGACCCCTAAATCTCTCCAGCCCCCTAATTTTTCACTCTCCCCCAACCCTGAGAAATAGTTTGACTTCAAAACAAAAAAAAACAAAAAAAAACAAAAAAATTTGGCCTGACCCCTAAAAAGTTCGTCCTGACCCCTAAAATTTTCCCCGACCCCTAAATCTCTCCAGCCCCCTAGTTTTTCACTCTCCTCCAACCCTGAGAAATATTTTGACTTCAAAACAAAAAAAAAAAAAAAAATTTGGCCTGACCCCTAAAAAGTTCGTCCTGACCCCTAAAATTTTCCCCGACCCCTAAATCTCTCCAGCCCCCTAATTTTTCACTCTCCCCCAACCATGAGAAATATTTTGACTTCAAAACAAAAAAAAACAAAAAAATTTGGCCCGACCCCTAAAAAGTTCGTCCTGACCCCTAAAATTTTCCCCGACCCCTAAATCTCTCCAGCCTCCTAATTTTTCACTCTCCCCCAACCCTGAGAAATATTTTGACTTCAAAACAAAAAAAACAAAAAAAAAGAAAAAAATTTGGCCTGACCCCTAAAAAGTTCGTCCTGACCCCTAAAATTTTCCCCGACCCCTAAATCTCTCCAGCCCCCTTATTTTTCACTCTCCTCCAACCCTGAGAAATATTTTGACTTCAAAACAAAAAAAAAGAAAAAAATTTGGCCTGACCCCTAAAAAGTTCGTCCTGACCCCTAAAATTTTCCCCGACCCCTAAATCTCTCCAGCCCCCTAATTTTTCACTCTCCCCCAACCTTGAGAAATATTTTGACTTCAAAACAAAAAAAAAAAAAAAAAAAAAAAAAAAAATTTGGCCTGACCCCTAAAAAGTTCGTCCTGACCCCTAAAATTTTCCCCGACCCCTAAATCTCTCCAGCCCCCTAATTTTTCACTCTCCTCCAACCCTGAGAAATATTTTGACTTCAAAACAAAAAAAAAAAAAAAAATTTGGCCTGACCCCTAAAAAGTTCGTCCTGACCCCTAAAATTTTCCCCGACCCCTAAATCTCTCCAGCCCCCTAATTTTTCACTCTCCCCCAACCCTGAGAAATATTTTGACTTCAAAACAAAAAAAAACAAAAAAATTTGGCCTGACCCCTAAAAAGTTCGTCCTGACCCCTAAAATTTTCCCCGACCCCTAAATCTCTCCAGCCCCCTAATTTTTCACTCTCCTCCAACCCTGAGAAATATTTTGACTTCAAAACAAAAAAAAACAAAAAAATTTGGCATGACCCCTAAAAAGTTCGTCCTGACCCCTAAAATTTTCCCCGACCCCTAAATCTCTCCAGCCCCCTAATTTTTCACTCTCCTCCAACCCTGAGAAATATTTTGACTTCAAAACAAAAAAAAACAAAATAATTTGGCCTGACCCCTAAAAAGTTCGTCTTGACCCCTAAAATTTTCCCCGACCCCTAAATCTCTCCAGCCCCCTAGTTTTTCACTCTCCTCCAACCCTGAGAAATATTTTGACTTCAAAACAAAAAAAAAAAAAAAAATTTGGCCTGACCCCTAAAAAGTTCGTCCTGACCCCTAAAATTTTCCCCGACCCCTAAATCTCTCCAGCCCCCTAATTTTTCACTCTCCCCCAACCATGAGAAATATTTTGACTTCAAAACAAAAAAAAACAAAAAAATTTGGCCCGACCCCTAAAAAGTTCGTCCTGACCCCTAAAATTTTCCCCGACCCCTAAATCTCTCCAGCCTCCTAATTTTTCACTCTCCCCCAACCCTGAGAAATATTTTGACTTCAAAACAAAAAAAACAAAAAAAAAGAAAAAAATTTGGCCTGACCCCTAAAAAGTTCGTCCTGACCCCTAAAATTTTCCCCGACCCCTAAATCTCTCCAGCCCCCTTATTTTTCACTCTCCTCCAACCCTGAGAAATATTTTGACTTCAAAACAAAAAAAAAGAAAAAAATTTGGCCTGACCCCTAAAAAGTTCGTCCTGACCCCTAAAATTTTCCCCGACCCCTAAATCTCTCCAGCCCCCTAATTTTTCACTCTCCCCCAACCTTGAGAAATATTTTGACTTCAAAACAAAAAAAAAAAAAAAAAAAAAAAAAAAAATTTGGCCTGACCCCTAAAAAGTTCGTCCTGACCCCTAAAATTTTCCCCGACCCCTAAATCTCTCCAGCCCCCTAATTTTTCACTCTCCTCCAACCCTGAGAAATATTTTGACTTCAAAACAAAAAAAAACAAAAAAATTTGGCCTGACCCCTAAAAAGTTCGTCCTGACCCCTAAAATTTTCCCCGACCCCTAAATCTCTCCAGCCCCCTAATTTTTCACTCTCCCCCAACCCTGAGAAATATTTTGACTTCAAAACAAAAAAAAACAAAAAAATTTGGCCTGACCCCTAAAAAGTTCGTCCTGACCCCTAAAATTTTCCCCGACCCCTAAATCTCTCCAGCCCCCTAATTTTTCACTCTCCTCCAACCCTGAGAAATATTTTGACTTCAAAACAAAAAAAAACAAAAAAATTTGGCATGACCCCTAAAAAGTTCGTCCTGACCCCTAAAATTTTCCCCGACCCCTAAATCTCTCCAGCCCCCTAATTTTTCACTCTCCTCCAACCCTGAGAAATATTTTGACTTCAAAACAAAAAAAAACAAAATAATTTGGCCTGACCCCTAAAAAGTTCGTCTTGACCCCTAAAATTTTCCCCGACCCCTAAATCTCTCCAGCCCCCTAATTTTTCACTCTCCCCCAACCCTGAGAAATATTTTGACTTCAAAACAAAAAAAAAAAACAAAAAAAAAAAAAATTTGGCCTGACCCCTAAAAAGTTCGTCCTGACCCCTAAAATTTTCCCAACCCCTAAATCTCTCCAGCCCCCTAATTTTTCACTCTCCTCCAACCCTGAGAAATATTTTGACTTCAAAACAAAAAAAAACAAAAAAATTTGGCCTGACCCCTAAAAAGTTCGTCCTGACCCCTAAAATTTTCCCCGACCCCTAAATCTCTCCAGCCCTTTAATTTTTCACTCTCCCCCAACCATGAGAAATATTTTGACTTCAAAACAAAAAAAAAAAAAAAGAAAGAAAACAATTTGGCATGACCCCTAAAAAGTTCGTCCTGACCCCTAAAATTTTCCCCGACCCCTAAATCTCTCCAGCCCCCTAATTTTTCACTCTCCTCCAACCCTGAGAAATATTTTGACTTCAAAACAAAAAAAAACAAAAAAATTTGGCCTGACCCCTAAAAAGTTCGGCTTGACCCCTAAAATCTTCATACAAATATAAGTGAAAACAGTGGGGGAGCATAATTATTTCTCTTACTTTACTTATTGAGACATTATTTGACATGTATACAAATATTAGTCAAAACAATGGCGGAGCATAATTATTTCTCTTCTTTCTTCACTGATTGAGACCTTATTTGATATGTATACACATATTAGTGAAAACAATGGTGGAACATAATTATTTCTCTTTTTACTTTACTTTTGTCGACGTTATTTAACATGTATACAAATATTAGTGAAAACAATGGCGGAGCATAATTATTTCTCTTCTTACTTTACTTATTGAGACGTTATTTAACATGTATACAAATATAAGTGAAAACAATGGCGGAGCATAATTATTTTTCTTTTTATTTTTCTTATTGAGACGTTATTTAATATGTATACAAATATTAGTGAAAACAGTGGTGGAGCCTAATTATTTCTCTTCTTACTTTACTTATTGAGACGTTATTTAATATGTATACAGATATTAGTGAAAACAATGGCGGAGCATAATTATTTCTCTTACTATTCTTATTGAGACGTTATTTAATATGTATACAAATATAAGTGAAAACAATGGCGGAGCATAATTTTTCTCTTCTTACTTTACTTATTTAGACGTTATTTAATATGTATACAAATATTAGTGAAAACAATGGTGGAGCATAATTATTTATTACTTTAATTTTAATGATACTACACTAACTTCACACCTCTCAAAAAGAAGGAGGTAACACCTGGGAGGATGGTATCATGTCAAAAGAAGAAATGCGGTTAGGATTAAGCAACACTTGCTTCACTATAAACTCATATTCAAAAAATACCGTTATGGAATAAGCAACCCTTGCTTCACTATGGACTCATGTTCAAAAAAGTGCCGTTAGGGATTAAGCAACACTTGCTTCAATATAAACTTATGTTTCGTTAGGATTAAGCAACCCTTGCTTCACTATAAACTCAAAAAATGTTCAAAAAAGTGCCGTTAGGGATTTCCTCTGACGTCATTTCCTGTTAAAATCGTGACTTTGCATTATGCCGACAATCCCCCATCTCCAAATTTGGCCTGAGGCGCTCCACCGGCGAATGCCGACACTCCGCCTCACCCTAATTTGACCTGAAGCAGTCACACCGCCGCACTATCTCCACAACTCTCAAAAAGGAGGAGGTAATGCCTAGGAGGGTGGTATCATAACAACAGAATGGGCGTAGGGAGGAAGGGAAGGTAGAAAGGGTGGGAGTCAGGGGGAAAGCAGGGTTGTAGTGTGAGGGATTTTCTTCCCTACACTCTTTTCCTCTGACGTCATTTCCTGTTAAAAGCGTGACTTTGCATATTTCTAAAATATATATATAATGAAAAATAACTGAAAAGCCCCTCCCCCCCCCCCGATGAAATATGCCGCATGGACCCCTAAGACGTGGGTTTATAGATTCGGGAATACTCTCATCATCTTACTATGTGAATTTTACATCAGAATACACTTTTATATGTTATGCATAAAAATATGTTTAAGTAAAATAAATTTTGAAGAGAAAAAAAAATTCAAAACCTATAACGATGACGTCATATACCTATTACTGTGACGTCACGTGCACAAGAATATGTTGGTTGAAAACAAAATTATTATTACATAATTACATTGGCTGATTTCCAAATTACTACTGAATAACATTAGAAAAGTTTAAAAAAACCAGACCGGCTGCCGAAGACTGGCCCCGTTGACCCCCAGCAACATGTTCTTTTGTTGTAATTTTGAGATATTATGATCCCAGGTGTTGTACGGTTCTAAAGATATCAACTTTTTGACATGTCGCCGCGTAGTTTTTGAGGAGTATCTGGACATACAGACAAACAGACAGACATACAGACAACTTGCCTTTATAGAGGAGATGGCCATAAATACTCAAACACCTTAAACCCCGGCGTTGCCCGGGATTACATTTAAACAAATATAAGTTCCATTACTTAAAAACTAGACGCTCAGATGAATTACATTTTTATTACTATATTTAATACATTAAAACACGAGAGATGAATGGGCAGGGTGGAGTGGAAGATGGGGTCAAAGTGTGAGAGCGGAAGAGTATAGTGAGAGAAAGATAGACAGAGGTAGCAAGAAAAGTTTAAAAAGAAAAGATGTTAGACTTTTTTTTTAATACTTTATAACCTCTTCTATTTTGTTGTTTATGATCCCGGGCAACGCCGAGTTTCCCTGCTCGTTATAATATATTAATGTATCGATAGACTTTGTCATTAGTTTTGATATGATACTGACTTATCTTCTACACAATTTGGTTAAAAAAAGATAATTTTCAAAAAGCTTCTGATCATGATACGTCATCACATGACGTCATATTTAAAAAAAAAACGTCACTGTTTAAATTAAATGTTATTCGTGCATTTTATAAAATTGATATGAATAACCAATTTTATGACGAGTGAAAAACTATTTAACTAAAAACAGCAAATATTTAATGAAGTTGAAAAAATAATTTTTCAACCGTAAACACAATTCATTTTTTTCTGTCCTTCATTTCGACGGTTGAATTAAACGATATTATGTCGATTACAGCAAAATCCTTCGGCATTTTTTTCCTCGAAGCAATATAATTGCTTCTTCCGCCATGTTGGGAAGATTGAATATTTTATTTTTATTTTAAAAATCTTTTTCTCTGTCTATTAATAAGTTAAGACTAGTAGCGTTCTATATTTTAATATTTTAGTTAATATTGAAAACATCCAAAAATGTTTGTAACAGTTCCATGATTGAGATCTACTTTCTTTTGTACTAACGTGTAATCACCCGCGTAGTGATTGATACGCGGTTCGGTCAGCTGAAACAGACATATTCAAACTCGCGTAGTTATACATTGGGCGATTAGAACAATTTCGCAAGCACGCCTCTCTGCCAATTTCCGCCAAGGCTCTTTCGCGCCTAATATAAACAGTTCCAGTCGATAGCCAATGTAAACAGACTATATTCCATGACTGACGAGAGACTGAGACTAAAGACATGAACTCAATTCTATTCCTACAGTAATACATGCCGGCCGAACAAACCTGCCTTATGTTCGTGTGTTCCTAACTACTTCCGGTTCCTATTCTGTGTTGACGAAAGTGTTAAATGAAGATAATACTGATTGTAGAGAATGTTATTGGTTTTTTTAACTGGAACTTAGGTTGTTGGAACCTCTTTGACATTAGCATTTCCTATTTTGGGTCATCCGACTTCTCGGTACAGACAACAACTTTGATAAGCGTAAATGCTACTCTTCTTCGACATCACCATTTTATATGGTACTCTGGTGACCCTTTTTCTTCCACATCTCAAGCAAAGCCAGTCAGATGAATACAGACGCACCGACCCAACTACAAAAATGTCCATCGCAAAAAAGATTCTCACCTCACTCAAAACTCTACGTTTTCTTTATTTTGGCATAATATTGTAACGAGATTAACCCTGAGGCATAAAATAATAATCATATTGTAATGAGATTAACCCTGAGGCATAATATAATAATCATATTGTAACGATATTAACCCTGACTCATCAAATAATAATCATATTGTAACGAGATTAACCATGGAGGATAAAATAATAATAATAATGTAACGAGATTAACCCTGAGGCATAAAATAATAATCATATTGGAACGAGATTAACCCTGAGGCATAAAATAATAATCATATTGTAACGAGATTAACCCTGACTCATCAAAAAATAATCATATTGTAACGAAATTAACCCTGAGGAATCAAATAATAATCATATTGTAACGAGATTAACCCTGGTGCATAAAATAATAATCATATTGTAACGAGATTAACCCTGGGGGATCAAATAATAATAATATTGTAACAAGATTAACCCTGAGGCATAAAATAATAATCATATTGTAACGAGATTAACCCTGAGGCATAAAATAATAATCATATTGTAACGAGATTAACCCTGAGGCATAAAATAATAATCATATTGTAACGAGATTAACCCTGAGGCATAAAATAATAATCATATTGTAACTAAATTAACCCTGAAGAATCAAATAATAATCATATTGTAACGTAATTAACCCTGAGGCATGAAATAATAATCATATTGTAACGAGATTAACCCTGAGGCTTAAAAAAATAATCATATTGTAACAATATTAACCCTGAAGTATAACATAATAATCATATTGTAACAAGATTAACCCTGAGGCATAAAATAATAATCATATTGTAACGAGATTAACCCTGAGGAATAAAATAATAATCATATTGTAACGAGATTAACCCTGAGGCATAAAATAATAATCATATTGTAACGAGATTAACCGTGAGGCTTAAAATAATAATAATATTGTAACGAGATTAACCCTGAGGAATAAAATAATAATCATATTGTAACGAGATTAACCCTGAGGCTTAAAATAATAATAATATTTTAACGAGATCAACCCTGAGGCATAAAATAATTATCATATTGTAACGCGATTAACCCTGAGGCATAAAATAATAATCATATTGTAACAAGATTAGCCCTGAGGCATAAAATAATAATCATATTGTAACGAGATTAACCCTGAGGCATAAAATAATAATCATATTGTAACAAGATTAACCCTGAGGCATAAAATAATAATCATATTGTAACGAGATTAACCCTGAGGCTTAAAATAATTATCATATTGTAACAAGATTAACCCTGAGGCATAAAATAATAATCATATTGTAACGAGATTTACCCTAAGGCATAAAATAATAATCATATTGTAACGAGATTAACCCTGAGGCATAAAATAATAATCATATTGTAACGAGATTTACCCTGAGGCATAAAATAATAATCATATTGTAACGAGATTAACCCTGAGGCATAAAATAATAATCATATTGTAACGTAATTAACCCTGAGGCATAAAATAATAATCATATTGTAACGAGATTAACCCTGAGGCATAAAATAATAATCATATTGTAACGAGATTAACCGTGAGGCTTAAAATAATAATAATATTGTAACGAGATTAACACTGAGGAATAAAATAATAATCATATTGTAACGAGATTAACCCTGAGGCTTAAAATAATAATAATATTGTAACGAGATTAACCCTGAGGCATGAAATAATAATCATATTGTAACGCGATTAACCCTGAGGCATAAAATAATAATCATATTGTAACGAGATTAACCCTGAGGCTTAAAATAATAATCATATTGTAACGAGATTAACCCTGAGGCATAAAATAATAATCATATTGTAACGAGATTAACCCTGAGGCTTAAAATAATAATCATATTGTAACGAGATTAATCCTGAGGAATAAAATAATAATCATATTGTAACAAGATTAACCCTGAAGCATAAAATAATAATAATATTGTAACGAGATTAACCCTGAAGCATTAAATAATAATCATATTGTAACGAGATTAACCCTAGGGCATAAAATAATAATCATATTGTAACGAGATTTACCCTGAGGCATAAAATAATAATCATATTGTAACGAGATTAACCCTGAGGCATAAAATAATAATCATATTGTAACAAGATCAACCCTGAGGCATAAAATAATAATCATATTGTAACGAGATTAACCCTGAGGCATAAAATAATAATCATATTGTAGCGAGATTAACCCTGAGGCATAAAATAATAATCATATTGTAACGAGATTAACCCTAGGGCATGAAATAATAATCATATTGTAACGAGATTTACCCTGAGGCATAAAATAATAATGATATTGTAACGAGATAAACCCTGAGGCATAAAATAATAATCATATTGTAACGAGATTACCCCTGAGGCATAAAATAATAATCATATTGTAACAAGATTAACCCTGAGGCATAAAATAATAATCATATTGTAACGAGATTAACCCTGAGGCTTAAAATAATTATCATATTGTAACGAGATTAACCCTGAGGCATAAAATAATAATAATATTGTAACGAGATTTACCCTAAGGCATAAAATAATAATCATATTGTTACGAGATTAACCCTGAGGCATAAAATAATAATCATATTGTAACAAGATCAACCCTGAGGCATAAAATAATAATCATATTGTAACGAGATTAACCCTGAGGCATAAAATAATAATCATATTGTAACGATATTAACCCTGAGGCTTAAAATAATAATCATATTGTAACGAGATTAACCCTGAGGAATAAAATAATAATCATATTGTAACGTAATTAACCCTGAAGCAGAAAATAATAATCATATTGTAACGAGATTAAGCCTGAGGCATAAAATAATAATCATATTGTAACAAGATCAACCCTGAGGCACAAAATAATAATCATATTGTAACGAGATTAACTCTGAGGCATGAAATAATTATCATATTGTAACGAAATTAACCCTGAGGCTTAAAATAATTATCATATTGTAACGAGATTAACCCTGAGGCATAAAATAATAATAATATTGTAACGAGATTTACCCTGAGGCATAAAATAATAATCATATTGTAACGAGATTAACCCTGAGGCATAAAATAATAATCATATTGTAACAAGATCAACCCTGAGGCATAAAATAATAATCATATTGTAACGAGATTAACCCTGAGGCATAAAATAATAATCATATTGTAACGATATTAACCCTGAGGCTTAAAATAATAATCATATTGTAACGAGATTAACCCTGAGGAATAAAATAATAATCATATTGTAACGTAATTAACCCTGAAGCAGAAAATAATAATCATATTGTAACGAGATTAACCCTGAGGCATAAAATAATAATCATATTGTAACGTAATTAACCCTGAAGCATAAAATAATAATCATATTGTAACGAGATTAACCCTAAGGCATGAAATAATAATCATATTGTAACGAGATTAACCCTGAGGCATAAAATAATAATCATATTGTAACGAGATTAACCCTGAGGCATAAAATGATAATAATATTGTATGAGATTAACCCTGAGGCTTAAAATAATAATCATATTGTAACGAGATTAACCCTGAGGCTTAAAATAATAATCATATTGTAACGAGATTAACCCTGAGGCATAAAATAATAATCATATTGTAACGAGATTAACCCTGA
This sequence comes from Sepiola atlantica, assembly GCA_963556195.1. Lineage (NCBI taxonomy): Eukaryota > Metazoa > Mollusca > Cephalopoda > Sepiida > Sepiolidae > Sepiola > Sepiola atlantica. The sequence goes on from OY744518.1 coordinate 137,402,093, forward strand.
GGCTTAAAATAATAATCATATTGTAACGAGATTAATCCTGAGGAATAAAATAATAATCATATTGTAACAAGATTAACCCTGAAGCATAAAATAATAATAATATTGTAACGAGATTAACCCTGAAGCATTAAATAATAATGATATTGTAACGAGATTAACCCTGAGGCATAAAATAATAATCATATTGTAACGAGATTAACCCTGAGGCTTAAAATAATAATCATATTGTAACGAGATTAACCCTGAGGAATAAAATAATAATCATATTGTAACGTAAATAACCCTGAAGCATAAAATAATAATCATATTGTAACGAGATTAACCCTGAGGCATAAAATAATAATCATATTGTAACGAGATAAACCCTGAGGCATAAAATAATAATCATATTGTAACTAGATTAACCCTGAGGCATAAAATAATAATCATATTGTAACGAGATTAACCCTGAGGCATAAAATAATAATCATATTGTAACGAGATTAACCATGAGGCTTAAAATAATAATCATATTGTAACGAGATTAACCCTGAGGCATAAAATAATAATAATATTGTAACGAGATTTACCCTGAGGCATAAAATAATAATCATATTGTAACGAGATTAACCCTGAGGCATAAAATAATAATCATATTGTAACAAGATCAACCCTGAGGCATAAAATAATAATCATATTGTAACGAGATTAACCCTGAGGCATAAAATAATAATCATATTGTAACGAGATTAACCCTGAGGCTTAAAATAATAATCATATTGTAACGAGATTAACCCTGAGGAATAAAATAATAATCATATTGTAACGTAATTAACCCTGAAGCAGAAAATAATAATCATATTGTAACGAGATTAAGCCTGAGGCATAAAATAATAATCATATTGTAACGAGATTTACCCTGAGGCATAAAATAATAATCATATTGTAACGAGATTAACCCTGAGGCATAAAATAATAATCATATTGTAACAAGATCAACCCTGAGGCATAAAATAATAATCATATTGTAACGAGATTAACCCTGAGGCATAAAATAATAATCATATTGTAGCGAGATTAACCCTGAGGCATAAAATAATAATCATATTGTAACGAGATTAACCCTAGGGCATGAAATAATAATCATATTGTAACGAGATTTACCCTGAGGCATAAAATAATAATGATATTGTAACGAGATAAACCCTGAGGCATAAAATAATAATCATATTGTAACAAGATCAACCCTGAGGCATAAAATAATAATCATATTGTAACGAGATTAACTCTGAGGCATAAAATAATAATCATATTGTAACGAGATTAACCCTGAGGCTTAAAATAATTATCATATTGTAAGGAGATTAACCCTGAGGCATAAAATAATAATCATATTGTAACGAGATTAACCATGAGGCTTAAAATAATAATCATATTGTAACGAGATTAACCCTGAGGCATAAAATAATAATAATATTGTAACGAGATTTACCCTGAGGCATAAAATAATAATCATATTGTAACGAGATTAACCCTGAGGCATAAAATAATAATCATATTGTAACAAGATCAACCCTGAGGCATAAAATAATAATCATATTGTAACGAGATTAACCCTGAGGCATAAAATAATAATCATATTGTAACGAGATTAACCCTGAGGCTTAAAATAATAATCATATTGTAACGAGATTAACCCTGAGGAATAAAATAATAATCATATTGTAACGTAATTAACCCTGAAGCAGAAAATAATAATCATATTGTAACGAGATTAAGCCTGAGGCATAAAATAATAATCATATTGTAACGTAATTAACCCTGAAGCATAAAATAATAATCATATTGTAACGAGATTAACCCTAAGGCATGAAATAATAATCATATTGTAACGAGATTAACCCTGAGGCATAAAATAATAATAATATTGTAACGAGATTAACCCTGAGGCATAAAATGATAATAATATTGTAACGAGATATACCCTGAGGCTTAAAATAATAATCATATTGTAACGAGATTAACCCTGAGGCTTCAAATAATAATCATATTGTAACGAGATTAACCCTGAGGCATAAAATAATAATCATATTGTAACGAGATTAACCCTGAGGCTTAAAATAATAATCATATTGTAACGAGATTAATCCTGAGGAATAAAATAATAATCATATTGTAACAAGATTAACCCTGAAGCATAAAATAATAATAATATTGTAACAAGATCAACCCTGAGGCACAAAAAAATAATCATATTGTAACGAGATTAACTCTGAGGCATGAAATAATTATCATATTGTAACGAGATTAACCCTGAGGCTTAAAATAATTATCATATTGTAACGAGATTAACCCTGAGGCATAAAATAATAATAATATTGTAACGAGATTTACCCTGAGGCATAAAATAATAATCATATTGTAACGAGATTAACCCTGAGGCATAAAATAATAATCATATTGTAACGAGATTAACCCTGGGGCATAAAATAATAATCATATTGTAACGAGATTAACCTTGAGGCATAAAATAATAGTCCATACTTGCGGGACCCCCTGGAAATTCTACGGTTTTTTCTACATCAATCTGTATAATTTAGTTTGAATAATATTCAGGTGGCTAGAAATATGCAAATATTTGACTCGCTAACTTTTGCGTGACGGGATGGGAGTATATATATTTGTTTATATTATCCGATATCATCATCATGCCGTGTACGTACGTTGTTTGTTTTTGTGTTTTTTAACATAGTTCATATCCAAACAAGGCAAGTTGCCACTGTAAACGTTAGGGGCTACTGAGAATTATGGTAAAGGTCTTTTGGGGGGTCATCCTAAATTGAGAGTTGTGCAGCGAGATGCTTATTCACATTAGTTTTAAATTTCAGCATGTCGATACAGTCTGGGAAACAGGGAGCAGTGAGGGAGTTCCAAAGGCCGTCAGCTCGAGGAAAGAAGCTATTGGAGTAGAAGGCTCTCTGGCATCTGGTGACCTCCACAGTGAATGGATGGGATTTAGCATTGTCGAGTGTATTTGCGTCGAGAGGTCACCAAAGTAGCAAGTTCATCGGAGCACATTCAATTGAAATACTTGTAAAACGAGCACAAGGATTCAACGTTGCGGTGATCATCATCATCATCATCATCCTCATCACTATCATCATCATCATCCTCATAATCATAATCATCATCATCATCAACATCATCATCATCATCATCGTCGTCGTCCTCATCATCACTATCATTGTCGTCGTCGTCATCATCATCATCATCATCATCATCCCCCTTCACTGTATAGGTCCCTAGATGCCGGAAGAATTTCTTCTCTGATAGATTCTGTCTTCGGACTGCTCGACCTTGGAATTCTCTTCCTGCTCACTGTTTCACTTACAGTACAAATATGTAAAAATCTAAATGTAATGCGAATTAAAATCTTGCTGCTTAACTCCCCAACCAGATTGCCCCTTACGCTCGTGAATAAAACTAAAAACAAGTATTTTTTTCAAAAAATAACCCTGCTATTTTAACAGCATGCGTGGCACACAAAATAAATTTATATTTCAAACTTAAGCGTGACAAACCAAAGAATGATAGTAGGATGGACTAACCGATCGACTCACCGACAAGACCTCTCAAGGCCATTTGAGGGCGTATCTAAAATTCATCAGATCTGAGTTATTAAAAAATGCGGCTATACGAAAATAAATCCGACCAGATAAATTATTTCCTCAAACGAATTAATTTGAATTGCGTTTTATTATTCATAACAACATGGACCAACGTTGAACGAAATAAAATGGCTATTCAGAATTTAATATTGATTTTGTAAGAATGAACATATCGATGACAAAAAATTCGAAAATCCGTCTGGCTTTACTTTATTATATAGAAGATTTCGTGGATTGATTCGACAATCACTTGTATATATATATATATATATATATATATATATATATATATATATATATATATATATATATATATATATATATATATGCAGCATTTTCTCTTTCAGGCAAGTATTCTTAAATATAATAGACGACTCGTGTCTAGGTATCCTTTGGTAGATCCTTTCAATAGTCCGAATTAGGATCTTAGTTTCGAAGGGGAATTGGCTGATGAATTTGCCATAATTTGTATCTGTCTTCCAAGTACTTTCGGACCCATCTGGGTACATCTTCAGGGGGAATGAGGCTAATCAGTCTAGACCATGTGTAGTATTTATAGAAGGTTTTTGCCTGGAATTATGTACTAAGTACGAAACTATATTGGCGCTATAAACATTTTAGAATATTATTACTGATATTATAGTTAATTCTATTAATTAGGGTTTTTTTTGTTTTCATATATAAGGCTTCTAATGTATGGAGTTTTTGTTTGTTAGTACTAAATTCTAAAAAAAAAAAATTTTCCACTAAGAGTTTTCTTAATTCCGATCGGGGGCATATATATATATATATATATATATATATATATATATATATATATATATATATATATATATATATATATATATATATATATATATATATATATATATATAGTATTTTCGTAACATTATTTATCTAGTCAGCTGACTAGATCGACGACACGGTCATTTGTTCTTCTAACTGATCTCGGGGTCAAGCCCTGTCACTTTCACCCACTTAGTATTAATACGTTTACCTTTCGCAAACGTATTAATACTAACTTGATGCGTTATGCAGATTCGCGCCTGGGAAACGTTTCAGCGTTTTCAAAATGCAGATTTTCTCTTATTTGATTTTCACAATGACAGCAGAACTACGTTGAAGGTAATCTTATAATTCCACATTTGGCTTTCTTCGCGGAGGACGTCGCCCTTTTCTGTTCATGTGTAGGGGACGTGTGGGGGACTTCAATGTATTTTTCTTTTATGATAAAAAATACTGTCGTTCCCTACTTTTTGTAGCGAAAAAAACACGGATATTTCCTCATGAGGTTTTCGCATAGAATTTTTTATTTACATTTCTTATCATATATTAAATCTTAAAATGTAATTAATTTTTGGACTATTAAAATGATTTCCAACGCTATTGATAATGTTTATCCAGGTGATATTTATTGAGGGTGAAAATAATAGAAAGAAACGGTTTGTTCGTTTGTTTGTTTGTACGGCATATCAACCATTTACAAAATGATAGAAAGAAAAAGGTCTTATAGTTTGCTTCAAGCATTGTGTGTCGTGTATAAAGAGATTTCTTTTTTATATTTTAGAAGGCTGTGACAATACGGAAAGGTCGGACGCGTTTATTGACAGCCTGGACCTCCGGTCATCCTAAGCTTGTACTAATCAGTCACCGCTTGCCAAGTCCCAACGGCCACTCGAGGATAAGGGTTAATGAGCGTGTCAGGTGGGTGGTTAGACAAATACCTTGGTTGGAGACGATCGTTGAGACTGGGCAGATGTTGCTTATTTTAAGAAGACGGCTCGACAATAATTTGTTAACATTAAACTTGAAAACGACTATGTTATAGTCAGTTGGGAAACAGCCCCATGGGATTATGTTTCACAAACGGGTAGTTCTTGGAAAGAAACTCTGCTCATGGATGTTCCGTTCAACTCCAGGGAAACTAGAAAAGAAAAAATAATTTACAGTGGTGGTAGCTAGACGAGTTTTTGCTGTGTTTTACAAAGAGGAACCAGAGATTGGGACTCGATGAAAATAACGATAGAGTAGAGAAAGACTAGCAACCTCTCTTCTATGAGAAAGAGGTTGTAGGGGACAAAGGACACTCCCCCACAACACACACACACACACACACACACTAGATTTCGAAATCAATTTTATACTTTGTCAAGGCAAGAAATAAGAGACAGATACATCTTAAGATGGAGTACTGTTGTGAAATCTGACGAGGTGCTGCACAGAGCACTCTTTCCTGCCTTTACAGAGTATGCTTACCTAATATATATATATATATATATATATATATATATATATATATATATATATATCCATTCCTTTGCTTGTAACAATAAGGGAGGCAATTCAGTATACATTAAATCGAACGAAAATATCAGCAGCATCTGACTGAAGTATTAGCATTATTCATAATGTAAACACGACGACAATTGTTTTTTCATGTGAATTTAATTACCAAAACTGTAGGTACATTGAGAACTCAAATTTATAGAGAACGCAAGAGTTTTGTTTTGTTTCCCAGTATTTAAACCGCGAAAACTGAATAATATGAGGAAGAAAAAAACGATAGTAAGACAACATATGTTTTGGCAATAATAATAATATAAGTAATAATTTTCTTTTGTCACTGAAATTTCTTCCTCAATTCATAGAGCGTAGACCGATGAAGTTCTAATATTTCGAGGCATCGCCTCCTTATCAAAATGTGTCTGAGGAACGTGTATACAGTCGGATATTTAAGTTTTGTGTTATACTACAGCAGCAAACAGAGTTCAGCAATCAGACTGGAAGTCAAAGTTATACTCTCTTAAATTCTAATTGTATTTTTATTTTTTGTGTTTTTACTATTACACCTATCGTAGTTTACCTAAAAGAAAAAAATCAGATTCTACTTTTTGGGGCGATCACATGTAAACAGCCTAAAAATATCCGCAAAAAAGGAATTTAGAAAAGAAAATTAACAATTTAGATTTTAGAATAGGGGTTCACTTTCCTATATAAATTTAACGTAAAAAGGGCACCCACTTCCTGGCCAGTTAGTGGTAAATGGAGACGTATAACCATCATTTTTTATTTAATTTTTCTTTCGAAAATATTTTTAAACAAATTTTTAAATTGTACTTGGTTTCAGATTAAAACTCACTTTCGGCTCCATCGCTTCCTTTTACTTCATATTTTAGGATTCAATTAGAGTTAGTTTGGGGTTAGTTTAAAGTGAAATTAGAGTTAGGTTAGATATGACTACAATATATCTATGCATGACCCCCCCCCCTAAAAAATCTAAAACATTAAGTTTTTTCATCGCTTAAAACAAAATCCCACCTAATTTTATTTATTTACATGTTTCAATTCATTTTAAAGCAGAAGACACTAAATTTGATAAGTAAAAAAATTATGGCCTCCTGAATAGTTTCTACGCTATTTTTTTTATTGTACACCAAAACATTGAATATTGTTTCCGCGCGTTATTTTGTTGTGACCTCTTCCCCAGTAGAAGCTTAGTTAACCCACATCTCCCCCATCTCGTCCAAATTATAATGTCCCTTGTTGTCCGAACAGAAAGTACCTCGTCGTCGTATGGCGTAATTAATTCTCTTCAGAGAATTAATTATTCATGCTTATCGGGAAAGAAACATCGCCGCTGAAAATTGAACACTTGGTAGAAAAAGTGAACAAGCATTTCATATATATAAAATAGTATTTATTTCTCATTACGGCATTTCGAAAATAACATTTAAAACTCGAGTTGGCAGCTGGATGAGGAAATTTCATCGACTGCGCGTTTCTCTCTCGTGGTGACAAAACAAGAGACAGATAAATAAAGCAAAAAGAATGAGCGTGAAATAATGCATGAACAAACAGAAAAGAAAGAAACAGAAAGAACAAGAGTTACTCGTTGTATTGCATAAAATTCACCGGTGTCAGCTAAAAGATTTTGACTTCTGACCTTCGAAGTTGGCGTCCGCTGCACTCGTCAACCGTGAATATTAAAACAATTCAGTTTGGAGTCAGTAGAAAGTTAATTGACGACGTTCTATTGTCAATGGTGCTTGCAAAGATCTTTCTAGTTACTTACCTCCCTACGAGGCAAAGTCATGTGGGGAAATTCAGCTCCGCGGCAAGGGCGCCTATCATTGTTTGATTGAAGCATTGTGCGTAACATATTAAGGGATTTTTTATATTTTAGAAGATTGTGACAATGCGGGCAACGTAAAAACTGAATAAAATTGAAAAACAAAAATATTCTAGTTAAGAGAGTGTCCTCAGTCCGGCAGGATCACTGCAACACACACGCGTGGAAAGAAGGTATTATTGAAATAAGTTATGAAATTAATTGAAAAACTATTGTAAATTAATTTTCATAATTAAACTAGAAAAACACCTGTCCCAGGAAGGATAAAACTAATTCCCTAAACATAACAGTTTTACACCACTTTCATGTCAACTTACGAAGGTTAAAACTAAGATAAAATGATACTAAACCTTATGTCTAGAATCCTTATTGTAATTTTGGTCGGAATCTATTACATGATTTTGATTCTAGAAAATGTCTAAAATTTTAGGCTTAAACTTAAGGGGTCAAATTCAATGTAAATCTGATGTATTTGAATTTTCAAATAGGAGGTTTTTTCCCATATTATGCCCCCTAAAAAAAACTTTTTAAATACTTCAAAGAAACTGACATTTGCAGGAATATATATTAATTGATGTCTAATACCTATTCTTACATTTTTTTAAATCGGAGGTGTCTGAACTTTCACATTTTATCCCCTTTTGCATGAAAACAAATTAAACTAAATATAGCCCCCATTACGACCTCTTACGCCTCGCAGCTGTGTTCCCAAATTCACAATGATTGATTAATTAGTTTGGGAGTGAATCCTGTACATGCAAATGCATAAACATATACACATACCTAACTTTATATAAATAGAGATGATTACGTCGGAGTTGACACGGAAACGACTCCTAACCCTAACCCTAACCCTAACTCTCAACCTAACCCTTACCCTAACCCTAACCCTAACCCTAAACCTAAACCTTACCCTTACCCTTACCCTAACCCTTACCCTAACCCTAACCCTAACCCTAACCCTAACCCTTACCCTAACCCTAACCCTAAACGACTCCTTGAGTTCGTAACATCCCTAAACTGATCTGGTTTCATTTTCCAACTGCCAGATAGGAAATTAATTC
>OY744518.1:137415932-137448432 GCA_963556195.1 Sepiola atlantica
CAATATAATTGGAAAATTCATTGTTAATTAGAACTTGCCTAATGTTTTTTTATTCGTTAAAGAATATTTTCTAGTTAAACAGATTAGTTTTTTGCGGTTTAATAGATTTTTATTATTGCTATTAAATATCGATGCGAACATTTGCTTTTATAATTTAGGATGCATGAGTTAATACTGGTAGTTTTTTGTATAAGGAGAAGTGATGACTGCATCGTTGGTAGAGTCAATAAGTACGTCTAAACACAGAATTTTTTATTAACATTTAGCTTATAAGTGAATTTATGTATGGATTTTTTAAAATGTTTTGTTGTTTTTTTAGTTTTTTCATCGCTATTGTCTACTAAAATAAAATATATCTTGAAAATAAAATATTAAATTACTAAATGATCTACGGAGTTGTGGTATCTAAACTTTAAAAAAAAAATTGTAGCCTTGATGGTATCTGAAATTTTTTTTTTTTAATTGTTGCTTTGATGGTATCTGAAATTTTTTTTAAAAATTGTTGCCTTGATGGTATCTGAAATTTAAAAAAAAAAATGGTTGCCTTGATGGTATCTGAAATTTTAAAAAAACTTGTTGCCTTGATGGTATCTGAAATTTTAAAAAACTTGTTGCCTTGATGGTATCTGAAATTTTTTTTTAACTTGTTGCCTTAGTGGTATCTCAAATTTAAAAAAAACTTGTTGCCTTGATGGTATCTGAAATTTTTGAAAACTTGTTGCCTTGATGGTATCTGAAATTTTTTTTTAAACTTGTTGTCTTGATAGTATCTGAAAATTAAAAAAAACTTGTTGCCTTGATGGTATCTGAAATTAAAAAAAAAAACTTGTTGCCTTGATGGTATCTGAAATTTTAAAAAAAAAACTTGTTGCCTTGATGGTATCTGAAATATTTTTTTAAAAATTGTTGCCTTGATGGTATCCGAAATGTAAAAAAAACTTGTTGCCTTGATGGTATCTGAAATTTAAAAAAACTTGTTGCTTAGATGGTATCTGAAATTTTTAAAAACTTGTTGCCTTGATGGGATCTGAAATTTTTAAAAACTTGTTGCCTTGATGGGATCTGAAATTTTTAAAAACTTGTTGCCTTGATGGTATCTGAAATTAAAAAAAACTTGTTGTCTTGATGGCATCTGAAATTTTCTAAAAATCTACAAAACTTTTTCAAATAGTTACATTTTAAATAGCCTTTTCATCTGTCTGTAACGTTATAGTCGGCAATAACAATTGTGTCGATCTGTCACACGTAAGTTAGAAACAGCATCTTAGTTGATCTGTCACGCTTCAGTTTGAAATAGCATTTTCATCGTTAAACGCACGTATTGAATAGGCGCATCTTATAAACGCCTATTCTGAAGGCCTATTCTGATTCTGGGTCGTCTTACTATTTCACTGAAGTTTTCTGTCAACCATAAATTTTCCAGGGACCTCAAGCAAATTGCTTTTATGTAACCGCTCTAACCCTGGGCTGTACACGCTTTATATCTTGAAATCATTAAACCAACGTATCAATAATCGTTTAACCTCCCAATCCTACTTCCCCCTTCGTCACTTTCTGAATTATTCTCATTAACGTAATCAAATATTCGATAAAGAATCTAATATTCATTCATTAACGCTTTTTTTATAGATATTTTTTGTTTGAAATATAAAAGAAACAAACATTTTTCAATCTGTTCTTTGCCTCAAGTCAAGTATACAAAGAGCGTTATTCTTTTTTTATTATTATTTCGTTTGTTTGTTTGTTTTTGTTTTGTTTTCGATTTTTAATTTATTATTCAATTTTTAATTTATTATTCAATGTTTAATTTATTATTCAATTTTTAATAGAAAACAAGAATGCGCTTTTCAACGTAATCTAGCGAGATCGGGGCTCTACTCTATGCTGAATTAGAAAAATACCCGTCCCAGGACGGGTAAAGATAATTCTTCGGAGAGAACAGTTTTGCACCACTTTTATGTCCCCTTACGAAGATTAAAATCAAGATATAATGCTACTAAACCGTATGTCCAGAATCCTTATTCCAATTTTCATCAAACTCTATTACATGACTTTCATTCTAGAAAATGTCCCAAATCTGAGGCCCAAAGCTTAAGAGGTCTGAAGAAGAAATTGAAATTCAGGGAATCTTGCTTAATTGGTGTCTAATGACTATTGATCAAATTTAATGCAAATCTGAAATATTTGAATTTTCAAATTGGCGGTTGTGCCCATATTATGTCTCTTAAAACATTTTTTAGACACTCCAAAGAAACTGTTGAGCACAACAGTAAAGTCATAATTTGTAAAAACACTAAAACTAATACCGCCTGAAAATGATTTGACGATTCAAATCGAAAGTACTTGCAAAAAAGAAAAAAGAATGGAACAAGAAACCCATGGATCATATTTATATCAATTTGACCGAAACATTAGATAGACAATTCGGAAAATTGAAAAAATAAAAAAAAAGTCGCATCAAACAAAACCACTCCGTGTTATTTAATAATGTTTGCCTATATATATATATATATATATATATATATATATATATATATATATATATATATATATATATATATATATATATAAACAGCGGCGTATTATTCAGAGCAGAAAAATGGACTTGACAGGTTTAGAACATATGATATTAAAAATACTCAAATGTTCTTGTCTATAAAGGATAATATCTAATAAAAAATAACTCCATGCATTTTAGCCTGAATATTCCCCCGGGGATAAAACGCGGGAGCCTCTGTGTAGCTTAATTGCCATAAATATATTTTCATGGCTTACTATATATATATATATATATATATATATATATATATATATATATATATATATATATATATATATATATAATTGTAGGAGATAAATAACAAGAACAATTTAATGACAGATCACTGCAACTCACCGTTTTGTTTATTCAATCCATCAGATATATTTTGGACTTTTTTGAAAGCACAGTTAATATATTGTCAAATATATAGGGTGTTTTTCTTTACAAAGAGAAGGTTTCAAAGACTTAATGTAAATAGTTTCTAGAATCTTCAGAAATTATTTTAAAACTATTTACATTAAGTCTTTGAGACCTTCTCTTTGTAAACAAAAAGAAAATCTTCTCGGACTTAATGTAGTTTTTATTTGATTCAATTTTTTTGTTACCTTTTCCCTCGCTATAATACCCATAGCATATTTTTTTCTCTTTATCTTAACCTCAGTCTACTTTTGTTGGGCGAGGTTCGAAACTCTCCGCGTTGTCGATGTTGCCCGTTCTTTCATTATGTAGCGATTACCACTGCCTTTCGAACCCAAGAACTTAGCAAGCAGGGAAGTACTTCCATCTCTCTCCCCCTTTCTCTCTCTCTCTCTCTCATTTTCTCTCTATCTTACTCTCTCTCTCTCTCTCTCTCTCTCTCTCTCTCCCTCATTTTACCCTACCACAGCTCAATCCACACACAGGAAGTGATATTTGTTGTAATTCTTCTTGTATTTCTTTTATTGATTGTCATGTCAACACACGAATTCTTATTTTCGATTCGTCAAGAGTCGCATGAATAAACATTGGTAAATTAAAATGAACTCGATTTTCGACTCTCTGCTGGTGATAGAGTTTATATATATATATATATATATATATATATATATATATATATATATATATATATATATATATATATATATGATGGACTCTCCCGTCGATTTCGACGTATGAGTGCCCCGCCTGAGGCTGCCCGCGCGTGAATTTGTAATTGCAAGGGTTGCGCAATCTCCAGCAACCGCTCTCCTGAGTCGGCATTGCTTGATTCCAATGGCAAGTAGTAGTACAAGACGACTGGAAACAATTCCGAGATAAGCAGAGAGCACATACAGCACCTGGTATTCATAAATGCTCAACCATCTAGTACTGGCCAGGCTCAACGCCGCTTAACTTCGGTGATCTAACAGGAACCGGTGTGTCAACGTGATTGTGCCGTACAATATATATACTCTACTATATATATATATATAAACGCTATCACACATAAATATATATATATATATTTATATATATATATATATATATATATATATATATATATGTATGTATGTGTGTGTGTGTGTGTGTGTGTGTGTGTGTGTGTGTGTGTGTGTGTGTGTGTGTGTGTGTGTGTGTGTGTGTGTGTGTGTGATTTTTTGAAGGCTTACAAAAGCATTCCGTTCAGGATACCAATCATCACCACAAAAGACTTTTTCTTTCAAAGATTATTTATTTATCATTTTCAAATTAAAGAGTGTTTTCCTACACATGTTTCACTACCAAGTAGGTCCTTGCTTGGCAGATCATCAGGGAAATTAAGTACCTGGAATAAGAGTTACATTTGCTGTTTTGCTTGGTAGCTACAATGCTGCGAACATCTTGCGAGATGCTTCTCTAAGATATTTTCTATTTTTTCCTTATTATCTTTTTCTTTTTTTCTTCTCTTCTTAAGTGACCTCAATTAAGGCAACACCACATTGTGTATTGTCGGTTGTTGTAACTACATATCAACCAAACCATTTCATTATCAAATACTACATTAATTTCATGAAAAATGCAAGTATACTGAAATCATATGCCCTTAATAGGGTTAAGATGAAAATTCATATGCACTAAATATACAAAAGCAAGGAAATTCCCAAATTTTTACACTTTTATTGTCATTAATTAAGGGTATGACTACATATCAACCAAACCATTTCATTATCACATCACTACAGTATAAATCTCTATGCATGAGTGGATGAAGTGTGTGAGGTGCGCTGAAGAAAAATTCCTACCAGTAAAATACATAGCCCTGTTGTGCTCGCATACCCTTAATGACAATAAAAGTGTAAAAAATTGGGAATTTCCTTGCTTTTGTACATTTAGTGTATATGAATTTTCATCTTAACCCTATTAAGGGCATATAATTTCAGTATACTGGCATTTTCATGGAATATATATATATATATATTCATTTTACTTCAGTCGAAGTTTTCAAAAATCTAGGGGCCCCTTCCTGAGGCTAACACTTGATCTCTATATGAGATACATATATATTCGCGTGTTCCATTAAAGTAAACTTTTGAGTTAGTAAAGAAGTTAAGAACATTAATGTTCCTCTCCCCAATTGACCAGTTGATTATGTTATAGTATATCTTTCTTTAGGTAGAATATCCAGCTATATGCGCTGACTTAGGGTAACATTACTTGGCGAAGATGTGCCATTCCTTGTATGGACTAGTGTACAGCCGTGTCGAATGGATCTTATTTTGGGCTTCGAATACTATGTTATTTTGAATATTTAGTCAGGGTTTACTTGTGGGGTGAAGTATCCTCATGTCAGGTTGTCCTGACAAACCCTTGTACAGAGAGACCTAAGACACTCGAGGATGGTGTCTAGTAGGTAATTCAAACTAGGTGTGTGCATGTCTGTTGTAATACTACATATGTATTTATGAGCATGTGTGTGTAGTATATTAGAGTATAAGTATGTGCGTGAATATGTGTCTGTTTTTTTTGTTTCATTTTACTTCAGTCGAAGTTCCCAGAAATCAAGGGGCCCCTTCCTGGAAGATAACAATTGATATCTATATGAGATACATAGATATTCCATTAAAGTTCTCCTTTACTTGTCAAATGTTGAGTTAGTAAAGAAGTTAAGAACATTAATTTTCCTCTCCTCAACTGACCAGTTAACTATGTTGTAGCATATCTTTCTTGTGGAATCTTAGTCTTACCTGATTTCAGGACAAGAATTCATCTAGTCTGGTGGAGTATCCAGCTGTTACTTGAGGTAACATGATTTGGAGAAAGTGCATCATTCCTTGTATGAGCCAGTATATAGCCGGGTCGAGGCGATCTTATTTGGGCATTGAATACTATGTTATATTGAATATGTGGCCAGGGTTCACTTGTAGGAGTATATACTCATATCAGGTTGTCCTGACAAACCCTCGTACAGAGAGACCGAAGACACGCGTGAATGGTGTCTAGTATGTAATTCAAACTCTCCTTATATATATATATATATATATATATATATATATATATATATATATATATATATATATATATATATATAGATGGACGAAGAGTGATAAACATGCACGAATGTCCAAATTTATATCAAACTTCGATTGTTCAATGCAAGGTATATTCATTAATAGAATTATGTTTATTATTCTTTCCTTAAGCCACGGCTTTTCAAAGATCGAGATCTTATCATCAGAGGAATTATACAGATAGACAATACAGATACAATACAGATACAATACAGATAGGCAATAGAAAAGCCAAAATTCAACATTTGAAAAAATATTTAAAAAAATGATGCGTGAAAAAAGTTCGTGTAAAAAGATATTGGGTTTTATTCAATATATATATATATATATATATATATATATATATATATATATATATATATATATATATATATATATTTATTTTATTTCAGTCGAAGTTCTCAAAATTCTTCCTGGTGCCTAGCAGATAATTCAAACTCTGTGTATATGTGTGTGAATATGTGTCAGTATAAGTTGGTTTGCGTGTGAATAGGTTCTTGCGTATATGAAAAGGCATACGCGTGTGCGTGTGTGTTTTTGTATATGAATGCTGGTATATTTGTGTGAGCGTCAGTATATGCGTATATCAGTACGTATGAGGGTACGTGCATGTAAGTATGTGTGTGGGGGTGAGAGGGGGGGGGGAGCGAATACTATACATTTTCTCACCAATCAGTTTCTTTTACCCGCGAGGGCAATGGCGAATTTGCCGCTCAAAGAAGACGTGACGCCATTGTTTTCGCCGCACGTGACACGAGAACCAAAGAACACATTTGGCTGTGATGAGAAAAAAATGTATTTTTAATTTTCTATTTTAAATAACGGTTATCTACATCCTGAATAAATTACGCAGACACCTTCTTCTGTACTACATACATAAACACATATATATATATATATATATATATATATATATATATATATATATATATATATATATATATATATATATATATATATATATATAAAGATAGATGGAATAAGAGGGATAAACATGTACGAATGACAAATTTATTTCAACTTCGATTGTTCAATGCAAGGTGTACTCGGTAAAAACATGTTTATTATTCTCAAAATTACTCCCAAATAAGTGCGTTCCATTTACGATTGAACTAAACATCTTTCTATTGGATTTACTTCATTCTTGAACTTTTTCAATGCTGCCTTCACGAAAACCCTTTTTTCCATCTTTAAATCTCCTTTCACTGGACACCTTATCAACGGACATTTACCAACTGGACAGACCCCATATCTTTTTACACGCACGTTCTCACTCTCCATTACTTTATATTTTCTCAAATTTTGAATTTTGGCTTTTCCACTGCCAACTTATCTATCTATGTAATTCCTCTGATGATAAGATTTTAATCTTTGAAAAGCCTTGGCTTAAGGAAAGAATAATAAACATGTTTTTACCGAGTACACTTTGCATTGAACAATCGAAGCTGTAATAAATTTGTCATTCGTACATGTTTATCTCTTTTCATTCCATCTATCTTTATAATTGCTCTATCTCGTATATTGAGCTTACACCATTTCACTATAGGTTATATATATATATATATATATATATATATATATATATATATATATATATATATATAAAAGGAGATTGTAGTTTGCTTGAAGCATTGCTGGTAAATATAAGTGCAGGTTTGTAATCAACAGTTTGATTCTGGTTTTTCCCATCGGTGCATCTCGTTTTTTCGACCGTTCGGTCTTTAATTTTTGGTATTTGGAGAATGAAAGTTTTCTTTCGAAAATTTAAGATTACCTTGTGCCGGAACTTTTTATTTACCTGACAGTATTTACTGTCCTGGTATTTAATTTGTTTTTACGTGAAATATTAATAAATTGTTTTGAGATTCCATTCTCGTTTTCTCTCCTCGTTTGTTTCTGTTCACCCTCTCCACCTTCCGGTATCTACATCGCATTGCTACAGCCTCGGATTACAAACCTGCACTTATATATATATATATATATATATATATATATATATATATATATATATATATATATATATATATATATATATATATATATATATTGACGATGCATTTGTCTGATACTAGTGCCATAGCCCAACACTTAACTAACGACCACTCCAGCCCCCCGATCGAAATTCAGAAAACTCTCAGTAGAAAATACCAAAATCTTAGAATATAGTGCTAACAAACAAAAACTCCATATATTAGAAGCCCTATATATAAAAGAAACAAAAAAACCCTAATTAATAGAATTAACTTTAATATTAGTAATGTATACTAAAATGTCTATAATGCTAACTATAGTTTCGTACTTATTACATAATCTCCGCCAAACCCTCTAATACTAACACATGGTCTGTACCTGGTTAACCTCATTCCCCTGAAGATGGACCCAGATGCGTCTGAAAGTACTTGGGAGACAAATCTAAACTATGGCAAATTCATCAGCCAATTCCCCTCCGAAACTAAGATCCTGATTCGGACTATTGAAAGGATCTACCAAAGGATATCTAGACATTAGTTGTTTCTTATATTCAACAACACTTGCCTGCAAGAGAAGATGCTGCCTATATATATATATATATATATATATATATATATATATATATATATATATATATATATATATATATATATATATATAATTATTTTCACGATCGGATATGTTCTACTGATGAGCCCAAAAGGAGGGCGAAACTCGAGTCTAGGACTTCCGGGTTGTGGCTTTCATGGGTTATGGGCAGCGGCGTTGTCTGACTGTGGAAATAATTATACATATCATCTCACATTATATATATATATATATATATATATATATATATATATATATATATATATATATATATATATATATATATATAGAGAGAGAGAGAGAGAGAGAGAGAGAGAGAGAGAGAGAGAGGGGGGAGGTGAATTGTGATAGATGAAGAAATAAAAGGATTTATATCATTACCTATTACAGTTCTAGGAATTAAATGTCAACAATGGTCCGACGTACGATCGTTTCAGAGACGTTTAGGAATCATATTTAATTTTCTTATTTCCAATATGTCGCTTCTTCAGGGCCTTATACTTATGTCGCTAATAGAAATTCAGTGAAAACACTAACATCTAAAACATCATTTACAGATATTTAAAAAAAAAACATTTAATAGGAAACATACATTATATTCGTTCCACCACTAGTTAATATAAATAATAATAATAATAATAATAATAATAATAATAATAATAATAATAATAATAATAATAATAATAATAATAATAATCGTAGTAAATGTAATAATAATTATACTAATAATCATAGTAATAGTAGTAGCAATACTAATAATGATTATAGAAATAAAATCAGTAATAATAATAATTATAAATAATAGGAATAATAATCATATTAACAAGGATAAAAATAATAATTATATTATTAATAATAATTATACTATTAATAATAATAATGATAATAATAACTCTAATGATACTTATAATAATAATAATAATAATAATAATAATAATAATAATAATAATAATAATAATAATAATAATAATAATAATAATAATAATAATAATATTTGTAATAATAATAGTCAAAGTTAAATTTATACATATCACATCGATAAGGTTTATATTAGATATGAATCTAAAATTAAATAATAGTAATAACAATCCGAGAACATCGCACCAATAATGACTCTAGCATGAACAATAATGTTGCTGTCGTAACTAAAGCTGCAATATACGAGGATTACTTTTAGTAAGAAACAAAACTGGGCAGAGATAAATGAGACAGAAGTTTCCATAAGATTAAACATAATGGTAGAAGGGGTTTTACATATATAAAAAAGCAACTTGTTAGAGCAACGTATATAAGTCAAAGGTATCACATATGAGACAAGAAACAGTTTGACAAAGGTGAGCATAAAACAAACAAATATGAATGGATACGAGCAAAGAAGGTAGGCTCCCTTTACCCTGCTAGTAAACTTCTCACGCCTGACATTATCCTATATCTCTACAAAGCCACCATCCGCCCATGCATGGAGTATTGTTGCCACATATGGGCTGGTGCATCATCCACTAGTCTCTCCCTCTTAGACAAGGTCCAAAAAAGAGTCGCCAACTTAATAGGTCCCTCACTATCCACCAAGCTCCAGCCCCTATCCCACCGCCGCAATGTTGCTTCCTTGTGCCTGTTTTACAAGTACGTCAATGGACTGTGCTCTGATGAACTTGCTGCTCTGGTGCCCCACACGACGCAAATTCACTAGACCAACCCGACAATCTGCCAGATCCCATCCATTCACTGTGGAGGTCCCCAGATGCCGAAGAGCTTTCTACTCCAAAAGCTTATTTCCTCATGCTGCTAGACTCTGGAACTCCCTCCCTGCTCCCTGTTTTCCTGACGGTACTGACATGTAGAAATTTAAAACTAATGTAAACAGACATCTCGCTGCACAGCTCCCAATTTAGGTTGACCCCCCCCCCCCCTAAAAAAACAAAAAAACTCTCACCTTTTCTCAGTAGCCCCTTACGTCTACAGTGGCGTACTGCCTTGTTTGGTGTGAACTACGAAAAAAAAAATTTTAATAAATAAATAGAAATTAGAAGTCCAGTTTCAATCGGGGTTATTTTTAAAGTGTAAGTGGGGGTTGCTTAGGAAAGAGTGTGTAGTCTTAAAATTGACTAACCGTTAAATGATAGTTCCTTCGAGGTGATAATCTTTGTAATTGAAAGTAAAAAGCAGTTTCCCCACAATGTAATCCAATGGATTAGGGCCTAAAAACGGTCAATTTCAACCTGTCATCAATTTAAGGGTTTCCCCCCGATAATGAAAGGGTTCCAATTATTAGACAGCCTGTAGTGTCGAGAGAGTCACAGAAAGTGGGTGAACGGGCCAATAATCACTTGTGAATGGGATTATATTTATATTGCTGCTTAAGGAAGGAAAATTGTTATTAACCTTGCGTGGGAAAAGACGGTAAGACTCTTATAACTGAAGAACAAGAATCACTCGGACTGTATTAGGAATTGTGTAGGGGGAAGCGGAGGGGTTTAATTGGGGAAAGTGATGGGTTTTACGCTCTGATGGGGTAGGTGGCTGCCGGGCGTAAGAGTATAACTTAAAGGAATACCTTCGGTTACTATGTGCTGACGAAGTGACTTTTTTTAATAAAGATTTCTGAAAATTATGTTCACGGAATATTTTGTTGATGTTGAATTTATGGAACATGTGTACATAATAATGATTATGTCTTAAATCTTGTATTCTTCCGAGCTATTATATGAGACCTCTGGGTGACCTAATGTTCTATACATTGAGCTAACCTTACACGTGCAGTATTCGCTAGTATCCGACAGACTTTCCATCTTTGTAGTATTGAAGTGAAATTTTACCCTGATTGATTGACCGACATAAACAAAAGCTGTTTCGTTATTCATTTTGGTAAGTCATGAAAAAGATTTACTCTCACGTTAACATGTACTACGCCCATCACCCATTACACCATAGTTATTTATTTAGTACGACGCATAGGTTTCCCTTTTTGCAAACTCATTATAGTAATAATCCTTCGCATTTTCTAACATTAATGTAGCGTTGCTGCTTTGTCGGTTGTTATTGTGTTTCCATTGGTGTCCGGCTCGCGGGGTAACGGCTTCACATACATAACAATTCAAGTAGGAACACAGAAATAAATAAGAGAGACAAACAGTTAGTGCGTGCGCTCCGATCGCTTCCTTCATAAGACCTATTTATCTACTTCCCACAAAGTAGAATGTGACACAAGGTCGGAAAGTGGGAATTTGCACTCCAGAGGAAGAGTACTTAGGTCTTCTTAAAAATTGATTTGGCAAGGCGCCTCAGACAGTAAGCAATAAACTTACTCCTCCCCAAAGAGGGGAGGCAAAGCCTGGGAGGGGGTTAACCTCCCAGAACTGCACAGGACAGACCCATTGACCGGCGTAAATCAAGGCCCGAAGGCCAAGACAATACCAGTATGGGGTGCAGTATCCATCGGAACAGGTACTACACTTTGATCTTGGCCAAAAGGCCAAAGAGGTCGATTGACACGTAAGCATTTATTTATATAGCATGAGAAATATACAAGGGAGATAACTACAGAATGTAAGGGAGGTAATTAGGATACTGTTTGGATTCGCGTAGCTCGAGTGTAAACATTATTGCCGTTTCCAAATGCACGACACTACAATTAACACTTACGATTTTCGATTTTTTCAAAGGTTCGCTGATAATTTATTCGACTTTATTATTTAAGTTAAATAATAATAGCAAATATTCGTATTTTCATATTTATTAACTTTATGTACATTAAAGGAAAAACTCAAACACACTTTATATACGATAAACATATTTTTTAAATACGACTAATATTTTCGCATACGCGTCTCCATACATTTCATTCGGCCTCATCGTATAGATTGAATTGAGAATGTAAGAAGATTACATAAACTAAAAACTGTAAGTTTATTAAACACTACATTTTCATGACGGGCTCGTCGTGATTGTTTCCTTGACCACTAGATGAACAATGGCTGAAAGCAATCCATCGAATTACCCATTTTTTCTTTGATACTGGAATAATAATAATAATAATAATAATAATAATAATAATAATAATAATAATAATAATAATAATAATAATACTTACAAAAAGAGAGAGAGGGGCATTAAGACAGGTAGAGAAAAACGGATAGAGAGAGATTTTTAATCAACAAGCATATATACCGTTTTATTTAATTTTTAATATACACAATGTTACAGAATAAATTAAGTTTTGACACTGCATACGAAAGACACGTGTCGTCACCTAGTCCAGCAGTTAAATTTCCAAATTTCCAAATACTTTCTATTTTTACTTCTGTTTATATATGAATATAAATTATAATATTATTTAACTTTTATTTAGTAGTAAAAACATTAAATAAGTATTAGTTATTAGTAATATTTACAATTAGTAGTTACGTGTGCTGCCGAGAGCCAAGATTGCGGCCATTGGAAAAATATTCCTAGTCGGATAAAGTATTTTCTTAAAGGAACTAAATCGAATTACATTTTATTGTTTGGAAGAACATGATGCCACGATCTACGAGAATAACTGGCTATTCAAAATAAAATATTAATTTTGTGGGATGGAAGTTATTGATTACGAAACTCAACAAGCTGATTGACTTCTTTATTATATAAGAGATATAAACAAATCCCTTAGAAAAAGTAATGATTTAGAAAGTTGCAGAAATAAAAGCATCTATTTTATAAAGTGCTCAATGCATAAAAATACACAGAGCCTATAAATATAAATAAATAAAAATATTTTTTAATAAATTTAATAAATTAAAAAAAAAATTTTCATATATAAATAAATAAATAAATAAATAAATAAATAAAAACAATTTTTTTAAATAAATCTTAAAAATTAAAAAAAAATAATTCATAAATAAATAAATAAATAAAAATAATTTTTTTTAAATAAATTTGAAAAGTAATTTTTTTTAATTCATAAATAAATAAATAAACGAATAATAAATAAATAAATATATATGTGTGTGTGTGTGTGTGTAAATGAATAAGTATATTGATGAATAAATAAAAAAAATTTAAAAGGCTGATACTAACGATAATACACAACCTCCTGAAAACGGTCGAGAGACCGAAAGCGTTTGAGGGATGGTCCATGATACAACGCGAGGTGTCACATTATATCAATTAACACCCGAGAATTGCAAACAAAATTGCTCGCCGCGTCGAGAGATTAACGATTAAAATTGCAAAACGAAAGATCTCCGTGGTATATATATATATATATATATATATATATATATATATATATATATATATATATATATATATGAAAGAAGAGAGATAAATATGTACGAATGGCAAATCTATTTCAACTTCGATTTTTCAATGCAAGGTGTACTCGGTAAAAACATGTTTATTTTTCTTTCCTAAAGCCAAGGCTTTTCAAAGATTAAAATCTTATCACCAGAGGAATTACATAGATAGATAAGTTGGCAGTGGGAAAGCTAAACTTCAAAATTTGAAAAAAATATAAAGTAATGGAGAGTAAGAGTGTGCGTGTATACATATATATATATATATATATATATATATATATATATATATATATATATATATATATATATAAGTATAAGGGTATACTCAAAAAAGAATAAAAGGGAAATACCAGCAGAGTGCTCAATTAAATTAAGAGCGTAATATTTTTTATTTTTAAATACAGATTTTAATCAGACATGGACCAGTGGTTTCTGACAAGAAAAGGGTTTAAATCCCCAATTCCGTATTCGTCAGCACTGTCTGAAATGGTAAAATGATGGAATTTCTTCAAAAAACACTTTTTACCCGTTATGAAACGCTATGCACAAAGAATTTGAAATGAAGAGGCGGTGAGACGCTTAAACCAGAAAATAGCCGTTATGTAAGAGATTCTATATTTAGAAGTGAGGAAAAGGAGAGAAAGAAGAGGCGGGAAAATAAAATAAAATTAATAATAATAATAAAAGAAAATTAAGAGAAAATTAAATATTATTTATATATAAAACCCCATGGTTAAAGGTACGTAACTCTAATTAATCAAAATATCTAAAAAAAAAAAAAGGGGGAGGTAACTATTTATTATATATATATATATATATATATATATATATATATATATATATATATATATATATATATATATGGATAGAATAATCAGCACCCATAATCGTAAATTACTAAACAACTCTAGTAAAAATAAGGTTACAGTAGATAAATGTAATTGTCAAGTTAAAGAGAACTGCCCACTGGACGGTAACTGTAAAGTTGAGTGTGTGGTGTATAAGGCCACTATTCATCCGGAAGATAATAACAGGGACAATAAAGTCTACATCGGCATCTCCGCGGGTAACTGGAAACAACGCTTTTATGACCACAAACACTCTTTTAACAACCCAGAACTCAAGAACAAAACAGAGTTAGCTAAACACTGGTGGCTTCTGAAAAATGAGAACCGGTCCCCGGTGGTTTCGTGGTCAATCCTATGCTTTTCGGATATCCCAAATGGATTTAGGCAAAGATGCAATTTATGTTTAGAGGAAAAAATAAGAATCCTAAAATACGACCGCAATAATCTTTTAAACAAACGCGATGAGTTGATGGCGAAATGCAGACATAAATGCAAATTTAAAATTACCAATATCTAATAATCTGATAGACCTCTAGATTTGTAACGGTGAAGATACCAAATAGATCATTTACGGTAAACCCCCATGAATATTTACAATAATATCTGTTATGGACATGTAATTACTGACTTGGTGACATTCGTTAATGTTGTTTTTCGGATGTATGCATATACGATTGTACTTTAAGATATTCGTTTATTCAGAGTATTTACTTGAAATAAGATAGCCTTATATTTGCTTATATGTATGCATGCGCGTGCGGATGCGCGTGCATGCATTCATTGGTGTATATGTATGTATGGGAAGAGTATGTGCGTATATATATAAGTACATATGTTTTTGTATGTATATATATGTGTACGTACATACATGTGTTTGTGTATGTGCAGGCATGTATGTGTGTGTGTGTATGTGTGTGTGTGTGTGTGTGTATATCTTGCATATTTATTTTGTCAATATATGTTTATATTTAATTAAACTCTTACCCCGGTTATTTAAAACTTTCCAGGCCGTATATATTATTTTATATATGTGTATGTGTGTATATGTGTATACATGTGTGCAGGTTTATGTGTGCATGTATGGGCATGTACGCGTATATGAGTATAGGTATGTGTGTACGTATGCGTATGACTGTGTATGTTTATATGTATGCGTGCATATGTGCATTTGTGTATGTCTATGTATACATGTATGTGTGTCTCTATTTTGCACATCTGTGTCTATGTGTGCATGTGCGTATATATGTGTGTGTATGTATATGTATATGTGTGTATGTGTGTGTATGTGCATATGTATGGATATGTGTGTGTGTGTAGGTATACACTCATTTAGTAATGATATTTTTTAATGAATACTTAAAGACGAAACACATTTATCCTCGATGTCTTAAAAATTTTTAATTCAAGGTAGTAGGTATGGGTGTGCATGTATATATATGTATGTGTGTGTGTATGTGTGTATGTGTATATATATATGTGTGTATATATATATATGTATATATATGTATATATATGTGTGTGTAGAGATATGTGTGTGTATATGTGGGGATGTATGCATATATAATTGTACTTTAAGATATTCGTTTATTCTGATTATTTAATTAAAATAAGATAGTGAATTAAATTAAGTGTATAATATTATCACCAGACAATATTAGATTGGGATTAGGATATAATTATAGGCTTCCATAGATTATAAAACTAATGTAAGATGAATTTTGTGAAACTCAGAGTATTAAAATATTACATTTGGAATATAATCTTAAATAATTTTTAGTTTTCAAATTGATACTATCACTCGGCTCTAGACAGAATGGAGGCACGACAAGTGTCAATCGGCCGATGACACGCTAACGTGTGTTAGTGTCTTATCTCTCTTCCTCCTTCCGGGCCGAAGACTGAATTTCGAGCTAGCCAAAAATTGTGTGTGTGTGATGTTAAGAATAGGTATATGTGTGCGTGTGTATGGAGGCGTATGAACGTTAAATGTCACCAGGTCGGAAATGTAGAAAGAATATGTGCGCTTAACTCAGACGTTATTATTTTAATAAAAACAAACAAAAAAAACCATAAGATCCCTTTCGATTGCTTTAGTTAAATATAAGATGTTAATTCCTACTCGCTCTGTAATAGGTATTCAGATTGGCTGCGACCACCACTCTCTCTGGTTGTGTTTGAAGTGTCGAGGGTGAATTCAGTTTTCTGTCAGTCTCAAAAATGTAATTGTCAAATTGGATGCTTGAATAAAACCGCAAGGTTGAAATAAATTATTGCATCGACAATCATGTAATTTCGTGTTATTATATTTTACGTTATATATATATATATATATATATATATATATATATATATATATATATATATATATATATATATACATTTCTCGATGGTTTCAATTAATAAATAAAAATCAAAAATCAAATAACGCATCAAAATAAAAATAAAAATAAAAAATAAAAATAAAAATAAAAAATTAAAAATTAAAAATTAAAATTTAAAAATTAAAAATAAAAAATTAAAAGTCGAAAAATAAATTTAAAGAAGGTGGTGAGAAAGGGCATGTGGTGAGAAAGGGAAAAAGGAAAAAAGGAAAAAATGGAAGAAAGAAAAAAGAACTGTGATCGGGTTCGTTGAAGAGAAGTCTGCAGTTGAAATATATAAGTGTCTGAAAAATGTATATAAGGGGGGCTCTGGGTAGGCTTAAGTCACTCGATCCATCCAATAAATAAGGAGTGCTTGTTTACGATGCATACAACCCTTGAAAACCTCATCGCGCACATTTAGACATCTGGTGCTTGGGTTTATGATGGCCTTAAAAATATGGAACTTCTCAGCATTACACAAATGGCAAACTTTAGATATAGGTGAATAAATGGGTTTTCTCTCTATGATTTTCCAATTTATAGAAAAGGGAGTTCCTTCTTCTTTTAGTTCCTAAATTCGTTTAGCCAAAGATGTGTTTGCGCGATCTTTGTTTCTAAAGGAATATAGGTGTGAATAATACCTTTGTTTAAAGGAACCTTGTGTCATGCCGTAGTATACATCTGTACTGTTATCAGTTTGACTCGTAACCACAGCTTTGTATACAACTGAGTCAACTTTACAATTTCCCTCGAGGGGGCAAGAATTTTTATTTTGGCATGAGCATCCGGTGTCGACTGCCGTGCTTTGTTCTCTGGTGATGTAACTCCTTATAGGCCGCATGGTTGAGTAGCTGACCTTGATGGTGTTTTTATTGAAAAACTTATGTAAACTGTGTGTTGGAGGGAAATGTTTGCTTAATAATGAGAGAAAAAGATGACCTACTCTGGATTTTGTTCTGCTGGAGAAGGGCGGCGAAAACCAGATAATCGATCTCCTCTTTTTGCGGCTGTTGTTCTGTGGAATGTTCTGGTTTGGGATGTATGAGATTCCATCGTAGAACCCGCTGTCGCGGAGGGTTTTATTATAATATGGAGCGGCCGCTATATATATATATATATATATATATATATATATATATATATATATATATATATATATATATATATATATATATATATATATATAACTTCTTTGTAAAATGGTAGGAAAAATCCCAGCAGAGTGCTCGATTAATTAAGAATTAAAGTTAAAAATTAAGAGCATAATATTTATTTATTCTGGTACAGAAAAATTAGTACAACATTCGTACCGTCGGTTTCAAGCACGGAAGGTCTTACCCATCCGGCTCTGAAGAACAGAAGCTGAAGAGAGCCGGATGGGTAAGACCTTCCGTGCTTGAAACCGACGGTACGAATGTTGTACTAATTTTTCTGTACCAGAATAAATAAATATATATATATATATATATATATATATATATATATATATATATATATATATATATATATATATAGTGTTTTATTTTTTTAGAACAATAGCAAACTTTCTGGACCATTTTGATGCATAGGAAAAACTCAAAATAGAAAAACACAACGATGTTTTCCCTTTTTCAAAACATGAGAAATATACAAACACAAGAAAACAATATAGATTTTGGGTTTGGTGTAGGCAACAATTCTTGTAGATGTCAGGGTTTTATTTCATAAAAGAACTCTTCTAATACAGGTTCTTGTGCAAGAGATGCAACTGAAAAGACATCAGAATAAAGGAATTGGTCGTGTAACTGAATTAATTAAGGGATCGAATATGTTATTTTCGTTGTTATTTTGTTGTTGTTGAATTCTCCTATATCTCTACAAAGCCACCATCCGCCCATGCATGGAGTATTGTTGTCACATCTGGGCTGGGGCATCATCGGCTAGTCTCTCCCTCTTAGACAAGGTCCAAAAAAGAGTCGCCAACTTAATAGGTCCCTATCCACCAAGCTCCAGCCCCTGTTCTATCGCCGCAATGTCGCATCCTTGTGCTTGTTTTACAAATACTTCAATGGATTGTGCTCCAATGAACTTTCTGCTTAAATGCCCCCTCGACGTAAATACACTAGACCAACCCGACAATCAGCTAAATCCCATCCATTCACTGTGTAGGTCCCCAGATGCCGGAGAGCCATTCTACTCCAATAGCTTCTTTCCTCGTGCTGCCGACCTTTGGAACTCCCTCCCTAATCCCAGTTTCCTCGACTGTACCGAAATGTAGAGATTTAAAACTAATATAAACAGACATCTCGCTGCACAGCTCCCAACTAGTAGCCTCTTACGTCTACAGTGGCGGTCTGCCTTGCTTGAGGTGAACTATGTTAAAAAAATAAATAAATAAATAAATTGACTCATGATTTTTGAAATATCAAAATGTGTCTAATTCATGGCTTATAAAGTGATTTTTTGTGAATTTAGTTCTTTTATATTTTTGTACTTTTATATTTGATTTGATGAAAATAAATCAATTATTGTAAGCTGGTTTCTAATAATATACATAGTTGCTAATTACTCGACATTACTAAGAAATTTCTAACTAAAACTTTTGTTGGTAACTATTATTTAGTAGTAATGTTGGTCTTCACAGTCGTGGACCTCAATCACATGTTTGCTAGACCTATATTATGGATCGCCTTGCTGTAAACACAAAGAAACTGTTTCGAGAAGAGGGTCATGGTCTAAGAAAAGCCATGGTAACATTCTCTCTCTCTCTCTCTCTCTCTCTCTCTCCCTCTCTCTCTCCCTCTCTCTCTCTCCCTCCCTCTCTCTCTGTTCTGTACTCTGTGACTTGTGATTGTACGAGGTTTTAATTAAAAAGAAATTGTTATCGCGGGGTTCCATTTCTTGATTGAGAAGAACGGGAAATATAATCACAACTTTTTACCTTGGGAAAAAGCCCAGTATGTTTTTCATTCTTGTTATTCTACTCACTAAGAGTTGCTCACTAGCAATCGCCGCTGGTGTTCCGAATGACTTTATCGTAACAGCCGCTTTCCATTGATTTATCGCTAGTACCGACAATTGGTCTTCCTTGAGATATGAGTGGCAAAAAGCGTTCCCAATATCCCAGTACTCTTTGCACTCTTCTAGCATTTTCTCATTTATGCAAACATTGTTAAAAAAAATAAAAGAATTCGTCTGTTTAATTATACTTTTTTTTTTTCAATTATTCTGATGGTCAAAAAGAATTTAAAAAAATAATAAATGTTCCATTGGTTTCACAGGTTTCACGTTCTGTGATGCCATCCAGCGTTGCTGAATTTAAATCGTCAACGACTTCCTGGAACAAGGCGAAAAACATTCTATGCGCGTTTCTCAGCCGTCTTTTTAAAATTCTATTCTTTCTCCAGCTTTTTTGTTCATTTGCTTTTGACACCTAAGGATTATACGACGAAAAATCGAAAACGTTCGCTTTCGGTCTCTCGACCGTCTTCAGTGGGCTAACTAACGCCCTATCAGTCTTTAACAATTAATAAATAAATAAATAATAATAATAATAATAATAATAATAATAATAATAATAATAATAATAATAATAATAATAACAAAAAATAAATAAATAAATAAATAAATACATATATATATATATATATATATATATATATATATATATATATATATATATATATATATATATATATGTAAATTAATAGATATATAACTAATAATAAAACTACAAATACGGCTGTTAGTAACAATAAGACACAGCCTCCTGAAGACGGTCGAGAGACCGAAAGCGTAGAGGAATGGCCCACGCCACAACGTTAGGTGCCATACTCCACCGGTTAACACCCGAAAACCGAAGAATCACTCGCCGCGTCGAGAAATTGACAAGAAAGATCGTGAAGAGAGAAAACTCCGTGGTCTTTAATAACGCTTGCATAAAAAAATGACTTGCTGCCGAACTATATATATATATATATATATATATATATATATATATATATATATATATATATATATATATATACAATCTCTTACGACACTGTGATGATAGGTATCCTTCTGCTGTTGTTCGTCTCGCGACTCGCACATGTGTTTAACACATACATTAATTCACCATTAACCTTATACACATCACCGTCGTTGTCGTCGCCAACTATGCCTTCATTAAATGTATACAGAAGTGAGTAATTCAACACTCGAGAAGGTGTCTACCGCCGCGTACGTATATTTCGTGTTTCAACAAGGGTAACAGTATAGGTGTTACCAACATTTCGAGCCAATTGTGTTTCTAGTCATCGTTGCCAACTTTACTACTTTTTCTTATGCCTTGATCCCGAGCTACTGCGAGGTCCGCAAAGATGGACTTTTGTCTCCACTTGACAAGATCACCGGCTTGGTCCGGTGAAGGCCGGTTTTACAGAGGTATTTTTACAGGGTGTTTGTCCATCTTATCATCGGTCTACCCTCAGTCGTTTTCCGGCAACTTCCGGGGCAAAGGCGAGTTTCACAACGGTGTCGTTGTTGACCCTCAGCGCATGTGCAAACCATCTGAGCCGCCATTCTCTATAGTTTCACCCTTTTATTATTTAATGTCGAAGCGCAAAACCAATTTAAACGGTATATTGTATACGATTGTATGCGCATCTCTTGGTGTTGCATTACCCGTTCTTTCGGGGTACCCGGTAAGATCCAACGAGAATGACAAAGAACAGAACGTATATCGAAAAAACTTTGGTTTTCTTTATTTGTCATCACCGGATGGTTTACGCCGGCTACGCACACACATATAAAAAAATCTTTTGACATACTATTGTCTCATGAAAGTCTTTTTCTTGCTGAGGTCACAGACTTGGTTTCCGCTAGAAACTCGTTCCTATATACATCTGATTGAAAAAACAATTTGCTCTGCATTGTCTATCCGAGCGTCAACTGAAGCAATTGTTCTACAAGCATTTCCAATTGTCTGTTTGATGAAATACAAGTCAGGGGATTCCTTCACCGTACCAACTGGCTTATCAGCCGCATTTTTAGTCAGCGGATACAAAAGTCTAACAGCAAGACGGGCTTGGGTACCATAGCCAATAAAGCTTCATCGGTGCCATAAATATCGGTAAACTCCCATTCTTCCGGTACTTCGGTACTCCGATCATCAAACGCTTCGGCTCTTCGCGTTTTTGAAACCGCCGTCTTTCAAGTTCCTTTGCACTGTGGAATCTTCCCCTTTTTGACAGTTATCAAGTCGCCTTTTTTTTCTTTCTCGACGTCACACCCACAATGGACTCGTCCACGATTCATTTTTGCCACTCTTCATTATCTTACATTGGGTATATAAGGCAAACAGCCTGCGCATGACTCTTCTTTTTTTTTTCAAAATGCAAATGGCGGTTTAAGCTAATCATAATTATTTCCTATGTCTGCTCTCTGAAATATGAAACGTTCCTTTTTTAATGTAGACTTGTTTGATTTGAAGTCAACTTAAATAAATAAATGTTTTGATTTGTTTTTTGTTTTTGTTTTTTGGTTTTTGCTGTTTTTTGTTGTTATTTGTTTTGTTTTTTGTTGTTTTTGCTTTGTTCTGTTTTTGTTTTTCTTTTGTAGTGAAACTAATAACATCCTAGCGAGACCCGTGGAAATTCCATGGTGCTTTCTACATCAATCTGTATAATTGACTGTTAATAATAATATCCTTTTGAAATAATAAAAATGTCTGTCGGGATCAATACTATTAAGAAAAAAAATACTCTTTGGTAAAAAATAATTGTCATTGTCAACTAAATATTATTGAAATAAATAAAACGAATGTCACTTTTTGAAATGTATTTATTTAAAATCGTACTGCTTTAGTCGACGGGGCAACATAATTTGATTTGGGAACAATTCATTTTAAAATGAGTATGATCAGAATTTTTTACCTTAGCGACATCAGATTGATCACCAATCACTATATTTATTTTGCTAATCGGACAATCTGATAATTTTTTAGTGTGTGTGAAAGATGATACGGACATGAAGTGCCTTAGCGTATTCTGACATCGATCAGTGTAGGGAAACTAGGTTATGTCTTTTCAGCCTAGATCGAACTCGCAACCTTTTCAATGCAGAAAGCAATATTTAAATGTTATATCCCGTGTCATCACAATTATTACCAGGGATAAGGTCTATGATAGCTGCGTAAGAAGCGTGATGTTGTATGGCAGTGAATGTTGGGCCCTCACCCAGGCCTCACTTGCTCGACTCCAGAGAAATGACAGGGCAATGATTAGGTAGATATGCAATGTAAAGCCGGACCAGATCCAGAACATTCGGTCAGACACTCTACTTGAGAAATTGGCCATTCCAAAACTTGATGTCCTAATAAGGGCAAACCGTCTTTGCTGGTTCGGACATGTTGAGAGAAGCAAGGGGTATATCAGCACTTGCAGAGACCTAAGGCTGGACAGCAAAAAGAAAGCTGGGCGCCCTAGGAAGACATGGAAAGAAACCATCATGCAATACCGTAAACAGTGGCAAATGGACACAGTCAATCCCCACAATTGTGATCATTGGAGACTTAGCATAAGGACAGCCAGACAATGTTGAACCTCTTGTCGAAAGAAACATAGACGATAAACCTGGATAGTGAGTGAGTGAGTGAGTGAGTGAGTGAGTGAGTGAGTATATTAGACACGCTGTCGGATTCATGTCCCTGGATGCAATGAAAGATACATGAGTTTCAGGTTCATAAATAAATACACAGGTGTAAAACAACGTTGGGGAGTGTGAAGGAATTTGTATGTCGTTGCGTACGCATATTCGTGCATCAACGACAGTGTACCTTGACCTTTGGACGAGGAGCCAAGTGTAGTATCTGTTCTGATACTACACTACATCTTTTCTATCATCGATCGGCAAAGGAGAAATTCTTCTAGACTGAGGAAATTTTTATTTTTGTCCCAATCCATAGTGCCCCTTTTAGGGAGCTGAATTTTCCCCACATTAAAAACCGACCTTCTCTCTAACTCTGCCCTCGTAGGGAGGCAGGGAGGCAAGTAAATAAGGACAATGAGCGT
This sequence comes from Sepiola atlantica, assembly GCA_963556195.1. Taxonomy (NCBI): domain Eukaryota; kingdom Metazoa; phylum Mollusca; class Cephalopoda; order Sepiida; family Sepiolidae; genus Sepiola; species Sepiola atlantica. Next base: position 137,440,058 of record OY744518.1, read on the forward strand.
ACGGGTGTTACTTTATTAAATGCTGGTATTAACTTAGAGCGCCATGAGGCACACAGCATCATACGAGAATGATCGCCCGAATAGACGCCGGGGTTCCTGATCTCCGGGCAAATAAAAGATCCGAAACCCTTAATCATTTCCCGTCCTTAACGTTGTCCTCGGAGACACAGACCACATCCTAATACAAATCAAAGATGGCCGACTGACGACAACGAAACTAAGCGCGTCTCTTCCATTACTTCTTCGTTAATTATAATGTCTGGCCGGCTTTGAAGTCTTATAATATTGTAACGCCATCTGCTTCCACTGGAGAAAGTGAGTGGTATCCATACTAAGGTTTATTAGGGGTTCTTTTTACTAAAGAGTCGCCACTTATCATGGCCCAAAGGCCACTCGAGGATAAGTAGTGGAATGGGGTCAAAAATGGATGGTAACTTTTAATGCCGCAAAGACAAAGCTACTTTCCTTCAGTAACTACAAGAAACTTCTTCAACTCCCTCCCTGCTCCCTGCTTTCCTGACGTTACTGAAATGCAGAAATTTAAAACTAATGTAAACAGACATCTCGCTGTGAAGCTCCTAATTTGGGATGACCCCCCCCCCCCCAATAAAACCTTCACCCTTTTTTCTCACTGGCCACTTACGTCTACAGTGGCGGACTGCCTTGTTTGGGGTGAACTATGATAAAACATAAAAGAAATGTTACACTTTAAAAGTAGTTAATTACAATAAACCCTAATTTAGGTTAAGCCTCCAAGAAAAACCTTCTCCCTTTTTTTCTCAGTAGGCCCTTACGTGTACAGTGGCGACCTACCTTGTTTGAGGTGAACTATGATAAAAAATTAAAAAATATTTTTAAGTGAAAACATACCGTAATGATGGTGGAAATTGGGCAGAATTTGATTATATAAGAGGACAGCTCAACAAGAACTTGTTTACATTGAACTTGAAAACGACCATGTTATAGTCAACCGGGAAGCAGCCCCGCGGTATTGTGTTCCATAGACGGATAGTTTTAGGAAATAAACTCGTAGAAGGTTCGTTTTGTTTTAGGCAGAGAAAGAGAGAGAGAAAAAGAAAGATAAATTATTAGCAGTGGTTGTAGCTAGACGAGTTTTTGTTGTGAATGTTTCACGGGGGGGGGGGGCATATATTCAAGCTCAGTCGAGCACCTACCATTAAAATAACGATAGAGCAGAAAAAGACTAACAACGTTTCTTCTGTGAGAAAGAGGAAGTAGGGAGAAGAAAATGACATCGTCCACTAGATTTCGAAGTCGGGTTTGTACTCTGTCTCCCCAGATGTGGCATCAGTACTCCATCTTAGAACGTGTTTGGCTCTTATACAGGTGTTGCATACCGTCCCCGGAATGGGCCGTGGCAGTTCTCGTTTTTGTATACCCGTCCCGGAACGAACCGTGGCAGTTCTCGCTTAAACAACTGATCATTTTTAACACCAAAACTGTATATGCTGCATACCTTTAATTTCTCGTACCTTCTCTTCCCTCGTCGCGTGGAGGGGTGTGTCGTCTTGATGTCGTCTAGTGGTTTAATTATTTCTTTCTTTCTGCCGTGAACATCGCCGCCCGCTGTGTCTGCAATAAAACCTTCATGACCGACTCGCGAGACAAACAATCTTTTAAACTCTTAATTCTGTTTTATTTCAGGCGTCAGATTTCTGTCGCTTGGAGATGCCTCACCAATGTCGAGGGAGTGACCAAATTACTGCTTTATCGTAGTTAATTCCTAAATTAAGTCCTTAGCCATTCGAGGAGGGGGGAAGAAGGAATCTCATGCCTGTATTCTCTTAGGGAATTTAATTCCCCTAATAATTTGAAAACTACATAGAGAAATCGTATGTTCGACTTGCTTCCAAAACCCAGACTGGCAAAACTCTGTTTCCAACACAAAAGCCTGTGACGTCACAGATCCCCTATCGCAGGTGCACATTGACCCTTGATCTGAGGTCTCGTCAACGTGGTGACCCTGTCAGCGTCTGTGAGCTCCGACTGTGAGAACAGCCCCATTCTGCACTTGACTGTACGGGTCCACCCGCACTAAATCGCGCAAGCCAAACCAAACGATCTCCAACACATACGGCCACCTCAAGATGCGTCCGTTCTCACAGGGCCATTATCCAACACAGGTAGAGGATTGCGTCAAAAGTGAGATACCTTCTGGAGCGGTAGAATGATCCAACCATTTTTCCAGCGACCTTGGCAACAGATTTGATGTAAGTCTTCCATTTCAGGTCAGGAGTGACGGTCAGTCCCAGAAGCTCGTCAAAGCAGGTTGCTTCCTCAAGACGAGAGCCATGTTTTGAACCAATAATGTTTACAAGGATCACAATTTACCGGACAACTCCATTATTCTGGGTGATTCCAAAGAAATGTCACTCATAGAATCGTTAATATAATCCACAATCCTTTCTGCAATCCAACCATATTTTCTGACTTGTCCACCAAGTTGAAGCCATGAATGTCCAACAGTCTTTGTTTTATCACCATTTTATTACATGTTCTAAATGTTCACCTCTGGATACGACTGATTTGGGCTGTGATGAACTTCTTCAGTTCAGGAATAGTTTGAGAATTGTTTTGGTACAGATTATCTCTGAGATGACCCCAACGATAAAAAAAATCTAGGGCGTTATGGTCCGGTGAATGTGAAGCCCAGGATCGCACCTCCTACTGATGAGACGATCACCAAAGTTTCCCCGCGTATCATTAAACAGCGATAAAACGACTGTTGGAAAATCATAACTGAGACTTTGTGAACAAAGCAGGCATATACTAACGTTTATTTGGACGATGTATGGTTGGATTATAGAAAGTATTGACTTTTATTAACGATTCCATGAGTGACATTTGAGGAGGTGGGTAACCATATATCTAGCTTTGTATTCTGTTAAGGCCTGTAGAGTTGCGTCTGTCTCTCTCTTTCTCTTTGTTTGTAGCAGTAGTTGTAAACGTTGTTTTGTATATAGGTTGACAGCGAGCATTTAGTGACAACAGGACTTATTTTAGCTTTGGATAGCAATAATGATTTAGTGTAGCTGTATTACATAGTAGCAGTAGTAGTAGGAGGAGGAGGAAGAGGAGGGGGAGGAGGAGAGCACAGTATTAATACACAGTATTATTCTCCCTCCCCCATCGGTCTTCCGCAGGGGAGAGGAGAAGAGTTATTCAAAAATTCGTCTGCTCCGAAAGAAAAATAAAAGAAACAGGCTTCACTACCCTCCCAGGCTTCGCCTCCCCTCTTTGGGGAGGAGTAAGTTTATTGCTTACTGCCTGAGGCGCCCCTACCGGGGAATGCCGACGGGGCTGCCCAGGCAATTTTTAAACCCCACTTTCCCGACCCGACCTTGGGTCACATCTTACTTGTGGGAGTAAGATAAAAACTGGCCTTGTGCCTAACTCCTGGAGAGGAGTAAATCAATACTCTTCTCTTTTCGCCGCGTACTTTTTACGTCACTATGTCGCTCCCATTAGTTTTGCACCACTTTTATGTCCGTTTACGAAAATCAAAATGAATGTCGCTCCCATTAGTGTTCACCTTCACAACTAATTCCTGGGACGGATAAAAAATTAATTCCCCGAACAGAACGGTTTTGCACCACTTTTATGTTCGCTTACGAAAATCAAAACAAAGATATAATGATGCCAAGCCTTATATCTAGAATCCTTATTCTAATTTCGATCAAAATCTATTACATGCTTTTAATTTTAGAAAATGCCTAAGATTTAAGGTGGTCTTAAGAAGAAATTGAAATTTAGGGAATCTTGCTTAATTCGTGTCTAATGACTATTGATCAAATTCAATGCAAATCTGAAATATTTGACTTTTCAAATCTGAGGTTGTGCCCTTTTATGCCCCCTAAAAATACTTAAAAATACTCCAAAGAAACCGAAATTAGGGGAATATTTATTAATTGATGTTGAATATTTATAGTTAAAATTTCACAAAAATCAGAGGTATCTGAATTTTCTGCGCCCTGTTTACCTACTTGGCATAAAACTAAATTAACTGCGTTTCAAAATTCATAATGATCGGTTAATTAGTTTAGGAGTAAATCGTGAACATACAAATATATAAACATATACACATACATAAGTTTATACAAATAGATAAATAGATAGATAGAGAGAGAGAGAGAGAGAGAGAGAGAGAGAGAGAGAGAGAGACTAAATACTTTTTTTGGGGGGGGGTCATAATATTTCTTCAATTACCGTTCGATTAGACACTTAAGTTCACAAATATCGAAAAGAAATTGATTGGTTGTATCCAGCTGACGCTTTTAAGTAGCATTTTTAAAAGTTGCCGCTGACAAAGTCACTCCGACAGAAGAAGCCATTCCCAATTAACGTCTACATCTCGAAATAATGACTGTGTGTGTTTTTTAATGTAATTAGTACTTGATTTTTAATCACAGAGCGCCGATAATTAAAGAAATTATCGAAAATAGATTCCGTCAATTGTGGGTACACCTTAATAACAATGAAAAAAGACGCTGGGAAATGGAGGACGTGTCTTACCCGAATAACTCGTGAAGAATTTGAAGGATTTTCTCAGTTTGACAGCAAATTGACTCTTTTTTACAATACCAAAATGATATATATTTTTGGGGAAAAAAAGACACGAGTATTCTACTAGCTGAAATAAAGTCGGTTGGACTTTCAAAGTCAGACCTAAATAGCAATGCATCTAACAAATCGACACTTTTTTATTCCACTATTGTATTGGTCCGAATTTAATTTTGTTCGCTTTAGTTTCTTTCTGATAATAATTAGACCGGCTAGGATTGTGAATAAAATGGAGACATTTACAGTTAATCACCTATAAAAGCTTACGCCTAAATAAAGACAGGTTTGACATTTTTCTATCTTAATCGCGTGTACATAGGAGCTATTAAACCATTTAATCCTTTTTAAAACCAAAAAAACATGATTGGATCATTCTATCGCTCCAGAAGGTACCTGACTCCTAAAGCAATCCTCTACTTGTATAAGAGTCGGATTCGGCCCAAGATGGAGTAATGTTGCCACATCTGCCGGCCTCTGGAACTCCCTCCCTGTTCCCTGTTTCTCCGACTGTACCGACATGCAGAAATTTAAAACTAATGAAGCAAGCATCTCACTGCCCAGCTCCCCACTTAGGATGACACCCAAAACCTACACCCTAATTCTCAGTAGCCCCTTGCGTCTACAGTGGCGGCCTGCCTTGTTTGTGGTGAATTATGTTAAAAAAGAAATCTGAGGAGGCGCTGTTCAGAGAATTCTCTTTTGCCTTGACACAGTACAAAATCGACTTTGTAATCTTGCCTGCAGTCCCTTTCTCACGAAATAAACGTTGCTAGTCTTTCTCTACTCTGTCGGTATTTCCATAGTAAGTGCTCAACTGAGCTTCAAGCTCTGGTCCCCTCCCCCCCTGTAAAACATTCACTACAAGAACTCATCTTGCTACCAAAACTCCTAAAATCAAACGGAACTTCCATGAACAGAGTTTCTTTCCAAGAACTTCCAACTTGTGGAGCACGTTACTACGGGAATGCTTCTCTAAAGACTACTTTTTTAAACATAGTTCACCCCAAACAAGTCAAGCTGCCACTGTAGACGTAAGGGGATACTGAGAATTAAGGTGAAAGTTTAGGGGGTAATTCTAAATTGGGAGCTGTGCAGCGAGATGCTTGCTCCATTAGTTTTAAATTTCTGCATGTCGGTACAGTCAGGGAAACGGGGAGCAGGGAGGGAGTTCCAAAGGCCGGCAGCACGAGGAAAGAAGCTATTGGAGTAGAATGGCTCTCCAGCATCTTGGACTTCAACAGTTAATGGATGGGATTTAGCTGGTTGTCGGGTTTGTCGAGTGTATTTACGTTGAGGGGGCACCCAAGCAGCAAGTTCATTGGAGCACATTTCATTGAAGTACTTGCAAAACAAGCAAAATGATGAAACATTGCGGCGATGGGACAGGGGCTGGAGCTTGGTGGATAGTGAGGGACCTATTAGATTAGCGACTCTTTTTGGGACCCTGTCTAAGAGGGAGAGACTAGTGGTTGGTGCACTAGCCCAGATGTGACAACAATACTTCACGCATGGGCGGATGGTGGCTTTGTAGAGATATAGGATACTGTCAGGTGTGAGAAGTTTTCTAGCACAGTTTCTTTGCAACAGATTTTACTATGTCTTCTATGTATTTGTTTCAATTCGTGTTATCTGTGAAAGTTAGACCAAAGAGTTTGAATGTTAGACTCTTGGGTTGGGTGTTATTTGCCATGGCAATCGGTAGTTCAAGAGGTTCCTTGTAGTTGTCGAAGGAAAGGAGATTATTCTTAGTAGCATTATATGTTACCATCCATTTATGACCCCATTCCACTACAGACTGGGGGTCACTTTCTAAGGATTCAGCCATTGTCTTGGATATATGCGCATCAGTTTTTCCCACATAACCAGAGTAGAGCGTTGTGTCGTCAGCAAATATACCCGTTTTCATGTCCAATGTCAACAAATATCTGTCGAGTTGCCTTGTGAATTAACGCGAACTGTTTTCATTTCGTATTTGGCGACGGTGGTCCGTTCGTCATGAATAAACAAATGCCCCTTGTATCATTAAAAATAATTTACACTTGTAGCATGTAATATAAACCCACGTATAAGTTGAAGTTAAAATGAAAAATATTTTACCTAGTATTCTGATAAACAACTAATTGTAAGAACTAAATAGTTTAATTGCAGAAATAGGTAGGGAGATGTTGAAACTTTATTTCTTATTGAAGGCGTATAAGCTTACGCTTCTGTTTAGGTAAGTAAAGCAAGATGTCTCCACACTAACAGTATTCTTAGTCGGACTAAATATTTCCAGAAAAAAAACGAAGCGAAATAAATTGTATTAGTGCCAATAATATTGTGAAAGAAAAAATATGGAAACATAGGCAAGTCCATATCAATATCGATATGTTAGACGGGTTGCTATTTAAGTCTGACTTTGAAAATCCGGCAGGATATCTTTATATGTTAGATGCCTGTTCAACTCAGAGCCCTGTTATATATTCTTTTGTATTGTCCCTTTATTATTTATTTTAGCACATCTACTGAAAGTGAATAAACAATTTACTTTGTTTTCAGTTGCGCCACTATTGTAGAAATGAAAGCATGTAGAATTAAGTTTCTTCCATTCACTTCACCGTCCTTGCACTATTTCCTAATTGCCTCCTTCTACGTATTTTTTTTTCTTCTCTTTCTTCTTAATCTTCATCATTGTCTCTGTCAGTGTTTTTGTAAGATAATGAAGAGTGGCAAAAATGAATCGTGGACGAGTTCATTGTGGGTGGGACGTCGAGAAAGAAAGAAAGCTGCTTGGTAACTGTTAAAAAAGAAGCAGGTTCTGAAGTGCAAGCGAGACTTGAAAGGCGGCGGTTTCAGAAACGTGAAGAGTCGGAGCGCTTGGTGATCGGAGTATCGAAGTACCGGAAGAATGGGAGTTTACCGCTGTTTATGGCACCGATGAAACTTTATTGGCTATGGTATCCAAGCCCGTCTTGCTGTTGGGCTTTCGTGTTCGCTGACTAAAAATGCGATTGATAAGTAAGTTGGTACTGTGAAGGAATCCCCTGACTTGTATTTCATCAAACAGACAATTGGAAATGCTTGTGGCAAAATTGCTTCAGTTCACGCTCGGATAGACAATGCAGAGCAAATTGCTTTCCAATCGGATGTATATATAAACGAGTTTCTAGCGGAAACCAAGTCTGTAACCTCAGCAAGAAAAAGACTTTCATGAGACAAAGGTATGTCAAAAGATTTTTTTTTATATGTGTGTGTGCGTAGCCGGCGTAAACCATCCGGTGATGGGAAATAAAGAAAACCAAAGTTTTTCCATATACGTTCTGTTCTTTGTCAATCTTGTTGGATCTTACCGGGTACCCTGAAAGAACGGGTAATGCAACACTTTGACCTCGGTTGAAGCTGTTCTAATTCCAAACTTATATGCATAAATACATGCGCGTCTAGGGCATATAACCCAAAGAAGTTGCGCGCACGTTCCTTTTCAGACCAAACATGGCGGACACAAGACGTTGCAGTTCTTCACAGCTACATATAAATTGTTCCTGTAACAACATAATTCATAATATGCTGCAAGTTTGCTTGAATATTTCCAGATCAAATATTTCTGCCAAACGTTGCAAAATGCAGAAACTTAAGTCTCATAAAAGAAAAAAAATAGAGCTGGAGTGCGTTAAAGAAATCGTTACGGCAGTTAAAGACACAAACATGATTGTATAATAACTTTTCTTTTTTTTTTGCGAATATGACCAAAAAATATCTACATAATGCAACGGATGAATTAGGCCTATATATATTTCTTCGATTAGTACAAAGAG